>JANRMT010062856.1:68694918-68712875 GCA_026402145.1 Polypterus bichir lapradei
CGAGCGTTATTTTTCACGCTGACCGGGATTTATGTAGCGGAAGAACGTGGAAGTTGGAGTACGCACAGATTCCTGCATCTGGATTTTTCTGTGCGTAAGCACATTTCGGCTTTTGTGCTTATGCCATGTTATAGTGCGATTTCTACGCACGGCATTATACATGAGGCCCCAGGGCGGCTGCCCTTTAATGGCCCGGGGTAGGTATTGTCCCTCTCCCGGTCTTTCCACCTTCCAAGCGTCCCTGCGGGGCAGGATCCCCAGCCGTCTGCCACACTGCCCCTCCCTCAGCTGAGGCTCGTAGGGTGAAGGTACCCATCCCATGAGGGCTGGTTTTCTCCACCACTTGGTCTCGGCATACTGCAGTCCATGGTCTTGTCCTGAAATTTAAGAACAAGAAAAAAGTGCGGTACCATGGCAGCCGTAAAACTGCCGTTCCTCCACCTGCTTCCATGCCCTCGGGTCATGGAAGCAGGACGGGCATGTTTGCCACATCGTCTCTTCAGCCAAGTCCGGGTCTTCCCTCTGCCTCTGTAGAGAGCGGCCCTTCAACGTACATGAGCACATGGGATCACGTTTCACATTGTTGGGTGACTCAGTCTTCCTCTTCTGGGTCCTCTTCTTTCTCTGGGGCTCCACGACGGTTTGGGTCTCCCTATGGAAAAAAAAGAGACCCTGTCCCATCCAATAATTGTAGAGCTGCGTGAGACTGTCGTTGGCTCTTGGGGCGGGGTGCTCTGACAACCCTCATTTACCAGCCAGCATCCTGTATCCACCCCTGCTACTTCTGCTCCCACCACATGATCAGCTATCACCTCAGCATTCACTGTAGGAGATGCGGCTACTTGACAACCGGAACTACGCAATACCAGTACCACTTCGCTCAACACTCCTCTTTTATTTATGGTACAGATGTTGCTTATCTGCACCACCATGTCACTCCAGCTGGAGAATTCAGCGTTGCACTGCCCCATCCACTCCTGTACAGCTTTCAGAGGCGCGATCGCCTTTTTCTTCTTCCTCTCAACCATCTCTCGGAAGACACATATTATCTGCAAAAGCGACTGCACGGGCTGAAGGACCCCCTCCAGCTCACGTACAGCTGCGATCAAGCTCGGAATATCAGACTCGCGAATCGCTTGCCCTTACCTGCCAGCTGTGAGCCGCAAAGCTTCTGCACAGGCTCAGTCAGATTGTCACCTAGCTTGGGATGGACATTCGTTGGCCCCGCCCTTGACCAATAACTGACGGGCACGCAACACACTCCGTCCAATTCATCGCCTGTTTCTGGGAAAGACATCCAGTTCTCAACACCATCCTCCACCCTTCTCTTGGGCTCGAAGAGGAGTTGAGCTTCCAGGCGCTCTTCGCTCTGCCTGTTTTCTTATGCTTGCGGCGATCGCTTGTCCTCTCCCACGCGTTGGCTTACTTCGACCGTATGTGCGGATCCATGAAGTCTCCTTTTAGAAAACAAGGATTGGGGATGGCCAGGTATTTTCCACTGGTCCAACCACCATTAGGCGTGAGGCTTCCCTGTTGGATCCCATCTCACGGGTCGTACTTCTTCCGGGTGGTCTCTTCAGCTATTCCGCCAACCTGGGCATCCACAGTGGTGACGTGGGCTTAAGTTTTTGCTGCTTTAAGAGCTCGCCTGCTCTTCCTTCTCCCCATCGACCTGGAATAGACATCTTCCACAGACCTCTGGCAACTATCAGGATGAGCTGCTGTTAGCAGGTTTGTGTGTGCTGCGGCATGTGCGCATGCTCATCTACTGTGCGGGCTTTTCCACAAAATAATTTTTTAACAGGATCCCCTGCCTTTTAACAGGCAGTCAGTCCCATCTGGGATGCCATTGTGCAAGTTCAGCCCCTTAACACAGACAAACACGACACCAGATGTCCAAAAAACACACGTTTAATGTTCCCTTCTGGTTTTACAACACCACACAACATGCTCAACAGCCATAGATTGCTCATAGTCCCTTCTTTCCTTTACTCTCTATTCCTCTCCTCGCAAGCTCCGTCCTTTTCCTTCCGACTCCGGCTCCTCTAATAGAGTGAGGCGGCCCCTTTCATAATGCCCCGGATGTGCTACAGTTGCTCGGTGACAATCTTCCGGCAGCACTTCCTGGTCTGGCGGAAGTGCTGCATGGGCACCTGGAAGCACTCTGGGTGTACTCAGTTCCTGATCCGGCAGCACTTCCTGATGTGGCAGAAGTGCTACAGTCCAAGACACTGTAATTCTCCAGGTGCCCCCTGGCAGTAGTCACCGAGGTCAGAAGCTCAACAGGGTTGAACTTATCACCTCTGATCCCGTGGCCCCGATACAGACCAGGGCAGCTGCCTTATCTTGGCCTGGGTGAGGTATTGTCCCTCTCCTGGTCTTTCCTCCTTCCAGGCTTCCTGGCTGGGTAGGATCCCCAGCCATCCGCCACAGTGGATACATACATCCATACACAAAAGTACAATACTAGAACACAGGGGTATTTTGGATCCTGTCTTTACAATAATTACATTCTGCCTACTCAGACAAACATAATTTATTTCTGTTTTTTAATAATCATATTCAAAGAATCTGAATATGCTGTTATTTTTCAATTGATGTAGGCAGCTAGCATATAAGTGTTCAAGATTATATTAACTGATTATAAGGTCTGTGTGTGTGAAGAAACAAAGTGTAACTATTGGTCAAATATTACATTTGTTTTCAATCATTCCTTTTCAAAGTACAGGGTGGTTACAACACTGACTCACCACAACAGAACCATAGATACATAATTTTGCTGCAGCTAGAAATTATACATGTTCTGCAAACCCAATAAAAAAGAAGACAAAAAAATGAAACTTTTACAGTAATAAACCTAAAATAATCAGATTTTCACCCTCCTCCATTTAAAACAGGCTTGCAGCCCAGGCTGCCATTTTTAATGTAGCTGGCAAGGCCTCACTTTAGTTTTCCTGCTACCTATAAATAATGAAGAAACATTGATGTATTATTATTTCATTAACATCTCAGTAATCTTTAATTCACAGTTTGAATGAAGCCATACTTTATAATGCAGATAGGACTGGTGACACATGAATTAGATATATATACTGAGAGACCTAGAAATGCCTTCCAGTGTATCCATTCATCCACCCATTATATTTTTTATCTGCTTTTTCAGTTCAGGGTTGCAGTGAACAGGTGGCTATCTCAGGAACCATTGTGTGCAAGAAAGAAACCCATGGTATAGCCAGTGGACATATTTAGCCTGGCCAATTATTGCAATATGCCATCTTTGGGATTTGCCCATCAAGATTCTGGAAGAATGTGCATGTTTAGTGTCTTATATTTGGCACCTCAAGTACTTTAAATATCCTTGTTATTTTTATATTGTATAATATTTCATCTAAAGGCTTATACAAAAGCCTTTAATCAGCTTTCAGATTTCTTCATAATCAAAGCTTTTACCCACCTTTGCCAATTATTCTTAAGTTATTCCAGACAATGCCAGATTGAATACATAAAGATGGATGTCTTTATTTGAGAATGGTCAGTCGCAACTGGCATTAGCTACTCTATTTTGACACATTGTTTGTGGCCATTAAACAGGTAACAATAAAAATATTTATTGCCTGGTCATCAATCGCATGCTTTTTACCTGCCACTTTAAAAATGTACTTTATCCTGCCTAGAAAAATGTACTTCATAAGGCAGGTTTTTAACTAAGATGCAGAAGAACAGATGGCATGTTCTCATAGAACAAACTCACTGACTGCCATCGCTATGTGATCCTGCAAAACCTTTACAGTATTTGTACTCGTGTGGAGCAGAACAGATGACTTTGGAACACCATCTGGGTCATTTAAGCGTGTTTTTTAGCTTTAAATTTAAAGTAAACCGTACTGTGTTCTAGAAAAATGTAATGTTAACTATGTGTACTATAAGAAGTCAGTGTAAATTGATCTACAGTAATTAGTTTACTAAGGGACTGAAATCAGTTAGTCTAACTAAGAATGAAATTGTTTGCAGAAGTAACATGCAAAAATAGAACAACTTTACTGTTAGAACAATAGCAGTACCTATACCAGCATGCACCTAATCAACTGAGTTACTCATTTTACCACATGCAGCAGACAATACCATAGCTCAGTATACTGGGAGAGAAGTAGCTGCAAAGTCACTCAGACTTGCTGCTTCAATATGACTTAAAAGTGTATAACATCAGCCAAAAAATGTATGTATGTATGCTTTATAACTTATCTTTGAAATGTACATCCAGATACTGCACTACTTTTAGACATGTCTCACTGACCTGAATGGGACTGGAAAGGCCCCTCATTGGGCCTAGAAGTGTCTTCACCTGCCAAGTTTATCTGCACAGACAATGTTCTGTAAATTCTGGCAGGTCAACCAACAAATGGAGACGAGGATAAGGAGATTAAGTTAACTTCAAAAACAAAAAAGTCAAAGCCCAGAGGTCCAAATTATTATGCACCAAAGCCTAACCACTACTTCAAAAAAACAGTCCTAATAATTCAAAGCAAGAAGCCTTAGCCCCAAATACAATTTGTTTTATTTTACCCACCATCTTAAATAGGGAATTACACTACAAAGCCCCAACCCCTCCAGCCCCAAAGCCCCCACCACCACACCACCACAGACAACTTGAACAACACACTCACTTTGTTACAATGCACCTGGGACAAAACCTTTCATTTCCATAAGTTGACACAGAATTGCCTTGACGGCCATAGAGCCAGGACCATTGTCCCTTGCCATGGGCTTCCTTCACCTGCAGATATTTAGAAGTGCAAGACTGTCCTCCTACTAGACTAATCTGCTCAGAATTATTTGGTGTCATATCCTCTATTAAGAGTTGGTGTGCTTTAGTGCCAAGAAGGAGATGAAACCACAGACATACATCATAAGCTAAAGAAAGAAACAATGATAATACCCTCACAAATTACCCAGGTATGAGCTATTTAAAAATAAACAGAAAATTAATCAACTCAAGATTGACATGCATTGCCCTATATACAATAAACCAGAGAGCAGATGTATACATGTTTTATTTGTTTTACTGCATGTGTAACAGTAATCTCACAAATACACACACATAGACTGATTTACTTATGAAAATGCTGTAGGCAGTGTGGGTGATAAAGCTGCAGGTTTAGGTCCTACTAATGACTTATTATGTAACGGACAGAAAACATCTATTCGTCCTGCTGTATTTATCTCATCGAGAATGCTGCAGCCTCTCTGACATCTATCATTATACTTACAGCATTTGATTTTCCTATTATTGCCATTTCAATCCTTTCACATTGATAATGAAGGTACCACCATGCTCCTTACAACCAACATTCTCTGGTCTTTATATTTGTTTCTATAAGAAGTCTCCACTCACTACAGCTGCTCTACTTAGACTCTTGCAGCTTCCTCCACAAGAAATTAAACTGTATACTATCTGTAAACAGAACTCCTGTTGACTGCTTAAGTTTTCTTCCGTTCATTTCTCCTATGGTTATCTAAAACTTGTTCTGGGTATATCAGTCATACCTCGTTGCTAGACTCTCATCTAGTCCTGGCACCATCAACAGTACCAAACATTTTCTGCTCCACACATGTTTCTGTTGCCTGTTAACTTGGTGCTGTCTTGCGAACACTCTAATATTCTGTATTGTTTACAGATAATCCTAATTAAATGTATTTGATAGATAGTGAGATAGATAAATAGATAGAATCTTGGGCTACAAACACAGAAACAATTATTCTCTTGGTGCCTTATGTGGGGCTGATCCCCGCCTTGCTTCCATTACTGCCAGAACAGACTCTGACCCCTGCAATCCTGCACTGGAGTAAATTGTTTTAAGAATATTATGATATACATTACATATTTAAGTAATAGTTCTTGCAGTTTTAATGCGTCTGTCCATACAAATGATGCTGCTGACATTGCCAAATGCTTCACACACAGCTTTTACACAGGAACAGGGCTGAGCAGAGAAAATCTGTGCTTGCAAAACAAACTGACTAAAACAGTGGCATTTCATTCTAGTACTGCAGATTATATGTGAGGCAGTATACTTGTAGATGGGTCTACTTTCTACAAAATGAATTTCAAAAGTCTGCACGTTGTGTGAGTTCATCTTCAAGATCAAGTTTAGGCCATTTGTCTCATGTATAGAGTACAGTGCAATTCTTACTAATATGAAACATTCCAAAACCTTTCAACGCCCTGATTAAGATGTATTACTAGTCAAACATGTACCTTACCAAGAAGGTCTGGATTCTTCAAAAAGTAAGATTCATAAGTAAAAATGTGCTATGACAGAAAAATGATGCGTTCAAACTCAGAAAAGACAAGTGTATATCATCTTTTTTTATAATGTGTTGTTATATTGTTAATTAATAGTATCTGCTTTTAGTTCTTTTGCAAATTTGATTTTAGCAGTGTACTATAGTTTATAGTATAGTTTTAAAATACTCTTAAATAACAGCCGACATCACTATTTCAATGAGTCAGTAATCGGACTATCCTTTATTATAAAATTGGACCCAATGGAGCCTACATATCAGCAGGTGAGTTCTTTATGCAGACTGAAGAATGTGGCAGAGTAATGACCTTAACTAAGCTTAGGTTCAATTGCATAACACAGTAGTTGCTCCAGTCAGCATATATTCATTTATTTTCTTAGCAGCAAGGCCCATACGTCCCTTTCTCCACCCACGTTTTCCAACTCATGTTGTGAGGTCCCATGGCATTCCCAGGCCATCAGGGTGATATAATCCCCTGGAGCCTCTTCCTAGCTTGTTGTGCCTGTAAAATCTCCACAGGAAGGCATCCTGAAGAAATTCGTATCAGAGGCACAAACCACCTCCATTGACTCTTCTCCATGCGGAGGGTAAGCAGCTCAACTTCGAGCCTCTTCTGGATGTTTGCACTTCTCACCCTATCTCTAAGTGTTAGTCAGAATACAGATAAATGATATAATCTATAACACACTCTATATTTTTGTATTTCTAAAGGTACCAAAATAGTTAAACAGATTAAACATCTTTGGCAAACATTGTATCATTAAATAGGAATTTCTTATATATAAATTCTTACAGAGAACACAATAAAAGCAATTAATTGTTATTATCTGACTGTCTCTTTGGTGAATGTGCTGCAAACAAATAGTACGGAAATTGAAGGAAAGATAAACTGAGAAATGCTCCCAAATGCATGCAGAAAGTGTGCACTCTTCTCTTTTAAGTGTTTCTCTCAGCCACGCTCAAAAATAAGAAGTCAAAAAATAGAAAGCTTTAAAACTTTCAAAATGAAAAGACATATCCAGGAAAGACTGACACACTTATCAGATTTGCTGAACTGATGGCCATCAGGTACATTTAATTTTCTCTAATTGTAACTAAATATGCACTTTTCTAGGATATTCCAATATAGAAGGCAGTGTAGGAAACTTGAATAGCAGAACTGGGTACTAAACTAGTATTATCTAAAAGGTAACCATATTAGATTCAGAACTGCGCAAGTCAGTTTCATTTGGCAGAAGGGCAGTAAGTGAGTGAGGATCTAGAGACATTAAGGATGTTCAACGGTGAAATAAAGTCTAGTAGGGTCTGAAATTTGAAAACACGTGGACTAAAGAGGCTTGAAGAAACCTTGTGTCATTGCTCATTGGTGGGGTCTCATCCTCATCACTGGTTATTTATTATACCCTAAAATTCCACTAAATTGAAAACTAGTATAACTATCATGGTTTACATTGCTGCTGAGAGGCATGACGGTACTGGTTTAGCGCTGCAATATCACAGCTCCATGGACCTGGATTTCAATCCTGGCCTGTTTACTGTTTATGTTGAATTAGGGTTAGGGATTTCATGCTTTTCAATTAAAGTCAATTATCATAAGAACAAATAACAACTAAACCCTCAGACTATTGACCATAATTCAATACCATCAACAGACAGAAAATAATAATGAAGACCACATTACTTATGAACAAATCCTGAAGATTCCTAACCTAAACTATGCAGAGACTCCCTAATTATAATCTCCACATAGCATGTTGATTGTTATAGTTTACCCGAAAGATCTGATGCAGATTGCTACATACCATCATCTTGAAGAGGTAGGAGTTGCTATTATTTGCATTTTTGTTTAATTTTTTGTGCCTTTCCTGAGGTATTTTCTAAGTTTATATGCATATAGCTGGTGATTCTTAATCTAAGAATTCTGAATTTGACTTCTGTTTGCATTGAGAAAGTAACCTTATATACCATCTTTTCCATAAGCCATTCTAGTTATCTTAGGTGCTACCATTTGGTAGAGAAGCAGTTGCCACATTACTAAGTAACCGATCTGGAAGTACACAGCTGGTGGCATCATGGGGTCCCAAGTGTAAAAGGTCATGATGAACTCTTCCTGCAAGCTTGCATAGATACGAGATGAAACACAAAAATAACCGGATTGGTAAAAAAATATATATTTATTGATGAATTACAGCATTCTAAACACTGTCACCTTCTATATACTCCCCCTCCCGATCTCTACACCGCTCCATACTTATCTTCCATTGATTGAACCAGTGCTGGAAGTCATCTTGCATGAGGCTCTTCAACAGGCTTGCCGTTTTTGTCTTCATTTCATTCATTGAAGAAAAATGTCTTCCATTCAGGTAACTTTTGATTTTTTTTCAAGTAAAAATCACAGGGACCTAAATTGGGCAAATAGGGAAGATGATCGAGGATAGGAATGTTTTTGTCAGTCAAACACTGCTTTACGGAAAAGAGAAAATTCACAAGAAATTTGATGTTGATTCGCTGTTTGATTTCTTCACCCGACATTATCGCGGCAACTCGTGTAGCGATTGTTATGCAAATACTGACTGCGCTATTCACAGGATATATCTAGCCAGTTGGCAGTTTGAGAGGGTGTGTAGGAGGGAATATAGTTCTATAATTCACATCCGGCATAACTCCAGATGGTTTTCCAGGAAAGCCCCAAGCCCAGTCTGGTTATTTTTGTGTCTCACCTTGTATACCAAAGTAGTGTGATTATGTTTATTTGGTTAATGTTCCTGGTCAAACAACCACTGCTTTATAAATTTTTGATGATTTTGATTTTTACCTTGATAATAATGTACACCATATTTGATTTCCTGGTTACACATTCTAGCTTGTCTTTCGGTTCTTCTGGTCCATTAAATATTCCTTCTTTGTCAGAGTAGGTGTGATGATGTTACACATCATGTGACTTCTTATCACTTAAAATGGTGGGAAAAAAATAAAAACAAATAAGAAAAGAAAATGCATTGAATCATGATGAAGAAGTTCCACCTCTACTGAAATTCAGAAAGGCCCATTATAAAACAGTTCTTCACATATATTTAAACATCCAAAGGAAAGCAGAATAGAGTTGATACCACTGAAGAATAAAAGTTGATTTTTCCACCTGTAGATAATACAAGACATTGCTTTTCCATTGAGTTATGGAGAGTGGATTAGGAATTCTCCAACTGAGTTAAATAAGTTGACCTGGAAGCAGTATAGTGTAACAAATCACAATGAATTTATCACTACATAATCTTATCCCATCTGGTGTTACTCCTAATGATGGTAATAAAAAGTGAGGAATAATTATGAGTCCAACACTGTCTGACAAATCAGCAAAAAAAAATTTCCCCAAAATTATCTTAATTTACAACAATCCCATAACATATGCCTGAGTGATTTTGGTGCTTCATGGCATTGTTAACAATTATGGCTTGGTGTCTGATGTATTTTGGATAATGTTAGTCTTGAAAAATGAGTCTGATGCACAATTTTGGCATACTTTGCACTGATTGATGAGAAGTGTATATTACGAATGACTGAATTCAATTTTTTGTCTTACTTATAGTGGAGAAGTCTGTTCACATTTACACACTGTGAAATTAGTTGATAAACTGCAGAAATACTGTCCATATTCTCCTTAAATATTTTCAAGCACAGATATTGATGGAAGATTAGGGAGGTTCAATAAATGAAAAGTAGTAAAAAGAATTCCATATTTCAGACATAATTGATCAAAGTGTGCAAACACAATATACTGAGGCCTCTGAAGGTCCAGATATCTAATGACTTCCATGAACTGAAAACTTTACTAGGTAATGAGGGCTGGAATACACAGTACAATTATTGTGCACTGGAGCAGCAGAGAATAGCGCGTCAGCCCTAAAATGTTTCTTACATTGGTTTCTTATTTTCAGCGAGTTATGCAAAACCAGATTAATTATGAACTGGTGTTAGTTATTGATGACTGGAGAACACACTGATGTGTACAGAGGGGAGTTTGAGCAACCTTTACTTTCTAAAGGTTAACTAAGCAGGTGCAGTTCCATTACCTTCTGATGCAGGGTCCCCAGCTCCAGTCCTGGAGGGCCACAGTGGCTGCAGGTTTTCATTCTTACCCTTTTCTTAATTAGTGACCTGTTTTTGCTGCTAACTAGCTTCTTTTTGAATTGATTTTAATTGACTTGCTCTTGAAGACTCAGACCCGTTAAATGCTTCTCTTTCCTTAATTAGCAGTCTAATAATAATGAGATACAAAATGAGCCAAAACAGGACCAGCAAACCGTGTCTATCATACAATATCTGAACATAAAGAAAGGTGAAGGTCTCAGGAATGCTGATCTGCTCAGGTCCACAAAACATTTTAACAGTGCTCTTAGAAAAGAGAAAATCAGCAATTTTGGAAATGTCTGCCATTGCATACAATGAGAACAGCAACAAGCCATGGAATTAAAGAACAAGTTTAATTAACAACAAGAATCGGCTCCTAATTAAGCAACTGGTTGGAGTGAAATTGATTGGAGTTTGAGGCCCTGACTTAGCTGGTCTTCTGTTGGCTCATCACACATCATTTCTGTTTGGGTGCCATTTAAGGAAAGAAATGAAGCAATTTAGAGGGACGATGATGGGGAACAAATCTTAAAAAACAAGCCAATTAAAATGAATTCAAAAGAAGTTAATAAGCAACAAAAACAGGTCACTAATCAAGAAAAGGGTTAGTATGAAAACTTGCAGCCACTGGTGCCCTCCAGGACCAGAGTTGGGGATCCCTGTTCTAATGCCTTGCATAGTCTCAAAGTATGAATGGGACAGCTCAGTAGTGAAGCTGAAAGTTATGTAATGCAATGCCACACCCTGTTTTAGATATTTGCAATCTCGTCATTTTAATACTTTGCTTTTTTTGAAAAATGTTAGTAACTGAATTTACAAGATTGTGACATAGTGTTGACTTCTTATATCATTTTAGTATATAAAAAAAGAAAACAATAATCAACAGTTAAAAATGTGATGGCTGTATTATTTTTTCAGTGATGTGATACCTGCTTAATGTCTTACTGTGACTTTTATTTTCACACAAACTGAAATGGAACTAAATTTTAACTGTGCTTTGTGAATACCAGGCAGCAAATTAACAGTGGTGTTGTGCTTCTCTTTTTTACTGTAATGGATGTCACCATAAAGTAATGGAAAGGTGTGACATCACATATGGTCACTCTAAAAAAAAATAACCATAGCATATGAGAGCATGCAATGGGCAGACTGTAGTCAGTATCATTTTTGGGTATTAGCTATTATAACTATTATAGAAAGTGTTAACATTTAAAGTACACTTACCAAAAGTGAAATTGGATGGTGTGGACGGTGCTTCATTGATAATGGCTCCATAGTGGAACTAGGACATGCCTAGCAGAGGCTCACCTGGAATGTGCTTGGGATTTGGAGGCCTACAAGTCTCTGAATGTCTCTGAGGGAAAGGGGACCAACATTCCAGCATTAGTCCATGACTTTGGAAGAAAGGAGTATTGCATTTTTAAAATGGCAGCCAGCAGAAACAAATGGCCCGAGAGAGTTTAGGTAGCCATTAGGGAGTTGAGCGATGAAACTCATGTGCATACCTGCATTGAAATTCCTACCTGTGAGAAGCAAATCACAGAGCAAGAAGTGTCATGCGTGTATTCTACTAGGAGAATTCAGGAGAGCGTGTGAGGGGATTGGCTGTATAAACCCTGCGATGATATACAACAAGAAAGCAGACGTTAGAGGTCGTCATTTGCCTTTTGATAGACTATCAAGGGAAAATAGAGTTTGGGGTGAATTATATCTGTGATTTATTCAGTGTAATGGAGGAGTGCTGGGAAAGGGTGATGAGCAGTTTGATTTTTCATTTGTTTTTTTTTTTTTTTTGTTTTTGTTCTTTTTGGAATATCTTCCCGAACTGTTATTTATTATTGGGAAAAGGAAACAATTTATTATATATTTTTTTATTTACTGCATAGCCTTTAGGGGTGCAGATGTACACATGTAAATAGATATGTATCTTTTACATTTTTCTATTTCTTTATTGTGTCAATGCCTTTTTGACTGTAATTGAATGAAATGCATGACTCTAAACTGTAGTTTGTTTTTGGCGCTTTCTGCAATAAATGAACAGCTGGTTTTGCACTACAGTTTTACTTGTCTATGTCTCTCACTCACACTGGTTACATTTGGTTGTGAGCTGCAAGATACCCAAGATAGAATCTGTGCAGGAGTTAGAAAGCACAGGGCATCACAGCACAGTATAAAAGAGAGGGACCCTCAGAATATACTAAGGTAGGTGCTAAGCTGTCATCTGCATTCATTTATGTGTTTGAAGCCAAATCCAGCACCATCTTGAAGGAGCTATGTTTCACAGATTTTACAAAAAATAAAATTAAATAAACAAATCCAAGTCACTTATAAACAATCGAATTCCCTTTCAGACTGAGCTCTGCATTGAAACATCAACTATCTTGAAATAATGCTCCACTTTGTAGTATAAACTCATAGAAATGTAGCAAGATTCTGATAACAATTACTAGCTATACTTTAGGTATAAAAAGTGTTAATGTGATGCTGACAGTTTTGAAAGAAAAAATATTTTCATTAATATTTAAAATATTTCATGGAAAATACCAAACATCAACTGCGTAATCCTGTTATTATATATTGCATTTTATCACAATACAGGAATATACAGCAAATGTTGAGGTCATTGCCAGATTTGCTCCTGTGATGAGAAGACTTCCTATTGGTGCCCAATGCTGTGATATGAGGAATCTTCACCACTTGTATAGTGGGATTCTTGGTCACATCTATCTATCATATAGTGCCTTTTACATCTATCTATCTGTCTATTATATAGTGCCTTTCACATCTATCTATCTATCTCTCATATAGTGCCTTTTACATATATCTATCTGGCTATTATATAGTGCCTTTCACATCTATCTATCTACTGTATTTATCTATCTGTTATATAGTTCCTTTATCTATCTATCTATCTATCATATAGTGCCTTTTACATCTATCTATCTATTATATAGTGCCTTTCACATCTATCTATCTATCTATCTATTATATAGTGTCTTTAAGATCTATCTGGCTATTATATAGTGCCTTTCACATCTATCTATCTACTGTATTTATCCCTCTGTTATATAGTGCCTTTATCTATCTATCTATCTATCTATCTATCATATATTGCCTTTTACATCTATCTATCTGTCTATTATATAGTGCCTTTCACATTTATCTATCTATCTATCATATAGTGCCTTTTACATCTATCTATCTATTATTTAGTGCCTTTCACATCTATCTATCTATCTATCTATTATATAGTGTCTTTAAGATCTATCTGGCTATTATATAGTGCCTTTCACATCTATCTATCTACTGTATTTATCTATCTGTTATATAGTGCCTTTATCTATCTATCTATCTATTTCTGTTCTGGTATTCTCCTGTAGAATCATCTGATACAATTTGATATTCATCATTTCCACAGATGAGTTACAAAAAGCACATTTGTAATTGTATGTGACTTATAAGCAACTAATTTAAACCTTATTACCACTTTAGCAACTGAAAAGTGTACACAATATTGAAAGAAATTATGATCTGGAAAAGCTAAGTGTTGTATATGGTTAGCTAGCAAGCAATTAGTAATGCACCTTAATTTCACACCTACTGTATAAATATATAAAAAGTTTAATCAAAAAGGCCATTGTGATTGTAACCTCTTTTTTGGTTACATTTTAGTTATGTTCAATAAAAAAGCCAGTGGAATATGTCCAGACGTCCATGATTATACACTGCTTAAATGTCAGAAACAATAACTTGCCAATCTTTAACTAAAGAAGTTGGTTGTGTCGTTCAAAATATACAAGCCTGCGAGCTGATCAGATATGAAGTGGCATTTGATTTGTTTTAGATGAGACCCAAAAGTTAAAACTCTGAACTACAATTAAACATCTGTAAATAAAAAATAATTCTTTACAAATGTGTAAACTTTGTTAGGTTTTGTCCTCTTTTTTCTTCATGCTTTCTTTTTTTTAACTTTTTTCTTTCTAGTTTGACTATGAAGTCATTTGTTGTATAAGTTCGACTTGATACTATGCAATGTTATTTTATTTCAATAAAATAAAAATGTGTTGTGTATTTTTGCACTTCATCTGTTTTCATTTTAGCCACAAGGTGGCGATGCTAAATAAGTTTTCCTAAACACCAACGGCTTAGAAAATGATGGATATATATGTATTTGAACAGACAGATAGATAGATAGATAGATAGATAGATAGATAGATAGATAGATAGATAGATAGATAGATAGATAGAACACTTCTTTCGAGGTACATTAAATTCCGTTTAGCAGTTTAATCTTTAACTCCATCCTAAATGAACTTTTCCTTTGAAAAAGATTTTGTACAAATTTCCAACACATTGAAGCATACAATACTTTGCTTGCTTGCTTGCTCGCTCTTTACACTCTTAAAAATAAGCGTGCCAAAGTGGTGTTTCTTGAGCGGTGCCATATGTAAACCATTTATGGTCCCCAAAGGAAAGATCCACAAGAGGGTTCCACAAAGAATCTTCACTTATTTAGGTCTCTAATAAGCTCAGTAAATAACCATGAATAGACCATAAATGGACTCGAGCTGCATGCAGTACTACTAATTATACATTATAGATTTTTATGTTTTATCAACGTGTTAGGGACCTTTCTAAAGCCAAAGAACTAAGTTCATATGCAAAGAACCTTTCGCAAAGTAAAATGGTTATTTGACAAACAATATTTCTACGAGGAACCACACAACCAAGTAAAGTGCCACTTTGGAAGCATTACTTTGAAAAGTGTAGCTGTCCCTCCATATATTGTTAAAAGTGCGAGTAATCCGCCTTTCCAGTTCGGGTCGCAAAGTGTAGATTTTGTGACTTTTTGGTGAAAACCTACCGAAGTTAAATCTCATTGACTTTTTGAAAATAATGAATAAACATATACACTTAAAAATCAACGTATTTGCTAACCGACAAAGTGACAACCGCAGGAGCCAGAGGATGCTCGCTTCAGAGCCCGTGCTAAGTCTGAACGCGGTGCTAGTAAATCATATGGCACTTTAACACAAAAAGAAATGAACAATAGTAAGGGTGCATTACCAGTCTTTTCCAAGTAGGTAAAGTAAGAAGAGTGAACAAACGAGTTAAACTCGAGTTCCTAAAGACGAGGGAAAATAATTAGCGATGCCTTCAATGCACCGCCAATATAGTTAAATAAATGACATATTCAGCGCTTTGAAGTGTAGCGGTTTACTTTATCAAATTCAAAGGTAAAACAAAAAATTATTTGCAGATTGCACTCCGTTAAACAAAAACTATAAGGCAAAAACAAACTTTATCAACGTGCAGTAAAGATGCATTTTTTTACAAATGATCTATTTGCCAAAGTCAAAAGTCAAACAGTAATACAATTTGTTTCTCTAATCGTAAAGTTTATCGTTTAATTTCACGCTAAAAAATAAAGGGATGTTGAGCACAAAGCAAGTTTTAGTCTTAAGAATTAAAAGATCACACAAAGACAGAAGCTTGGAGTGGATTGCAGTTGTAATGGTAATTTGGCCCCCTCAACCACAAATTACAGAAAATGGATGGATGGAAGGATCATGTGGTTATTGCAATAATAACCGAGAAACACGCTGTTTTCTGTATTGCTTCTGTTCTGAAACATTTTCGTTCTTTTACAGGACAGGACAAAATTATATTACATTACCAAATAACTAAGGGATTTGATATTGTTCCGAAACAATTGCATTGATGCAGCTTAAAAAAAAGGTTATGCGATTCACGCAGCACACAAATCAACAAACGATCATATCAAACATTTGTTTGTCCAGGCTGCTTCGCATGCAAACTAGAAACCACGGCTGGACGGGACGCTGTTTCATGGAGGGCACATGCAAGCACACAAGTTCTCAGTTCTAGCAAACTAACGTGTACACTATGGGTGTAATCGGAGTACATGCAGAAAACCATCGCTGACCCAGGACAGCACGCCAGCTCCACGCTGATTACACAAATCGGAAGTTCTATTGTGTTATTCCTTTCAGTTTTTAAAGTGTTTACGTAATATCCTAAAGCAGAGTACAAGCATACACAACACACACACCCGTTAAATATCGACTGCTGAATAACAGAGAAATGGGCAATGACCAGGGGAATAGGTTAGGTCAGCACAATTACGTAAATCATCATATTTACAATATCTCAAAAATGGCAAAATCGCCCCAACCTATGAAGAGCATTGTTTGCATCCTCATTACCATCATTAATCTTATATTGAAACACACAGTGGATGTTCAAACTCCGATATTAAAAGGTTTTAATCCTATTAATTAAAACGCCTCCCTGATTGGGCGGATAGTTAATCCCAGTAGGCTATACTCTCTACTAGCCAGCAAGTGGGACGGAAAATGAGTCACATCCTGCCCAGGGCTAGGGCTGACACGCTGTGCAGCTCCATCAACAAGAAGCTCGCTTAGATTCATTGAAACGCCTCAGATACTTTTAACAAGCTGAAGGATCAGAAAAGAGCCGACGGAAGGCAAAAAGACAAGAAGTGAGCTGACAGGATAAACGGAAACGCATTCAAGAGACCAAGAGGGATCAAAAAGTTTTTGTTCCTGCTGACTTACGTTAAAAATGAACGTTGGAGAAGAAGATCTTTTCCATGGCTCTGATAAGAGAATGAACGAGCTGAAATCGATAGGCAGTGACACGTTGATTGATCTGACCCAGAGGTACGGCCAGGCAGCTTTCACCTTTGGCGCTGGCCATGGTGCTGCAAGTCCGGGGCGTTATGCGCGACCGGGTGAAACTGACTTCCTTTCGAGCGCGACTGCAAAGTCCGCGGAGAGTGGAGGAGAACAGACCAGTGACGACGATGACAGTTTCGATCATTTGGATGAAAGGAAAAGGGGATCTGCGTTCGATGAGGATAAACACACCGGATCCCTCACCAAAAAACCGAAGGAACAAAGATCGTTGCGGCTGAGCATCAATGCACGAGAGCGGAGGAGAATGCACGATCTCAACGACGCGTTGGACGGGCTTAGATCTGTCATACCGTATGCGCACAGCCCCTCAGTAAGAAAACTCTCGAAAATTGCAACTTTGTTGTTAGCCAAGAACTACATTTTAATGCAAGCACAAGCGCTGGAAGAAATGAGGAGGCTGGTGGCATATTTGAACCAGGGTCAGACATTAACGTCTCCCATTCCAACGGCTTTGGCACCATTTGGACAAGCAGCTGTTTATCCTTTCACCGGGACTGCTTTGGCTACCTGTGCAGAAAAGTGTACTTCCTACACCGGGGCACCCTCCAACCTCTTTAAGCACTGCAACGATAAACCTTGATGTCGCTAATCTGCTCACTCATTCATTCACGCGCCCATCTGTCAGTCTTTTTACTTATACGAGGACATTATCATAATACATAATCCTATACCATATTTAAAGGACATCTTTCATCCAGAAAAAAAATAAATTAAAGACATGTGCATTCAAAAACGCTGTTAACCTTAAAACTTGTGTTTCTTTTCTAATTACTTCCTATATATAGA
>JANRMT010062856.1:68713275-68727818 GCA_026402145.1 Polypterus bichir lapradei
TCACTTTCCTTCAACAACATCAACTGAGACTGAAAATCCGAGCAACTAGTAAACAGAATTTGTCATTGCCTGCTAATTGTACTTTAGGTGCAGAACCTCGCTGCAAGGAAACTAAGCGTTTGCAATGTAAAGACGTGTTTCGTTTCACAAATGACAAACTATGTATCAACACAATTCAAGTTGAGCAACTATGCAACATCACTCCACCGCAAAAAAGTCAGCTGTGAATATTTTACTTACTGTAAATTGTGTTTGTTAATTTGACGGGATTCTTGGTACTGAATGAAATCATCACCAAATATGAGACAGATATCCGTGTGAATTTACACAAATATATGTACTGAAAATGTTGATATTTGAAATTGCACAATTCAATTGATTGTACTGCATATATGTGCGATATTACGCTGGCTCCAGTCTTCGGGTTATAAGGTGTGACTCTAAGCGTTTGAAAAGTACAGACATTTGAATTTCATATTATATTGTTTATATGTGTTTATAATAAAAATGCATCAGTATTTCCTGAAAAGTTTTTCTCACATTTGAAAGTTCTTTTTATCTCGATTTTTTTGTCTAACTTTTTTTTTCTTCCCCTAAACTCTATTCCTTTCTCATTATGTGTCTCTGTTGTACATACTTATCTCTTTCATTGTCTATTGGGTTTTAACAGATCTTTATGAAAAAACAAAATGCGTAATTTCCTGCAGATTTTATCGCGACAATCCTGCTTGCAAACAACATAGCAGTTGTAATAACTTAAAACATTAAGCAATCAAAATGAAATGACATAAAGCAAGACATGAAACTTTTTTTTAACTATGACAGAACAGAGCTAAACGGTACTTTCAATATTATTGTTGGTTTTGGATGAAATGTATTATTGATTAAACGTATATAGGCCTGGTGTTCATCTGCTAAATTGCTTTCTACTGGATTAACGCATTTAAGATTGTGTCTCTTTAAAATGATATTAAAAGCCGCCTTTTAAATTAAAACGTTTAATGTGAAAGCAAAAACAGTTTCTAACGGTTTTGGTATTCGCCTTTTTACAGGGCAGATCCTTCTACAGATTCATTTTTGGGCAAAATTCTTTAAATATTTAGGATTCAAATTTGTATTGAGATATTTAACACGCTGAGGTACTTTAATCCTGACTTTATTTTAGTTTGACCAGTGTACAGTAACATGGACAGAAAGAAAGAAAGAAAGAAAGAAAGAAAGAAAGAAAGAAAGAAAGCTGATGAATGTTCTAATAAATGGACCCTTCTTATAATCAAGTTTTCATGGATGTGGACTGGCAAATGGAAACAAGAGTTCAGTAATTTAATTCCATATTTCAATAAAACTGTTTTATCATTAGTATCTTCGTTGGTTTTCTAATGAACTTCTTATTGTTCATTATTAAAGGTGATATAAGAAACTATACTCTTCATTTGCATTGATGTAACATTTTGGATCACGGAGACCATAAATATGATGGCTTTAAGCAACGAGACATTGCTGTGTCAGGATTGCTGAGGGGGGGAATTTATGAATAGCCCCAGGGTGCAGAGGACCTGTCTTTAAATATTTGTGTTACAAAGCCTCTGTGCACCTACAGTACTCGTGCTATTAAACCAATTTTGATGGCTGTCTACACTGTTAAGATAATTCGAAAATCATGTGGGGTAGACTATCATAAGAATTCTTCCTATTTTCAATTTTAAATCAGCAGCAAATCCTACGTATATTGCAGATCGAAGTCGGATACCTAGTCCTGAAAGAAGGTCATTACTTAACATATTTCAAAGAAATCAAAAAAGTTAAACATTATGAGAAAATTAAGTTATTAGCACAAGCAAAAGAGGTAGGGAAAATAAATTACCCTGAAAAAGTACTGTGAACAGGAGACAATTTTATAATTTTGAAGAAGTATCCTGAAGTACACACTTCACCATAGGAGAGCTCTCCTCTCTGATCTTAGCATTTTAAGGGTTTACGTCCAGTGGCTATTGCCAGATTTTGCCTACCATTGTTTACACTTTCGGACATCGCCTGCGCCATTTTTCAATAATCCACCGTATAAAGTTTAACTCCTTAAATATTTTCCCGTCAATAAACGAACTAAAAACAAGGAGATTCGCTCTATAATAAACTTTTAAAAGTGTCATTCACTGTGCTCAACTCTGAGGCACCTGAACTCAGCCTTTTAAGACACCATGTGTCAGCGTGTCCAACAGAGACACTGGAGGTAACGCAAAAGAATAACAATAATAATAATAATAATAATAATAATAATAATAATAATAATAATACACTATTTTTAAAAGTCGTTTTAAGAAATGCGAGGTATATTAATTATTTACATTTTACTTCATTGTCAGTAGTACAATATACAGTATTGTACCAAACAGACATATGTTAATTTTTAGACCACACACGATTATCACCTTCCGCTTAAGAACTTAACAAAATTAAATTTACTCAGTAACGCTTAAAACTCACATCCTTTAAGCAACTGTTCCGATTTCTGTTAATTGTCGCAAAATTGTATATTCTTAAAAGGTGAGAACATACTTATTGTAATGTGTATCCATTCAGATATCCTGGTTTAACTGTAATGGCGTAAAGGTTACTACACAGTGCAAATTCAAATAATAATTTCACTTTACACTTGATGATTTTACTACTTCTAAGGATGCTGGCTCGATAGACTAAGCTAATTTATTACATTTTTTTGGAAATACAAACATTTTTCAAAAAGCGTCATATTACAGAAATGTATAAAGGACAATATTAAGTGTATTCAAAACACAGTATCTGTCTATGTATTGTATAACATCTTTCACATCTATCTATCTATCTATCTATCTATCATATAGTGCCTTTTACATCTATCTATCTATCTATTATATAGTGCCTTTCACATCTATCTATCTATGTATCATATAGTGCCTTTCACATCTATCTATCTATCATATGGTGCCTTTTACATCTATCTATCTATCTATCTATCAATCATATGGTGCCTTTTACATCTATCTATTATATAGTGCCTTTCACATCTATCTATCTATCTATTATATAGTGCTTTTCACATCTATCTATCTATTATATAGTGTCTTTCACATCTATCAATTTATTATATAGTGCCTTTTCTATCTCTCTATCTATGTATGCAGGATAGTACTTGTAAAAATACCTATGTTTTTATTTTTTCTTCCATCTTATTTTATATATGGAAAAGTATAATGAATTGCAACACATCTGCTACATTTGGATTTGTCTTTGAAATAACCCACCACAGTTTTAACCCCTTTCCATAAGGTAGTTAGTTTGCCTGACACCAAAAGGATGCATTGGTTATCGTTGTGCACTCCATTAGTCTCAATATCCATTGCTGTAATAGTTGTGCTTTACTAAATATATGAAGTGTTTCAGTACAGCACCACAATGAAAGTTATAATGTATTGAGATGACTTAATGAATGATGGGGATATAACACGGGGCTTTGCTAAAGTCAATACCAGATGTAGAAAGGCGAGCAATAGCATGCTATGAAAATGCAATCAAACAATTACAACTGCAGAATACTCTGCTCACTGTTGATATTAAATTGCACATAAATTTCTTTTAAAGTAGCAGCACCTTAAATCCCACCTCACAGATGACTGTCAGTTTAACTCTGTACACATCATCTGTTTGTGGTGTGTTGAATTTTACCTAGATGGAATGTTTTATAATTAAACTAGTTAAAAAGTAGCACACTTCTAAGGTTGCAGTGGGCCACAGCGTTTCCAAGCAGCACTGGACACAAGGGAGGAAAGAGTCCAAGGCAGCTCCCTAGTCCATCAAAGCACCCACTCATACTCATGCTCGCCCACACAGGGCCTGTTTGAATTGCTAGTTGACGTAACCCGCATATTTGTGGAAAATTGGAGCACAAAAAGAAGAGAGAATTGCAGAGTGCACAGTTACAGCTACCGGGCGTCTGATTTGAACACAGAACACTGGATCCATGAGGTGGCAATACTACCCACTGTGCCACCCTACTCAATGGAATTCCTTTGTGATTACTGTTTTTAATCATGAAGAAAAACACACATAAACATATAATCTAAAATGGAAATTAATTTACTAAATAGAGAGAAACAATTATAAAACATTTTTACAAATGCTGGACTACACGGGACTAAGCAGTTGTACTTTAGCGCAATTATTATTATTATTATTATTGGCACAATCATTTTAGCCTCAGTTAGTCTTCTTATTTATGTTCTTGATCTTCAAACAGAATGCAGAATCACATCATCGCCTTTGGCAGTCTAGAGCACGGTGAACATTTTCACTTTATCAATATGGCAGCAAACCTGTTTCTTTCATGATTTAAATTGATTCATCATTTAATACTCAGGTGGGGCTGCAACATGACCAAAGAAGAGTTTTAGCAAAGTCTACCATTTTAGCTATAGCATTCAAATTTTCATTGGTAAATTCAGTTCAATGTATCCTTCTTAAGTGTGCTTCCAAATAACGTGAAGTGTACTATACATTCATTACAAATATAGTGGGGGTAAAAGACATGCAACATTAACACCAAACTACTAAGCTGCTTGTATTAATGTGACTATTTTAATAAATTGCAAAAAGAGAGTCTATCATTTCTGACATCATTTTTCTTATTAGTGATTTGAAAAATACTTACATTAACAAAAATTAATGATCAATTCAATGGAAATACAGAGCATATCCATTTATTTTTTATTAATGTATTAAAGGAGAAGTTAATTTGATAATACAAGGTTGCCTTCAATGTATTTATTCACATAATGTAGCAATATTCTTTAAAATTATTGGATAATTATGAATTGCTGTTGGTGATTTAATAGTAGCATTATGACTGTCTGCAATAGTAGCTAAGCTGTGTACTCATCTGCCTTGTCCCCTGAATTTAAATTAAGAAACATTTCAGTGCTGTATCTTTTTTCCCTTATGTTAACAGATTTTTTTTTTTGTTTCTAGGCATTTTAAATCTTACACTAATATTATGTATGCCTGAGATAGAGTCTCTCAAGTACATGGCAGGTATCTGCCAGCAAGAGTTTGCTGGTAAGCCAGTCATTGAGGCTTGACGGCACTTTCTACACACGGCTGAGCCTGACAGCACATCAGAGGCCAGGACTGGATTTATTCTGACTTACAGCAATGACGCTTTGCATAGCCATTGAACTTGGCAACATTTAACGAACACAAGCATTCATTTTGATTTTTTTCATGCACTTATTGTGTATTAAAAAAATTACATATTAGTTCATAAGAAGCTTGTACTTTGTCTAGGACATTAGATTCATACACATATATACACAATACACTGTATACAATCACTCAATCTTAGTTTTATATAGCAGCCTTAATTATATGCACCAACAAAAGTTTATTTAGGAGCAGCCAAGATTACAATATATTATTAAATAAATGCAGCAAGTATAAACTAAAATGATTTACTGATTGATATAATGAATATGAACAGAACTGTGAATATATATCAGATAAATGGATAAAGGTAAAAAGAAATGTGGGAGCATTTCCTGTATATCACACATATACAGTATATACACATATTGTATATTATAAATACATACATATATACATACTCTCTCTCTCTCTCTCTCTCTCTCTCTCTCTCTCTCTCTCTCTCTATATATATATATATATATATATATATATATATTTAGTTTAGTAAATATATATATATATTTATATAAATCTATCTATATTTGGGATTAATGCATTGTACTTACTGTGAATTCTTGCAGGGGTCAATTCACTTATTAAAATACACTAACAATACACTATATGGCTTCAGTACCTGAGCTCCAAGGGTCATGACCACCTTTTTTCACTTGTTTGCTGCACTGATCTTCAATATAATATAAAGTAAATTTATTCAAGTAAAAAACATGTAACCTACTTATGTAAGTGTGGTGTAAGTGTGAATTTGGAGGAAGAGTTTAGCAGCATGATTTGAAAGTAATTTTGACTCATCACATTGCATTGTAATAAGTAGTTTTGTGCTGTGAAGAATTTATAAACCTGAAGGTTTATGGTAATTTGAATACATCCGTACAATTAAACATATATCAATGGAACATAAGCAAGCACAATCTGATTCATTAGCTAATCATGCTAAGTTTTCTTCTAATTTCCTTAAGTAAAAAATGTTTAAAAATGTAAAGAAGTAAAAAAATTACATACACATTTTATATTTATATACAGTCTGTGTATATATATATATAAAATGTAATGTGTATATGAATAGTAGAATTTGCATATATATATATATATATATATATATATATATATAGTCTAAATGTTTTATTTATCTTCACAGACTTTTTTCCCAAACAAAAAATAAAATTTCCATTACGGCTTTTCATATTCTGGAAGGATAATGGCAAGGTTAAATGAGCCAATTATTTCCATAGAAGGCAGACAGTCAAACCAGAGGCAATGGTTTGAAGCTAAAGACACAGAGGCAATAAGATGCAAGGAAACTGAAGCAAGTGACAGTTGGCCTTTTTGGTTCCACGTGGTAGATATTCTGTGTCTCTATCTGGCCAGCAAATTAGCTATAATAAATAAATCCTATATACTAATCAAAATTAATTTTAAAGACTGTAAATATCAATAAATACTCAAAACACTTAATAGAGAAAAGGAGGGCATTGCCATATGCAATCAGCTGTATGTCAACACATTATGCAGCTTTTCTATGTAATTAAGCAATTCTTAGTATTTGACTTCTTGTATATCATGTTATACACTAAGGGAGATTCTTCATAGAGGGTTTTGAGCCACAGTTTTCTCTAACTCTTATTGTTCGCATTCTAGTTTCTTTCGCATTAGTTTATTTAAAATCAAAGGTCTATAAATGATTACATGGTAAAAACAGAATCTATTTTGATTTTTAAACGAGTTCCATAACACTACATTTACTGTTAGAATAAGCTACTTTATTTTCTTGGTATGTGAACTTGTATTCCATTTTTGATAAATAAATTGCACTCTGCTGTTATCAGTGTAAGGGTGCCAGCCTCTCTTTTTTCATACACTAAGAAAATCTTCAGGGTAGTCCACATGTCCTCATGACTGCTCTTTCCTCTAAGCCCCATTTTGTCTAAAACAATGAAAGCGTACTCAGTTGGTTCTGAAAAGCACTGTGATTTAGTCCGACGTCCAGCAAGTCAGTCTAAATCCATTGGGACTACATTCGTTATTTTAATAAGATGAGGGCAAATCTGCTACATGGCCGCAAACTCCAAGATGCCTGAACAATGTAAAGCGTTTGCCGACTGCCACAAGGCACCTGACATGATAGATTTTAATCGTCAGTATTGTGGGGATGAAGCAAGCAACAACATATAGGTTTAATTTTAATAAATGATGTCTTGATGTAAGCAGATATGTCAGAGGTTTATAAATTCTACTAGTATTCATAAGCCCACATTAAAAGAAATACATTAAGGGCAAAAAAAAGCGCGGTCAGCTGAAAAAAGGTCATATTCGATTGGGCGACAGAAGCACTAGGAGCTCACCAGTTCCTTCTTGATGGAGTATCAGAGGTGACAAACAAGCAGGCTTATCCCAGACATGCTCTAATCTTAGTAATGGGGCCCCAGTAATATGGACTGGTGGGGAACTTTGGGCAAACCAGAGACAGAACGGAGTCAAGCTGAAGTTCTCCAAATAAACATGATGAAAGAATGCTGTCACTTCTTACAAGAAAACAAAGTGCTCATTAATTAGTGACAATGACAATGTAATTGACCATTACTAATGTGCAAAGTGTCAAGCGTTGGCGGATGCAAGGTACAAGCATACAGTAGCTCAAGTGCATTTGGTTTGGCTGACTAACTTCTGGTACAATGAAGAATATTTTGAGATTTTCTTACAATCACTAGCAGACTTTGAATGACTTTTCATTGGAACACATACATTTGTTTGACCCTATAATAAATAGCTAAGATTACAATGGTATAATGGGTGTTGTCACATTATTCCTTAAAAAAACATATGGGAACATCTCACATCAATGACAAGAAACCATAAATTAATTTAAAAGAAAACTGGAAGGCATAGCAGTTTAATTAAATCAGAATTAGGTGAAACTAAAGAAAAGTATACATTTCCTTTCACTTGTGGGGCAGATTTGTATAACACACTAATAATTTTCTTGTTTCTTCGAAATTAGTTTTGCTTAGTAAAAATGCAGTACTAAACATTACAACTTTATAAAAATCCTGGCATTAATTAAAAAAAAGTCATGTCAGTGATTATCATTGTTAATTATGAATAGTTATATCTAAAAATAATATTATAGCTATTTCCAAACCAGAGAAAAGCTAAAACGTAATAATGAGTCAATGAGAAGCATCATGATTTGGACTGTCAGCTGCACTTAACCTAATTTATGTGCAGTGGATTAACAAACGATAGTGTGACTTGTCATATTTAACATAGTTAAGATCACATTCCAGGGCGAGTTATCTGCTTTTTGTGAAGATGTGACATGAAGTGTGGGTACAGTTTAATTAGCCATTTGAACAGCGCACTTGAGGAGCATGAGCTTGGCTCTGGGTAACGCTATATTGAAAAAATCAGAATAATTCATGAACTTGCCAAAAATTAATCTGTTTTGCAAGTAATTTCTAAATGTATAAACAGGCTTTGATTCTCGAGTGGATTACTGCCGGTGTGAAGTCTACGTTTAAATAATGCCTGGGTGTTCTCGGGTTTCTCCACGACCCAAAGGTGCAGTGTGTGATTTGGATTAACGGATGATGTGGTAGTTGTAGTGAGTGGGCATGGGAGTGTTATACAGGAAGCATACACAAATTTAGCTGGTCTTTGCCTTATGACCATGCAGCTGAGAAATGTCCTTCATAATCGTACAAAAGGTTTTGACGGCAAAAGGATGAGAGGACATTAAAATTAACCTTCTGTTAGTGTTTCTTTTATAATTGAGTCTTTATTTATTTTTCAAATGAATAAAGTATATGTTTTTGTTTCAGTTCTTGATTACTCATGCATAAATTGAACAGAGAAAATTAATATCACTTATATTGGGGGTTTTGAACTGCCCTGGTGAAATTCTGGAGTCCATGGGTTAAATTGAGAATCTAGTTCAACATCCCATTCATGTCTCACCTATAGTCGTGTGGCCCAAAGCATGTTTTAATTTGAATTATCAGTGTTCTGAGTCCTGTAACAAGGTGAAGAGTACCATATAATAATAAATTATTTTTGCAGTTACTGTTAAAAAGCATATGGAACTCAACATTCAGTGATCATGCATAAGAATTTTTAAAAGCTCTTGAAGCACAGTAAGGTAAAAAAAATATGCTTAAAAACAACAGGTAACATTTCAGCATATTTTTTACAGTCTGTTGTGGAGATCTAGTCACAGGTTTACTCTGCAGTGATTTTGCATTGAGTGCCTTTTAAATGATATACAGGAAAACATCATTTGAATTGTAATAAAACAAAAGCTGTCCAAAGACAAGGGGCTTCATCAGCCATTATACTATACAAATACTATACATCGTGTTAATAGGAATGGCATAATTTTTCTAATCAACCCCAGATCAGTCAATTTGAGAGAGACAAGAAGAAAGATGCGGTATAGCTCTGTAGGTTTTCAAAGATATAAATGAAATGCCTTAATAAATAAAGCAGATAATTTTGTCCTGAGTTAACCACTAAGTTTAATATATGAAACTGCAGTTGCCTTTACAGGAACAACTCCTTCTGTTGAACATCAAATAATTAAAAAAATGTTAACTCATTTTTTAAGAAACATATACTGAATTGGTTCATGTTAGTGTAAGATGAACCAAATATTTACTTTTAATTGGAATACAGGCATAAAATGTACAGTGCAATAATACTTACATATGAAAAGAAGTAGACAGCAGGAATTTAAAATCCATAGACCAGATCAGTGCTATAATAGGCATTACAAGCCCAAAAAAGAAACAAATAAGGTTACAATAAAGCAAGCAAATATGTCTGGTGGCCGCACAGAATAAGATGACATATTGCATACTCTAAATATATATAACAGGAATAATTCCAACAAAAGTATAAAATGCATTCTTTATTTAATCTGTTCTCATATTTATTCTCAGATTTCTTTCAGTCAAGTACATGCAGCCTATAGGGGGTACCACTGAGCCCCCAAGCCCCAAACACACCAACACCAAGACAAGTCCCGATTTCAAATAAAGATTTTATTATTCACAAATACCTCTCATGGGCTTCTCTTAAAGTTTGCCAAAGTACAACTACAAACAATATTCTTCTTTCTATCTTTCCTCTACTTCCACTCTTCCAGTTTTATCTTCTCTCTCCCAACTCTGACTCCCTGAAGTGAGATGCTGGCTCCCTTTTATGCTAGACCTGAGATTATTCTGGGTGTTACATCACTAAATGTTAGAAGCATATCTGGGTCAGATGTAAGTTCCTTAAAGTAGAAACCATCTCTCCCTGCAGCTCCACCTGGTGGCACCCATGGAACCCAACCAGGCTGTCGAACAGGATTGCAACTCCCAATCTGTCCTGCATGTATCCATGCAGGCACGTTAGCCCAGGAAGACTCTTCCATCCGTTGTATTGGGGGAGCAAACAGTGAGTCTGAGTGATATCCCCCTGTCCTGCCATTAAACTGGCCTCCCTGCCAGGTAAGGAATCTTGTACCATCCCAGCCAGAATACAAGCTCATGCTTAGTGTTCATGACATTCAGGATGTCATCATTAAATTTTAAATTTAATTTTAATTTTAAATGTATACTTTACAATATTTTAAGTTCAATTCAGTTGATATTTGAAATCAAATCTTTAAGGTATAGTTTCAGTCAAGGATTGGTCAAATATTAAATACTTCTTTCCATTTCTTTTAATGATTATTATATGATGCAAAGCGAAAATGCAAAATGAAATGGGAAATTAAAATAAAAACTTACCTCAACAGTGTTCCCCTCTTAAGGCATGGACTCAGGACGTGTCCATCTAGTCTGCCTGGATGGTGAATAGGAAATTGTCTTAAGAGACAAGGAGCATGGATGTGATCAGCCTAAGAGCCACACTGACATGGATCTAGAACTGACTGCACTTCCTATTTATTATCCCCATCCACGTGGAAATGCAGATGTGGCAAAACTTTTCTACAGTATAATATGGAGTACAATGGACAAATTTAAGCCTATAGATGTGAAAGGAGAGGTGAATCTTGAAAAGGCTAATCTAAAAGTAACCTACAGATTTTATTATGACATGTGGTCCAGTGTACCAAGGAGCCAGTTTACGACATGGAGCATGGTGTGAAGACAACAATCTATCTCTCAATGTTGACAAGACGAAGGAGATAATCGTGGACTTCAGAAAATCACATCCTGCCCACATCCCACTCAGCATCAATGGTTTAGATGTCGAGACTGTTAGAAGTACCAAGTTCCTCGGTGTGCACATAACTGAGGAATGTACATGGACACATAACACCTCATCACTAATCAAGAAAGCCCAGCAGAGACTACACTTCCTGAGACGGCTGAAGTGAGCAAGTCTTCCCCCTTCCATCCTCACCATGTTCTACAGAGGCACTATTGAGAGTGTTCTGACCAGCTGCATCACTGTCTGGAATGGCAACTGCAACATATCCGACTGCAAGCGCCTGCAAACGATAGTGAAGACAGCAGAGAACATTATTGGGGTGCCTCTCCCTTCACTATAGGACATACAGTATTTTACAAACGCAGTGTTCGCAAGGCCTGCAGCATTGTGCAGGACCCCTTACACCCCTCACATGGACTTTTCACACATCTGCCATCCAAGAGAAGATACTGCAGCATCAAAACCAGATCTGCCAGGGTGCAGGAGAGTTTTTACCCCCAAGCTGTCAGACTCCTTAACACCATGCTGCCCCCGGGACCTTCCACACTGCTTCAACCACTTCAAAAAATAGAACTTTTAAACATGCCTGCCACTTTCCTGCAAAGATGAGCGGTATGTAGAAAAGAACTAAAAATCTCATACTGACCTTTAGGTATTTGGACACTCTTGATATCCTTCTGCTGTGAAACATTCTGACCTGTCATTGTTTACACATGTCTTAAACAACTATTATCATACACTGAAAATTTCTGTATTACCTATATCTATTATTTATTATATTACATATCTATTTACTATATTTATGTATCTAGATTGCAAATACCACACATTGCATCAATGTTCATATGGTAACGACATGACAATATTGCTGCTACTTTTTGTCTTGTCTTTGCACAATGTATTGTCTTGTTTGTGTTTTAATTTTAAATTTAAATTTTAATTCTATTTTTAATTTATTATTTGCACATTATGTTGTGGACACTGAGCTTCGCAATTTCGTCTATCTATATACTTGTATATGGATGAGATGACAATAAAGTTCACTTTGACTTTAAGCTGTCTGACCATTCTGTGTTTGCACACCACAAACTGTTTATCAGAGGTCTCTGCAGTCTACAGGTACAGCTGTACTAGCTTCTAAATATTACACAACCTACTGAGATACCCCACCAGGTTAGGTAACAAGGAGGTCACTGACAGAAAATTGAACAATGGAGGCTTAAAGCCATACAAACACTTGAATGATGGCATTTTAGTACACTTCTGGATCATATTCAGCAGTCAAATTTATTTCACAATCAGTTTTGGCATAGATATTTGGGTACTCTGATCAGTAGTCAATGGACAAGTAAAGTCATTTAGTCAAATGACTGCCTGTATAAAAATATCTGCCGATTCTTTAACTCTTGGTAGCTTTTTGAGTAGCATGAAGTAATTTCAAGAAGCTATCCACAAATACAAGAAGAGGAAAGATCAGATATAAAATCCATTGAGATGGCCTCCCATTAGTGACTAGGGGAAGGGATTAAAGGGATTCAAAAATCAAAGTAACTGAAGAACAAGCCATGTATGGTTGTCTAACATTTAATCATCTTGTATTCTTTATATACATAAGGTTTTTATGGTCTGTAAGTATAATAAAAGGAAATGCAGCTCCTTCTAGCTAGTGTCATGAATCCTCAAGTGCTAAGCCAACAACTACCTTCATCATAGTTTTGTTCTGCTGATGTTACTTTTTAGAACTGATAGTGAAAGGATGTGTCTTGTTTATATTAGGATTTTTTTGAGATAGAAATGCTCCTACTCCAATATTTGACTCATCAGCTTCAATAAATTAATTGCAAAGAGGTATCAGAATGTCTTAACACTGGTGTTGTTATGAGCTGATCTTTTAAAGAGTCAAAATGCCTTGGGTTTCAAGACTTCAAGTTGTCTAAGGGTCTATTTTTTGTAAAAGATGAACTAGACGAAATGAGAGCAGAAAAGTTCTTAATAAATCGTCCATAATAATTGACAAAAAATTATTTGAACTTGTTTAATGCTGTCTGCTTCTTTCCAATTAGAAATAGCTGGTATTTTGGATTCATCATTTAGGTTAAACATTGGTTAAAACAGAACCTTATCTTTGCGAAACTCCTACTTGTCTGATTTTACAAACAATTTGCTTTTTCTAAGTCTATTCAGTACCTCTTTAACATGTTGAATTTGAGTATCTGTGAAAAAGATTAGGATATCATCAATATAGACCAACACAAAGATTCACAAAGAATACAAAGGAAACATCATGAAAAATATCATACAAAAAATCTAAACATTAAAGGAGTATGAGCTAATCCAGAGGGCTTAGCCCTCTATTCATTATTACTATTATTAGTCATATTAAAGCTCCTTCCTTAATAAAAAAAAATGGTTATATGCATTTCTAAAATCAAGTTTGGGTAAAAATGATGGAGCCAGTGACGTAATTTAACAAGGAGGAGATGAACTATGTAATTATTTTTAATGGTTACATTTTTGGGTTCTCTGTAGTCAATACAAGGACACAAAACACCATCTTTGTTCTCCACAAAGAAAAACCCAATATTACTCCTGGATAGTCTAATATAACCTATGCTGTAGGTCTTCCCTAATGTAGTCTTCCATTACCATAGATTTGCTTTAGAGGTTTAGATTGTACTAGCAGAATACCCGCGCTTCGCAGCGGAGAAGTAGTGTGTTAAAGAAGGTATGAAAAAGAAAAGGAAAAATTTAAAAAATAATGTAACATGATTGTTAATGTAATTGTTTTGTCATTGATATGAGTGTTGTTCCCATATCTATATCTATATATATATATATCTATATATATATATCTATATATATATATCTATATATATATATCTATATATATATATAGCAAAATACCCGCGCTTCGCAGCGGAGAAGTACTGTGTTAAAGAAGTTATGAAAAAGAAAAGGAAAAATTTTAAAAATAACGTAACTTGATTGTTAATGTTATTGTTGTGTGTATATATATATATATATATATATATATATATATAGCAAAATACATATCTATATACATATCTACATATACATATATATATATATGCATACCTATCTACATCATATATACA
>JANRMT010062856.1:68727918-68750188 GCA_026402145.1 Polypterus bichir lapradei
ATATATATATATAGCAAAATACATATCTATATACATATCTACATATACATATATATATATATGCATACCTATCTACATCATATATACACACACATATACATACATACATACACAGACACACACATATATATAATTTGTGTGTGTGTATGTATGTATGTGTGTGTGTGTGTGTGTGTGTGTGTATACACATACATACAAACATACACACAGGTATATATAAATATATGTATATATATATATATATGTATGTATCTATATGTGTGTGTATAGCTTTGATCACTGAGTGCAAGGGAAAAATAATAAAATGTAGTCTATAAGTTATTAAACAGTAAAACATTAACGTTTTAAGAAGTAAAGGTACATTGAGCACTACTGGAGTGGTTGCGGGTAAACCACATTTTAAAGACGGTATAACAGAAGAGGTAAGTAGTACTAACAGCAGCTAAAATGTATATGGATCATCTCTCGGTAGTAGATCCCTTTTGAAAGGCGCTACACGACGGCTGTGGTATAGAAATTACGTTTTCTATGTGAAAGTCCAAATTTCTGCCTCTAATAATGTGCCTTACCAGCAATTAAAGAAAATTAGTTTTGTGTCCTCTGCAGTGTTAAGAGAGAAAGGCTTTGGTTTGGGATAAACGGAAAAAAGGTGTAAAGAAAGGAAAGTTGCCTTTTTCTTTTCTTTTATATAGTATAGAGAGATGTGTTTGCTGACGATATGAGCGCCTTTTGGGGACAGTCGCGGTGGGTCTTGTGCAGACTGGTGAGACGTCCCAGCTATTAATCGGCTGTGATGGCACTGTCAGTCCTTCACTCCTGTGCGTGTCTTCATAAGAGCTGACGACCTCATAATCGTATACGTGCAAAATAAAGTGCGAAGCGCCTTAATATTATTTTGCCGCAGAAGCGCAGTCAGCTTGTGAAAGGCCGGCACAGCTATGCGCGCGCGCCGGCTGCTCGACTTTGGCTGGGCAGGAGACGCCAGTTTTTGCAGACACGTTCACATGATCAAAAGTCTCCGCGCTCTTTGGAGGTCATTCATATACAAAATACCCGCGCCTCGCAGCGGAGAAGTAATGGGTTAAAGAAGTAATGAAAAAGAAAAGGAAAAATTTTAATAATAACGTAACATGATTGTCATGAGTGTTGCTGTCATATACATGCCTGCCTAAATAAGTCACCCTCGCTTCGCTCTTACTTTTTTACCGTTCATTTAATCATGGCTAGTGGCGGAAAAATTATAAAATGGAAGGAGGATTACACTGAGTATGGCTTTACCAAAACAATTATTGATGGCGAATCGATTATTCATAAAGCTTGAATTGGTGATCTGTTTTTGTGTGTTAACCTCATATCTTTTCATACTTCTTCTCAAACCAAGGTGGTGCGAGGCTAAAATGAATTGGGATGCGCTGATCAATGTAATCGGTGTACCAGGAAATCATGCATTGACAAAAGTTCCCCTTTGATTGTAATGCAAAGTGTGATTAAATGCATTATTTTTTAACGCGTTATGGAGCACATGCATCGAAGCTTCTCAGCTGTGCTTGTGCTAAGAAAATTAAACATTTTAAAAATAACGTAACACGATTGTCAATGTAACCTTTTGTAAGTAGTGCCTGGAGGATTCAGTGTGGAGAAAGTCTAGAGACAGAGTGTGTATTAACTTGTGGATTTCTCTGTATTTGGTGGCAGTGTGACGAAGTTGCTTCGGAAGACGGCGTTAGCCGCGGAGCTCAGCTCAGAGCGAAATGAGGTAAATGGGAGGGGAGATGATGACGTGACTCCCCCACCCGCCTTAACTGTCAATCCCCCACAAACACAGTCTCTCGGAATTTGCATAAGCACACCCCTTCACCTGCAATTTTAACTTAGTTACAAAGTGATCAAAACTCTCGTTTATATCCTGCGTCCTCTCATTAAACTTGTATCCCGCATTACCCGTGGGCACGAAAAGCACCAGCGGCAGCCTGTCTATTAAGTTAATTTAAAGTTTAGGTTTATACCTCGCTTTGCTTCCGAAGTAGCTGTACTGATGAATATGGTAGTATGTCACTCGCTCGCTTCTTAATGTTTCGCTGCCTTCTCAATTATATAATGCATGTTTTGTTCAGCGTATTTTGGAGCTCTTCCTGGTTTTCTACATAGTGCGTTGACAGTCAGTTCACGTGATTACGTGGGCGGCGTAATGATGTCACACGAAACTCCGCCCCCACGGCGGTCAAGCTCAACTCCATTACAGTAAATGGAGAAAAATACCTTCCAGTTATGACCATTACGCGTAGAATTTCGAAATGAAACCTGCCCAACTTTTGTAAGGAAGCTGTAAGGAATAAGCCTGCCAAATTTCAGCCTTCTACCTACACGGGAAGTTGGAGAATTAGTGATGAGTCAGTCAGTCAGTCAGTGAGTGAGTGAGTGAGTGAGTGAGGGCTTTGCCGTTTATTAATATAGATAAAATGTACCCTTGGGTAATAGGGTACCTGGCAATAATTTAATCGAACAATCGTAATTGCAATGGGGAGGGATAATTCTAGCAATTATTGTTTGTTAAAAATGTCCTTAACATCTTCAGAGTAATAAGCCTTAATGTCAATCATCTTAAGAAATATTACTGGGGAGTTAATCTGTTGTAAGCAATATGTTTCACAAAATGAATTAGTGATCTCCTTTGTTGATTAATCAATTTTCAGATTATACTTAACAGAGATGACCAAACCTATTATAATCTGTACCGTGTGAGTCTGAATCACAGAAAATATCAAAGCTGCACTATGTAGAATACCTTAGTTATAAATTGGAACTTTCTTTAATCTTTCTGTACAATTTTGTGATTCTTCTTCCACAGTGTATATGTCTATTTGTGTTTTTATCTACTCACAGAATTCTTTAATTCATATTTTGCATTTATTTCTTCCTGGAAGCTTGTTAAATAAATTTATATATATATTTTCATCGCTGTTACGTGACGCCATTTTGTTATATTATGGGTACCACCATGGACTGGGAAATGAAAATATTGATAAATCAATAAAGGGTCAGAACAGAAAAAAAACCTCAACTGTGTGCCAAAATCATAAACACTAAACATAACTCAAAGTCAAAAGAAATGTTGCCAAAAGTTCAATAACTGTAAATTAAATGTAGATGCATTTACGCACATTTGAGAATTATCTACACTTTTAAATAGGTAGGAATTGTATGGTGCTGACCTCTAAACCTGGACAATGACAACATTACACATCACAAACTTTATGTTGTCACACAGTAACCACCAAGGTGGCACCCATAAACAACAGTTCACAAAATGGTGGTGCCCATGTAAAAACAAAATAGTGGCATGTAAAAATAGAAATAATAATGCAAATTATTTTTAACATAGCAAAAACTGAAATAACAATGCAATTTTTTTACTAAGTCAGAAACAAATCAAAATTAAAGTAATAGTAAAATAAAATTCTGCATGGTATCAAACCTCCAATTGCACCACAACCATGGTATTAAATAAAAAATTAAATGTGAAATAAAGTAACAACTGTTCATTTGTAACAGCTATTGGCTAAAGAAACATTGGATCAACTCATTGAACTGATGTTCCAGTAACTTCTCCTTTTCTTAAAATAATAGGGTATAATTATCTATTTTAACAGTCTGGGCTTGCACTTTTACACATTTACATTTTGAGCACGAAGTTCAAATGTCCATTCCAGTCAATCTTTATGTATTGCCATTAAATTTTCATCCTGTGCAGTTCTATGGCCAACTTTGCTTTTTTTTTCCAGCCTTTGTACAAGAAAGTTAAGGTTATTTTAGATTTTCTTAATCCTGACATTTTTCATAACCAAACTAGCATAATAAATACTTACCTCTCCCTCTTTTTGCTGCATATTCCATCCTACATAAATCAGATCAACTTAATGCAACAATGACTTTAGATCACTAAATTTGAATTTCTGTCCAATGAACACATTGGGTGGAAAGATGTTCTGGTTTATTTTTCGCACATTTTGAAGAAAACAGAACAACAGGTAGAAGGATCAAAGTATGCAGACAGAAACAAAGTCTAATTAACAGGCAGGTGTCTAAGCACCAAGAGGAGTAAACCAAATCAAACATCAAAGGTAGAGTAAAAACGTAGCCTGCCTACAACAATCAAGTACTGTGTTTAAAATTCTTTTTGTGAGACTGATCCAATGCCCAAATAATAAGTAGTAGTGTTTTATACAGAGAATATGCTGTGTTTGTCAGTGACTTTATTTGCTGAATATTTTCTTGGAAATTTTTCCAGAACCCCATGATGCTTTGCAAGGCCAGAGTGACATCACAGATCTGTAGTAGCCAGTGTTCGATGGGACAGCCTGCCCCAAGTATGTAACGCTAGACCAAGTAGTGAGCTAAAAATTACAGAAAAATGTTGAATACTATTAAACACAAAGTAAACACAGAAAGAAAACAGAAATGTATGTGTGTCTTAAAGGTAATGATTTTTGTTTGGCTTTATATGTGACCTGAGTGTAATACATGAATCAGCCTTATGTGGTAGCAGCGGCAGAGAACAAGCAAAAGTGTCAGGGATAAAATAACACACACTGTACATTTTAGTTTGACGGAGGCAAGTACCTGCTATTGAATCTGTGGAGGGCAAGCCTTAGTGAATTCATGCTTCCTTTCTGCCACTATCTGCAAGAAATCTTATTACTGTAAAATTTAAACTCTATTCATTTTATTTTGGTTAGCACTGCTACCTCACAGCTCACATTTTTCGCCACAATAATCGTTCCTGCATAGTTGGCATATGCTTCCATGGCCATCAGGAACGCTTAAAAGAACACTGCACCATTATAATCCTCTGAAAACCAGTCGAGCTTCTCTTCCCATTGACTTCACTGAAGCCTGGGCCAAGCGAATTCAGCAAGGTTCATTCATCACTAATCAGTAGCTACTGTATGTGGCACCATTTTATACAGTGCATCTGGAAAGTATTCACAGCGCATCACTTTTTCCACATTTTGTTTCTCATGGTCTGAAAGTCCTTCAGGTGCCTTTTGGCAAACTCCAGGCAGGCTGCCATGTGCCTTTTACTAAGGAGTGGCCTCTGCCTGGCCACTCCACCATACAAGCCTGATTGGTGGATTGCTGCAGAGATGGTTGTCCTTCTGGAAGGTTCTCCTCTCTCCACAGAGGACCTCTGGAGCTCTGACAGAGTGACCATCGGGTTCTTGGTCACCTCCATGACTAAGGCCCTTCTCCCCTGATCACTCAGTTTAGATGGCCGGCCAGCTCTAAGAAGAGTCCTGGTGGTTTCGAACTTCTTCCACTTACGGATGATGGAGGCCACTGTGCTCATTGGGACCTTCAAAGCAACAGAAATTTTTCTGTAACCTTCCCCAGATTTGTGCCTCGAGACAATCCTGTCTCGGAGGTCTACAGACAATTCCTTTGACTTCATGCTTGGTTTGTGCTCTGACATGAACTGTCAACTGTAGGACCTTATATAGACAGGTGTGTGCCTTTCCAAATCATGTCCAATCAACTGAATTTACCACAGGTGGACACCAATTAAGCTGCAGAAACATCTCACGGATGATCAGGGGAAACAGGATGCACCTGAGCTCAATTTTGAGCTTCATGGCAAAGGCTGTGAATACTTATGTACATGTGCTTTCTCAATTTTTTTTATTTTTAATAAATTTGCAAAAATCTCAAGTAAACTTTTTTCACATTGTCATTATGGGGTGTTATGTGTAGAATTCTGAGGAAAAAAATGAATTTAAACCAATTTGGAATAAGGCTGTAACATAACAAAATGTGGAAAAAGTAATGCGCTGTAAATACTTTCCGGATGCACTGTATATGTAGTGTATAATGACAGCGGCATGGTGGCGCAGTGGTAGCGCTGGTAGCTCGCAGTTAGGAGACCCGGATTCGCTTCCCGGGTCCTCCCTAAGTGGGTTTCCTCCGGGTACTCCAGTTTCCTCCCACAGTCCAAAGACATGCAGGTTAGGTGCATTGGCGATTCTAAATTGTCCCTAATGTGTGTTTGGTGTGTGGGTGTGTGTGTGTGTGTGCGCCCTGCGGTGGGCTGGCGTCTTGCCCAGGGTTTGTTTCCTGCCTTGCGCCTTGTGTTGGCTGGGATTAGCTCCAGCAGACCCCCGTGACCCTGTAGTTAGGACATAGTGGGTTGGATAATGGATGGATGGATGGATAATGTATAATGACACAATAAGTCATGATTTCCATGACCAGCAAAGGGGAACTATAAACTACTTTGCTGCATCCATGTAGAGATTGTCACAGAAAAGTGGTGTCAGCAGAATAGGAGTCAAGTAAATAAACTAGTAAAATTACAAGTGAAAAAATTGATTAAACCAGGATAGTCAAAAACTTGAGATTCATTTAATCTTAGACCTGTTTGTGTACTGTCGGTACAGATTTTCTTTGGCTAAACTGACTCTTTCATGTAAACATTGGTTCTAAAGTGGATTCAGATATGAATTGATGGATCCAATATTCGTTTTGAAGAACAAAATTTTGAGGAGGACCCTCCCAATTCTAAATGTGAATAAATGAGAGAAGGACAGAAATAATTGAAGGTGTCGGCTTAGAAAATGGATTGAAGAGGCAACTGCTGAGAAGTGTATTCAAGCTTTTAAATAAAGTGTGGCAATATATCATCTCAACAAATATGGCACCTCTGGTAGCAACTCTTAACTTCTTGAGATACTAGGTAATCTCGAAAGTGCGAGATTACACTTAATTACACTTACACTACAATATGTAATACCAATAAAAAGCTGGACTTGCATTTATTCTAAAATTCTCATAGTTCACCAAAAAACTGTTGTTAGTTTGACAAACACTTCTCCCTACCTTTAGAATTTAGTTACTGTATAAAGACCTTAACTGCAGAATTCTATAAAATAGAAAAACAACCCAAAAACCATTCAACATGTTTTTCAGAGCTTGCTCTTCATTTGTTAGTCTACAATGTCTTTGTGCATGCATATCTGTGCTAGTGTATAGTAATAGATGAATGAGCACAAAAGTATATTTAAGCATACATACATAAGGTGATAGCTTAAACCGTCCTAAAGGAGTTAGGATTTTAATAAAGCAGAAGATAAAAATGAGGAAAAAACACATTTCTTCTGTTCTTCACTTCCTGATTTGTCATTTAGTGTAGTAAAAACAGTGTACGGTAAATGAACAAGGAATATCAAAAGGTGGGAAACACAGAATTCTATATTGCTGGTATGACTGATGTAATACAGCATTCTTAGAACTTTTAAAAATTCAATAAAGAGATTAGCTGTGTCTACAGTGTGCTTAGGCTCTGTTTTTAGCCCCTGCTTTTGCATGCATTTCACCCCTTGCCCCTCCTGTAAGTGTATGTTTCTATGTATCATGAATTATTTTTCATTCACATTATGGGAGCAGCACTGGAGCACTGGGCTGTGCTGTGGAATATGGCTTGTTTACTCTTGCAAAAGCTTGTTAATATAATGCTCCAATTTTTTGGATATCTTGTGTGTTGTAAGTGTTTTGGCTGCTTCTGATCTTCTTCGTTTTGGATGGTATCTTTGTTTAGTGATTTTGATACTTTTCTTGCTATTTGTGTCTGCTTCATTTTGTTTTGCACCCCACCTCTTTACTTGACTCGCCCATTGGAGTAAATGTTCATTAAAGACACTTTATTTTCTTTTGTTTTGTCATGGCTTCAGTCCTGCCTGCTTGAGTACATCTGCACTCCTGTCTTAGGTTGGGACTGCCACCTGCTCTCCACACGACTACGTGTCACAACGCAGTCCAGAAGCTAATGCTAAGGACCTGCTCTGCACACACTCCTGCCTCTGTGGGTGTACTTAGTTGACTGGTTGACATGTGCCTGACAAGATGGGGATCAAACAAATCCATCTACTGTGAGGTGACAATGCCACCACACATCCACCCACCCTCCCTTCTGGATATGATGATTAAGCTTTTTGTTTAAAGTGGTTTAATTATTTTCAATTTGAAATTAAAATAATGATTACTAGAAGATATAATCTTTAGGTATTCTGTACCAGGCATTAGTGTGTGTTGCTTTTTACTCTAAGCTTTTTTAATATCATTAGTTAAGTGATTAGAATCCATTGCTCTGCATTTCCCTTGGAATAAACCCATCTCATATACTTAATCTTTTGTTTTCTGTCTGTTTTCTCTGGTTTGACTAAAGCTACCAGGAAATGTGAAGAGTAAAATGCAAAAGAAAAATAACATTTATAAGGAAATGTATCATTTTATATTCAATTCATATTAAAAGATTTCATATCAGTAGAAATAATAATAATGATTCATGGGTTTAAGACTAATACGCTGACTGGCACTGTAGCTTCGTATCTGTAGCAGTTAGTGCTTTTTATATCATTGTTTACTGTTTGTGCTCTTCCAAGCATTAACATAGCTTTTTTTCTGCAAAGGTGAACAAAAATGGATGAGTGCATAAGTGTGCCTTTTGAGAAACTAACACCCTCTCCAGGGCTGTTTCTAGCATCACCCCAGAACCCTGCCATAGAATAATGATGTTCACAAAATGGATGCCTGGAGAGGCAGATTAGGCTGACTGAGAGCTGCAGACTGGAACTTTGTGTGTGTGTGTGTGTGTATGTGTCCAGACAAGGATGAGTGCCATGTCTACTATTAGTTGCTACCTTGTGCCACCTGTAATCATGTGTAAAATTAAGAGGGTTCACAAAATCATTTAGTGAATTTACCAAATTAGTGGACAATGACTGAACTATAACTTGTAAACGCTGACTGGGTCACATTATTCAGGCTGTAGTCAGAAGAACAAACCCACTTAACAAGCATTTTATCTTTATTCTATTATTTTATTTTTCCAACTTATTTAATATATTTGATGTATTTTTTTACATTTTTTGGTTAAAGGAACTCTTCGTCTAAATCTAATTTTATTTTGATCTGTTAACTAATCTGTGTTGCCCATATTGATGGCTGAGATATATTTTTAATCTCATGTTTAATGCTAAATGGAGACAAGAAACGTTCCGATACAATGGTCTTCACCGAGGACCAGCAGAGGCCAATCCTGAACTGCAGCAAACAATATAAATATTGTGACATGTGGGTCACAGTCTTGCATTAGAGAGAAGGAGGTGAGTCCAGGTTTCCTATTGTTGTGAAGACAGGAACAGTCTCAAGCATTTTTTTTTCAAACAGGAGCTGTTGTTTTCATCACTCAAACACACAGCAAGCAAGCAGTGACACTGACAGCCTTCCTGCTTTAGCTCCTTTTTTCAGATTAAAAGAACAGATAGCCTCCTTCATCAAGCAGGTTCAGCAGCTGCTAGTTAGTGACTGGAGCAAGCACATCCTGCAGGAGAGATGACAGAAAGTGAGCACAGGGCCAGGTCAGCAACTGGTTTTAAATGTTTCCTGCATCAACTAATTGGCAACAGACATATTACATGGTGAGCATGTGAACTTGCAGTTGAAGGAGGAATGGACACCAGTTCCTGCCTGTTTTAACAGAGTGTCCACACCCAGCACAGCTAAGGGGTTGTTGAACTCTGTTGGGGGTGCTGCCGTCATAATACCTTCATAAAAACAATCTGAAGTTATTTGTGTCGCACATACAGTACATGGATCTCTGAAAGGACTTGTTAATCGCAGTGGTTGGCAGGAGCATCCTGAAAATTAAACAAACTACATCTCAGAAGTTGAATCTAAGTGCTGATAGGACAGCTGATTTAATTAGGGGGTTCCCAAGTTCAGTCCTGGGGTGCCACTGTAGCTGTGGGCTTTCATGCCAACCAGTTTCCCAAATAAATGGTTCAGTGTTACTTCTAAATGATTTAATTATGTTTTTCTTTTAGTTAGTTTGCATTTTTTTATATCTTTGAATGTTAACTTTTTTTTACCATATTCTTCTTAGATTACTTTTTCCTGTAGAGTTTACCCCCTTAGTTGTATCCAAATACTGATGATTAGTGATGAGCAATGCAGACATAAGTACATAAAAATGACACTGAGTACTAATGGGAAGCAGCTACTTCGTATAAAATTCACTTGTGAGCAAATTAATAAGAAAAGGCTTATAAGACCAGAACATAAAAAAGCAAAATCTTAAAAAGATAAAATGAGAATAATTAATTAATCAACCACACACACAAACTGTAATACAATAAATTCAGAAAACTGCAAAAACCGTTGGGCAATTGCCCCGTATAATATCCATTGAAAAAAACAGTAATAGCGCTCAATAATTGATGATCGTTTATATACAAAATGGCGGCAGGAAATGAGTAGTGAGGAAATGATGGTGGAACTGGAAGTGACATCATTGCTGGTGGGCCAGAAATGATGTTATCACTGCTAGACCGGAAGTGACATCATCACTGATGGCCAGGATAGTGACATCATCCTGAGGAGCCAGAAGTGACGTTATCACAGATGGACCAGAAAAGTGACGTTATCCACGGGAGTTGTCTTGAGGAAGCCATTTTCAGAGACCGGAAGTGTTGTCAGTGAGTTCGTGTATTTATGGTTTGTCTTCTTTTGTTCTGTGGAGACAGAGAAAGAAGCATCAGTACTCCAAATCAGCCCCCTATCTTGTGTTATATCACTCACCTCAGGGCTTGTTGACTGCCTCCTAAGTGCACATGTATGACAAAACACTTGCTTCATCCCCCTAAATGTTTGGCAAACCTATTTTGTAATGACTGGATTAACACCAAAAAAGACAGAAACTGCAAAATAACAACTTGTTTAGTAAAGACAGGAGCCCAGTTAAAAGCAGAGGGTGGTAGAGATGAACACCTGCAGTTAAGTTGGTCCGCAGGACTTGCAAACCATATAGTTAAGCCTTTTTGTAATTAGCATACAAATGAATGTAACATTGAAATGGTGGGTCGGCTTTAACATTCAGTGCCATTTGTACCCATGTCTGCACTGCTCATCATTAACTGTATTTAGATATAATTTAAGGTGGAAACTCTGAAGAAATAAGGTGAATTAAAATTTTAAGTGATAAAAGGAAGTGTTTAAAACTACAACAAAGAAAATACATTTCTGAATTTCTTCTAATTGCAAATATCATACTAGAGGATTGTTTTGAATGCAGATTGAGAAAAGAAAAAAGGCCAGCTGAACAATTAGATTGGTGAGACATTGGAGTGGCCCATGGATTTGTGAAACTGGTTGGAATGAAACCCTTTAGCCACAGGGGTACACCAGGACTACGGTGCTACAGTATATTTCTTCTCCAGTTGTGCTTTCTACTCTTTTTAGACCAAGTGATAGATGTTGGTCAATAAAGGGTGGCTGAGTTATACAGTTTATAAGATTATAGGGTCCTTATTGTCCCTTGTACAAAATACAATGTGCTAATGAGTAACACGTTTACACTCTCCAGTGCCACAGTTAGTGAATATAAGCACCTTAAATCAAAACTGCTGTCTTCCTTTGCTGAAGAATCTCACAACATATTTTTCAAATAGGAAGCATGTGTAGTTAGGCTAAACCAATTAATGCTGATCTGGTTTTATTTTATCAGTATTTATTTCTTATTATGAATAGAAATTAAGCAATTTTACAAACAATGGAAAGAAACTAACAGTCTTTACCCTTTTTAATTAGGGATGTGACTTCTGCTAAATTTAAAATTCAGATATCTATAAGGGTTAAAAAATGTATTGTTAATCACAAAAACAGACTTTGGCACATATCAACATCTCATATCCTAAAAACTGTTTTTCCCATTATAGTTAAGGCAGACTCTTGTGTTTACCTGTTTGACAAGGTAATGCTGGGAAATAATATATTGTAATATTTGAAGTGCTCTGTACCAGTAGTTTACTTTATGTCATTTAGGTTTATGTTGTTATATTTCAGTTTGCGCATCTGTTGTAATTGCTACATGCTTTGTCATTGGGAGATTCACTTTTAAAATTATCAAAAAGACATTACGCTGATGACCAGCACATTATTATTTGAAGCTCTATGGAAGGGCTCATGTACCCCTCACTGCCAACACTCACTGCATGTATAAAGCTGAAACGAATGTCAAAAGCTTAAGTTTGTACGTTACGTGTCTGTAAAATTCACCACTGACAGTCACTGACAGTTTCAGTTTGAACAAACTAGCGATTGTGATTTTTGTAACTGCTTGTGGACAAGGAAGGCAACTAAATGATGATCTTGTTATTTCCCAATTCACATTATTTTGGGGTTTTTACTCTATTTGTGTTTTTTTTTTTATTTAATTCAAGCCATGTATAGGCTATGGTGTTTCCCCAATTGCTAGCGCTTCATGTAAAGCTAATCCCAACAGAAATTATTGTTGTAAAATTGCTGTATGTTGCATGTTCTATCAACTCAGCTAGTATAATGGAGCTATTAGATTGAGTTTGATACCCTTTGAAAAAAAATAAAAACAAATTCCTATTGCTTGAATAATGTACCTTTAATTGATGTGACAATGGTTTGTTTCTGTTAGGCGGTAGGATTAGGGAGTGAGGCCTGCTGTTTCATTGAGCCCAGGGGCCTGTGGAGTTGGGATCCACCCTGAAGTTAGATAATCCACATGTCAGTTATCCAGTTGTATGCTCATAATATCCAAAACATATGTATTTTTGCTAAAAAAAATACTTCTTGAAAATGAGAGCAGTGTACAAAAGTAAAGCATGTTTAAATGAATTAAAGACCCACCTCCCAGTCATCCAGGAGCCATGTTGACTCTCCTGCCTAACTTTACCCTCTCACTGGAAATAAAGGTCAACACTCATTGCTCTCCCCCACAACAATGAATTAGATTAAATAGGTTTTTAAAATATTATGTTATATGAATAATACACATTTTCATACTGATGGCTCCCAACACCTGCAATTCACCCACAAAAAGCAATGAGCTCAGCTACAGGTGTTAAAATGAGTGTTAATAAGCCTCCAAGTTATTCATAGGACATCTGCATGGATATTTTGAGAAGAAACAGATCTGAACTCGATAGAACAGTTCTGAGAGGCTTTCAGGTATTCCTTGCCCACAGCAAACAGCCCATTTAGGAGAGACACAAGAGTTAATATGCTCTGATAAATAATTAGAAATCACATCCAAATGGCAAGAATGTTCAGTGTTTTGGAAATGTGCATATTAATACTTCCATAATGCATGCTAATCCTTTGTCCTGTTACCCAGTGATAGACAATATGCGAATTTGACCCTTGATCTCAAACTCTTACTTCAACCCTGATTTTTGGGAGTCACTGAGCTGTGACAGATTCTTTATTTATGTTACTCTGATACTTTAAATCATTTTTGCAGAATGGAGATAGATTTTCTTTAAGTTGGGGGTATGCGCTGCTGATAGTAGGCAAATAAAAGGGACGATTAATAGCATTTATCACAGAGCCTAGTCTTGCAGTTTCCTAATTAAAATTGTTAGAACGTGGAAGCAGCCAAGGATCAGTGGCTTTTAATGAGGACCTTGTAGGCTGATTTGGGTCTAATTTTCTGCTTAATAAGGCTAGTTTAAAAAGTAATTTTGGGGGGAAGCAAGTCTTCTAAACCTTGCTCATTATCAATAATAGTGGTTCACTTAAGTACTTCAGGAAGCGTTGTGTTTAATTAATATAGCAATTTCACATGTATTATCTGACAGCCTAGCAGGAAAAAAATGATGAGGAATCTTCAAGGACATTGACTTCATTAAGTAGCTTCATTACAGCCTTGGTAATTGTTTAACTACGCCATTTTAAGCTGCGGTGGCCTTTTTATTTTACTATATAGTTACAGGAAAGGTATGTAGCTGATGAAAGCCTCTGCAACAACACAATAAAACAAAATGTGTGGCTTTATTTAACCAACATGTTCTTTTTAACCATAATAATGTGCTTTAGTTATAAAAAATTAATTCAGTTATACAAACATTCCAATCAACTGACACCCAGTGACCTACTGCACATTGTCTGGCTGCTTATAGTTATTAGAATTAGAAATGTGCTGAGCCACACATCAGTCCAGTATTGATCATTTGCCCAAGACTGACAATCAGATGACAGACCTTTTCAATCTTAATGGGTGTTTGGCCCCAGGCATTTAAGCTATTAAGCTTTAATTATGGTCTACATCTCCCAAGATGGGCTCTCCTGTTCAGGTATTTCTGTGAGCAGGAGATTTTACTAAATTAGGATGTTATCAAAAATACATTTTAATTGTAATTTATGGTATTTATACCTCAAAAAGTGAAAATTGCTTAATAAATGTTGTGGCAATTTTTGATTATTTTACAAATATTGATAAAGAGGTATGTAATAAAACTATAGACTTGAGAAAGCAGGTCTCTGGCTGTCTTTTTACTAAAGAAAGACCTGGCTAATGTTGTATTTATTGTATCAGCAGTAATTTATCTACTTATCTATCCATTTGTCATTCTACAAACATATGGTATAAATAGTCAGGGTGGCACTGTGAGACCTATTCCTATTGTAGGAAAATGATTGACCAAGAGACTCAAAAAAGAGTTGGAGAATTGTCCCCTTATAATGTGCAGTGATTTTGCACAAAAATAAGCAAAAAAAGGTGATCAAAATCAAAACATTTGATGTTCAACAGAAGCTGGAGGTGAGTATTTATAGAAAATGGTGACCGGAAGGAAGTAGTTGTGGAAATGACATCATAACTGGGAGACAGAAGTGACGTTATTAGGAGGCGACTGGAAGTGGTGTTTTCGGAAGTGAAGTCATCTAAAGTGACGTCATTGGAGAAAAGGTCGGAAGTGACGTCATCGATGGGCCTCGGGAGTCAGAGGTGGAAGTGGTCAAATGGAATGGGAGCCATTTTGGAATTTCAGAACTGCTGAAGGTGAGTGAATTATTTTATTGCTTTTCTTCGACAAGCCTGGTGAAAGAAGGAGAGAGGAGTTAATACTTGAGTGAACTATCGCGAGACAGGGGGGTAATATCAAGTCAGGACTTGTTGGTTGCCTCCTAAATGCACATGTGTGACACATGTGTGACACTATCCATTTCTGCTTTCTGACTGTTGGTCTATGTATTTCCTATCATTATTATTATTATTCAAAGTATTTTTTGGGATAGTTCCTTTGCTACCACCTATAGCGGGCATAAGCTGAGACATGGGACATTTTTTTTGTGGTGTGTATGCTTGTATAGGATATATTTGTATTAAGGAATTTCATATCTGACATTTATTTAAAATGGCTTCTTTTCTTTGTGTATTGGTTTATATGTATTGTCTGTAGACGTTTGCGTAGGATATATGTGATGGCAGCAAAAGTGGATACAGCAATGGGCACAATGATCATCTTGTCCATTTACGGTGGATTTCTTCTGTTAGTTCTGTGTTCCGCATTTTAATTGGGCGTAGATTTTTAAGTTGTGTGTATTTAGTACAGATCTATCTATCTATCTATCTAAGAATATATTTTTTGTAGTCTCCTGGGTTTATAACTTAATCTTGTATGGCATAAACCCTTCTGTTTCACCAAACCTATTACCATAGCTTAGCCAGATACTTGATGCAATCTTATTCATGCAGGGCTGATCAAGTTCATGAGGATGTTTGTCGTAATGTTTTCTGGTCCGTGCTTCTATATCAAATTGTGTGGTTGTTTTGTCCCCTCTGCAGTACATAGGTTAAATGGTGTGTAGCTTGTGTCGGCATGAACTGTTGCTTTGTATAGCGTTGATGTATGCTGTTTTGTGTGGAGGAATTTTCCTAAATTATAAATCTGTGTATTGTGTAAAATAATTCAGTCATTGAGACCCCCTTCCTCCCTCAGCTTGTGGAAGAGTGAGTCATTATATGGCCACTCTAGGGTTTGTGTTTTTTGTGTTTTGTGAGTAGTGTTTGCGTTTTCTATTGAACCTGTTGTAGGTCTGTTTATGGCCAGTGTATAACTCCAAAGAAATTTAAGAGTATTGATATGGCGTATGTATTGATGGCTTTAATAGTGTGCCATACAAATAGGTGTGCTTTGAGTATCTGTGAATGTGATGTAGCATTATATTTGATTTGTTTGAGTTGTATAAGTTTTCCCCATTAGAAACCAAAATATTTGTATAATTCACCTTCTGCCATTCTCAAAGGTATACCTACTTTCTCTAAGGATTGCTTTTTCTACATTAATTATTTTACATTTGTCCAGTCCAACCCCCATGTGTATGTCTTGTGAATATGTTTTGATTATTTCTAGTAACGGCTGTAACCGTTTGGCTGTTCCTGCATATATTTTATGTCATCCATATGGCCTAGATGTGATTGAGTGTATTGTTGGCATTGGTTTTTGACATTGTATCCATATTATGTGATGTTTAATCTATTTGATAATGAGTTGAAAGTGATACAGAACCAGAGAGGTCTAAGTGAGGGCTAAGTTGCTAGCTACCTGCAGTTGTAAACTGTCTTCAAATAGAAAAAGCAGCTTTATAATACCAGGTCTTTAAAAATGAAAGCCAATGTTGTGTGGAGTTGCTTGCTGTTGCTTTGGAGTCGATTGTAGAGCTTTGCTTGCAGTAGTGTGTACTCTTTGTCTTTGCCACGTGATCCTTTGTTACTATACATGGTGTGAAGTTCTCCACCTGATTTAAGACTTTTTGAATTTAGCATTTTAGTGACTGTAGGCAGTAGGACAATGAAGTAAACTGAAAATTGTGTTTTATTGCACATTTCAATGATGCATCAGTCACATTCTGATTTCTGTCTGCTCATCCATCTATCCATCCATCCATTCATTTTCTAAACTCGGTTGTTCTAAATCATTAACATAATAGCGATTACACAATTTCTGCATGATGATCTCTGTAATATGTGCTCCAATTCAGCACACAGCTCCGTCGGGACAGCTGTAGAATGTCTAAATCAGCTTATAAGTCAGTCATCATTACAAAAAAGGACACAAATACAATCAGCAATATTTAAATGAGAGAAAATGATGTGTGTTTAAGTTTGGTTGTTTTACATGTTTTAATTGTGGCAAAATTAGCACTTTCTCATCTTACAAAGATAGAAATTGTACATTGTAAAAGGCGCTATATAGCGCCCGACCCGGCACAGACCACGCAGAGGCACGTGTATAAAACACACAGGCTTTATTTTTTCTTCAGCTATGTGACACGTCTTCCCCATGCCACACAGCCCAACACAGTTCCCAAAGAACAAGATACAGCACAAACAACCCTTCCTGGCACCACCACTCCTCCCAGGCAACCTCGTCCTCTTCCTCCCGATTCTGGCCCAGAATGGAGGGAGGTTGCCTGCTTTATAGCCCACCCAGAAGTGCTCCAGGTGCCTGACCAGCTGGCCTTAATTGCACCTCCGGGTGGGGTTGGTAAGTTGTCCACTGTGGGGGCTGGCCCTCCGCAGCACCCTCTAGCGGCCACCCCATCTCCCAACCGGGCTGTGGTGGACTCCATGTCCCATGGAGCCACGGGGGAGACTGAGGAAAGACCCACGGCCAGGGAGGCTGCCCCCAGGCGCCCCGGGGGAGGTATTGCACTGTCCATGGTGGTTCCCCCGGGACGTATGCAGCAGAGGCGTCCCGGCCGGGCATGGGACCCAGCTGTCCGTCACAACATATAGCACAATATTCTGGTGCAACGTAGTTAATTGATTTGAAACTTGGAGCGTTATCTGTTATTTATTTGCTTCATCAAAAAAATAGACATAACACTTCAGTTCTTTTAACATTTTGCACTGGGGTATGTGTGACGTGTGATGAAGATTTGCTCAGACCGCCATGCTGATGTTTGTACTGGCAGCCATGAGCTGCAGCTTCAGTCGCTCGTGCTGACTACTGATGATCTGTTTGTCAACATGAGTATCTATTGGGAGTGTAAAAGAGGAAAATACTAAATACAAAATATATAAGTTGAAATAATTTCTTTCAAGATAAATCTGAAGCAGCGGACTAATCTGTGATTGAAATTGTACAGAGTATTCCTCTATCTGTTTTAAGAACTGATGACATGCATGAGTATTCGTTGATCTATCCATTATCTAAATCTGATCATTCAGGGCAGAGGGCAGCTGGGGTGAACAGGCACTGGCAGAAATAACCCCTGGGCAGAGAGCTAGCTTACCGCAAGGTAAACACACACACACATCAGGGAACAATTTAACATCATCATTTCACTTAACCTTCACATCTTTGGACTGTGGAAGGAAACCAGAGCTAACATTAGGGCCCAGGTGCAAACTTCATTGCAGGGAAAACAAGGGACGTAACCCCCCAGATTCTTTACTGCTCTACTGCTGTGTCTCCATGCACCTACCGTAATTCATTGATTATTAACCTGTTTACACTAACTGTGGCCTTAAAAATTGAGGAAAAAAGAGCTTTTACTTCAGACTTCTGTTAGTAATATGGGGAGATCAGGCCCCACCCCGGGTATTCCTTAAACTCCACTAAAATGACAATATTACCTTGACTTTATAATCAATGAGTTTTGTTTCCTCCATTCTCCAAAGGTTTGAGAGTTAAGATGTCACTCAGGAACATGACCAAATTTATATGGTGATTAGGTCATGGATATTCAAAATAGGTAATTTTAAAACCATACATGGTCACTGGTGGGAGGTGATAAGGAGTGGCTAATAGTTTACGCAACAGCACTTAGTTGATTTGAGATTTTTTTAAAGGAACGTGGCATGTTACCTAGCATACAAACGGTTTTAAAAATCAATTTTTGTGAGTATGTTGTTTTTGCCTTTCTAGTGCAAGCAGAACTTTAGCATGGAAACTAAGCAAGGTTTTATACATAAGACCCCATGCAATCTCAGAAAGAAGAAAATGCTTAGGTCAGGAACTAGAAAATACATGAACCTAGGGAGCACGTTTTTGGCAACAAAAGGGACTTAAAACAAAAAGAATCTACCAGAGTTTTTGAACTCGCACTAAAAAGAACCAACCCTAACCAAAGCTGACACAAAGTCACACAACAAAGTATTTGTTTTTTTTTCCCCAAATATTTCAAATACTAAGATAGCGAACATAATGCATTGTCATCTTAAATAGTAGATTGGTGTTGACATCACATGTTGAAACAACTGTAACTTGAAGGCAGCTAAACCTAGTGACAGGTAAACAATATGGCTGCCGCCATAGAGAAACAACATGAAACAGCTCTGTGCGCAGCAACACAGATTCTCATAATGATGGCGGAATGACGTCACCATAATAGCATGAAAAAGTTATCAATAGCAAGCTATGCATGTAAGCAACACCCACAAGAAAAATATTAAGTGTTGTCTTCTTGAGCTTACTGTTAGGCTTTTTGCCGTGTTTTTTGCCACCTTGTAAGGAAACGCATGAACCTTTAGGCATATACAATCACTGGCACACAGTTGAAGCTTATAAGAGGATCTCAGAGTTAGAGATCCCCCCATGATGTTCACAGGAACGTTAGAGTGTCCTGGGGCAAACAGAATAGGGCTGCTTCTGCACCAAAAGACAAAGTGGATGGCTCCCTGCACTAAATAAAACACTAATCTATAAAAGATGGCGTGGACATTTTGCGATCTGTTTCTTCATATGATATACAGGTTTATCCATCAAGGATACTAAAGCTGAGTTATAGCCATCAAGACTTTTGACCAAAGCAATAATCAGTGCAAGCCTGAGATATGTCTCTCTTCCGTCTCTCGATATACCAGTAAAAGTGTCATTTGGCTGTGATTGATACTGCCCTATCAGACAGAAAGATGCAGACCCTGCATAGCAAGAGGCCCTCTTTCTCCGTTCCACAAAGAGACCCTTGGTTCGCTAAAGAGAATTTCTTAGTTGTTAGGAGAGGAAGTTTGATGTCATATGTTAAAAGATTCCAGCTCAGGTCTGCCACTGAAGTGAATGTGTCATGTGTCATGTAATAGAAAGAGGATAATGCCACTTTCTTCTACAGTTTTCCAATAAATAATTTAATTCTCTAATATGTTCCTTGCAGACTGCTTAGCAAAAAGATGCAAGAAGACAAATTTATATAAAAAATCAAGGTTCTAACTAACTAGGAAGCTAACTAGGAAAGGCCTTTTTATTCATCCACTTTATAACCAATTTAATCAGTTCTGGGTCATTTGGAGTTGGTTTCAAAGATTTGAAAAGTGTAATGTGGGCTTACTTTTCTTATCATTTCAGCTTCTCTTCACTGCCAATGCCCTATGCAGTACTTGCAACTCGACAAGCAGTGCAGCCATTTATTTCGTCAGTCTCACTAGTGACCTTACCTTCACTTGTGACCAAGCTCTGAAACCATTCTCTTTAGGCAACTACTTTCTGTTCATCTGCAGACACAAACACAGTGTTGCCCAGGAACAGTCCAAGATATCTGATTTTATGGTGCTGTTTCTGATAGCAAGCACCAAGTTAAAACAATGGAATCTTTAAATTCCCAAATGGATACTCTTCAAGCTTTCTTACGACTATGTTCTTCTAAAAGTACAACTGACTCTGGACTAGCAGTGTTGCCATATTTCTTTTTGTCTGTAACCCATTTTAAAGAGGTCATTTAATATTAATAGTTTAAATTACTTTAATTAATGAAGGTCAGTAGAAACAAGACAGAATACATGTGTAAATAAGAAGGAGGTCAGTGGAATGGTGAGGATGCAGGGTGTAGAGTTGGCGAAGGCAGATGAGTTGAATTACTTGGAGTCAACAGTACAGAGTAATGGGGACTGTGGAACAGTGGTGAAAAAGAGAGTGCTGGCAGGGTGGAATGGGTGGAGAAGAGTGTCAGGAGTGATTTGTGACAGACAGGTGTGAAAGATGAAAGGGAAGGTCTACAGGGTGGTAATGAGACCAGCTATGTTATATTGGTTGGAGACGTTGGCACTGACCAGAAAGCAGTAGACAGAGCTGGAGGTGGCAGAGTTAAAGATGCTAAGATTTGCACTGGGTGTGACGAGGATGGATAAGATTAGAAATGAGTACATTAGAGGGTCAGCTCAAGTTGGATGGTTGGGAGACAAAGTCAGAGAGGCGATATTGCGTTGGTTTAGACATGTGCAGAGGAGAGATGCTGAGAATATTGGGAGAAGGATGCTAAGGATAGAGCTGCCAGGTAAGAGAAAAAGAGGAAGGCCTAAGAGAAGGTTTATGGATGTGGTGAGAGAGGACATGCAGGTGATGGGCTTAACAGAACAAGATGCATAGCACAGAAAGTTATGGAAGAAGGTGATCCGCTGTGTTGACCCCTAATGTGAGTAGCCGAAAGAAGAAGAAGTTTAAATTACTTGCAAGAAAGTGAAGATGCTCACAAATTGCTGATCGAAAAAATAAGAGCCATCTTGATAAACCTGTGGGAGAGTCCACCTTAATGGAAGGAGACTGTGTTTTGGTTTGAAAATTATGACTACATGGTAAGCATGAGTTGGCTGACGGATGGACCACACTGTTCATAGAATACTGAAACAGCTGAGTGATTTGCCTGCCTACATAGTCCATCCAGAGGGACAGAATGGTCCAACACATAATGTACAATAACAGAAAACAGGCACACAAACTGCCTGGGAGGCCTACTCGGCTTGTCTATTTTCAATGTTCTGTCAAGCTGATTATTTTATGAGACGTCTGTCATGCAGGAGGTCTACTTCTCAACTGAGGGGCGAGGTTTCCCAGGAGCATTGTTGGCAGGGCTCAGTTACCAATGTGGAGGGAAAAAGAAATGATATAAGTAGTGACAGCATCCCCTTTCACCCTGGGGTGGTACTGTAAGCATCTGCAGAATCTGATGTGTGATCCTCAGACACCCATGAGTGATAAAATAATATAAATATATATCATTTACAACATTACTTGTAATTCATTTCATTACTTCTTTGAATCTTTTGGAAATTCCAGTGAGTAAAAAAGGAAAAAAAAAAAACATGCTAAGCACACCACATGTGCTTATGTTCGTAATATATTGTAATGGACTTTACTATATAACAAATACTAATGTATGTCTGTAAGAGAAAATAAATAACACTTAAAACCACTCAGAGTAAATTGAGGTTAGTGATGTCTGTGATGTATTTTCTAGGCTAAAGACTGCTGTAGATAATTTAACTTAGTTTTTGTATGCTGCTTTACTTATAACTGTAACTAGGATACTTTATTGTAACAATTACTAATAGAAATAATTGTGTTTTTTGAGTGATGTGAAACTAAAACCTTAAAATGAGTGCTCATAGTATTGAAGACTGTTTACTTATTGATTGCATTATTATTGAAAGTACAGTATTGTTGAAATATATATATATATATATATATATATA
>JANRMT010062856.1:68750198-68787076 GCA_026402145.1 Polypterus bichir lapradei
ATATATATATATATATATATATATATACAGTATACATGGTGGCCCAGATCTAATTATGCAGATCCAGATCATCTGGATGACTTTGATTTATGCGGGGAAGATTCCAGTTCAGCGCAAAGATGATTCTTCATGTCATCAGTTCACACACTTCTCGATGATCCGGGATTTTTCGTGTGATTTTCTATGTAACTTAAGTTATAGCGTAATGAAAATTGCATAATTAGATCTGGACCACCCTATATATATATATATACCCATTTATATATGTAAATGCTCTTCAATGTAAATATTTATTTTCCTGCACTTGGAAGCCTTTAAATATTTTTGTAAATAAATGTAACATATTTATGTTTGATGCCCACTGGTCCCTATTCCATGTCCCCTTCAGCCAAACCTGGTATTAATTGGTAAATGCTAAGTGACAACAACAAAACTCAGTGTAGCAGCACATAGCTGTTTCCCAGGGAGTGTGTGTTGAATTCAAAGTTGTGCCTTTAAAAGGAGGGATCACTACTGTATTGTGAAGAAGGGTAAGTGCTGTGCCACCTGACACCCGCACAGGTGCTACATGCCCAAACATGGCGCTCGGTTTTGGCTCTTAAACTCCAGAATCATACACCTAGGTTGTACATTGTCATGAGCCTCCACCAGGTCCACAAAACACATGCGACAGGATTGACAAGCAAGCATCCACAGCCTTAACTGTTTGTGCAGAGGCAAAGAGTAAGCCTGCTGCTTCTTGACAGAGCCAAATTCAGCAGTTAATGTTTTTGTAAAAACAGATACAATTTTAAATGTAATGTAAAGATGGCATGGCTGTGCATCTAAAGAAATAAATAAATTCTCATAAAAAATAGTACTCCACAAATTAAATACATCTAAATATGTAGAAACCTTAGTAGATAAAGCACCAGTGTAAAAAAAGTAAAGCATGCTTTGTTATTTTCTGAGATAAATGAATCCAGATAGAGACTGCAGCCAAATTTTAAGTCTTTAAATATAGAAAAATCTCTAGCCAGAGGCTGAGTGATATAACTTTTTTTAATTCCAAAGCAAAACCGAGTATTTAATTTTAACTCTTTCAGATCTGAATTTTTGTTACTTTGAGAAATTGTTTAATTTCCTTTTATTCCTTTAGCTGACAAACAAGAAAAAGGGTGTAATCACCCAAAGAAGAAGAGAAATCCACAGGTAACCATTTTTGCGCCAACCAGGCAACTTTGTTTAATAGAAGCAAAAGAAAAGGGATCAAGTTCTGCATAGGGGCACAACAGAAAATGGGCTGGTTTAAACTCCAACACAAACTTAACAGTTTAGGTCATGCAGGAACTCCATCCTCTACCAGGTTTGGGTCTGAAATGAGATGCCCTTTTTCTTTGCAAATCCTGACTGGAAGGGGTGGGGCCTTCTCTGAGCACTGTGGGTAGGGTCACATGTCCTCACTGAGTATAGCTTCAGAGTTGCAGGTGGAAGAGAAAGGACAGTTAGAGACAGCATCTTACCTCTATCAAACCCTGAAGGTGATCCCCAGGCACACATACGTGACATGGTATTAAAGAATAATGCAGAGAAAAAGGCAAAAATCACAAAGACACCCCCACTGTGCCACACTTGAAAAGTGTCAAAGTGAAAATTGCAAGATTTTGTTGCAGACAGCGAGAACAAATTTAAACAATTCAAAATTACTTACATTCCGTAAAGAAAAGATCAATGACAGAAGATAAAATAAAAAACGTATATCTCCAACTATAGTACCTCTGAAATGCACAAAAATATTACTGTTTGAAAAGATGATATTTTTCTAACATTTTATTGGCTTGTTACCCATCGACCTACCCTTATATTGTGAAAAATCTCTCCTCTTTATGTAAAAGCTCTTTGACTATGGTATTTATTTTAAAAGTTGCTATATAAAATGTGACTGGTTTTACAAATAAATGTTTTCTCCTAAAGTGGAACATCCCAAATATTAAGTCTATAAAAATGCCAAAAAATGCGTTACCCCTTTGTAGGTACAGGTGCATATTAACATCAAAAATGATAATCAATAAAAATGAGGGTTTTCGCTAAACATGTAAATATGGACTAAGAGTAACACTCCCTTTCCTTTCTGTTTTGCTTATAACGTGACATTATGGCTATGACTGTGATAATATTCACGTTTTTGACTTCCCTTATCAAATTTGTTTCTTTGTTGGAATTTTTGTAGGTTTCTTTCTTTGGTTTCTTAATTTTATTGTCACTCTGATGAGGCCATTTTGTGTTCTGGTTGTTGCATGGTTGTCCCCATTATATGACTGTCATGGCTGTAACCTTGTTGTTTATATTTACTATTACACCGGTCATGTAACAAGCAAATAATGTGTTAATAATACATAAAGGCCAACCTCGACATATACAGACACTAGAGGCGCAAATACCAAAAGCACACATAATTTTATTTTTTTACAGTGTCCAACAGCACAAACACACAATTTCCTTTCCATTTCTCTCACGTCTCTTTCTTCTTTACTTTTATCTCTCAGTCCTTTTTTCTGTTTCTCCTCCACTCCTTCTCAGCAAGTTTTGCTCTCCTCCTCCCAACTCTGGCTCCCCGAGTAGAGTCTGCTGGCCCCTTATACAGGGCACCTGGAAGTGCTCCAGGCGTCTGATGATGTGTTTGTGGCAGCATTTCCAGGTGTGGCAGAAGAACTGCTCTCCAGGGCTCAGCAGTAATTGTAATACCCCCTGGCGGTGCCAGTGGATCCTTACAGGGCTGTACCAAACTCTAACTCTCATGAAGCCCTGTGGGAGTCCGAGGCACTGCTGAAATCCAGGGGGTTGCCATCTAGCGTCTTGGGCCACAACCACAACGTGTTTGATACTCCTATTTCAAATGGTGTGTGTATGTATTTTGTTACCCAAGCTTTAGGCTGTTTTCAAATAAATGAAAGCAAACTTAAGTAAGTAAGTCAGAAGCAAGAATCAAAAAGGTAGTATCAGGACTTTGCAGTTTTTATTTTTTGACTTTGATGCACAGTTTTTTACTTACTTTTTGGCTATGATCCTGTCTCGTTCCTCGGTCACATATTTTGACTCCAACAACAATCACGGACACCAGGAATCTCCACAGTATTCATTACAATGATACTTATATTGGCATCAAGCATTTGCAAAGGGAACAGTTTAGATCGACAATGCTATTATAGACACTATGGACCAATTCTAAATGACTCACTGGATGATGACATCCTTCTAGCCCTATTTAGACTTCAATGCATGCAAGATATCAGTGTGGGAAATCAATTTATTGAGTCCAGGTCTTCCTTTAATGTGTTTTTTGAAGCTACATTTTAGTTCTACCCTTAATAAACTAGATATGTATAACACTGTCATGCTCTTCAATGAATCTGCAATCTTTATTAATCTTGTGGGTTTTCTGGTTCTCTGCGCCACCACCACCACCTTATCAATGCCCTGTGCAGCCACCTGTGATGTTTGAATATCGGAATAAAAGTGAATACTCCAGCCTGCCAAGAGACCCACTACAGTGAGTCTTCTAAGACAAAGCTATAAAAAAACAGTAAAGAACTACTTAAGAATTTTATATTACTCAGAATGCCCGATTGGGGGCTAAGTGATCTTGTGACCAGTAACTACTACAGATTTTATTTTTTCTCCAGCTTAACTGGAGTTTTTTTTTTAACCATTTTTCTGTCTACTCTGGCCAACAGACCTCATCATAGGACTGCCATTTAGAAACTTAAATAATCAATCCATTATTTAAGGACTCTAATTCTCTTAATTATACAGTATATCTCTCTTATGTGAATGTGCATTATTCTTCTTATCTAGTTTTAATGCTTTTCTTTCTATGTAACTACTTCTTTGATACCTTGTAATGCACTTTGAGCTGCATTGCTTGTATGAAATGTGCCTAAGCTAGTTTTAAAGAATAGTTTGGCCTGTATAACTCTAATTGCATTTGGATACAAGACTTGCTAACAATTAAGCTATAGTTTCCAAAGACTGGTAACAAAATATTATTTTTGGTGACAAAAATAAGGAGACATGGTGGCAGGTAGACTGACAAAAAAAATGAGGTGTTCCAAACCACTAACAGGCCTCCTAAACTGGGAAGAACTCTAAACAAGAGGACTTGTGGGTGAACTCACAAGGAATTGCTTCATTTACCTTACTTATACAACCACATTTAACTGTTTGAATCCCAATGAGCTCCCATGAGCATATAACACCGTAGAGCTAAATATTAAGCAGAATTGAGCAGAAGGAAATGCATAAAAATAACAAAATGTTCAAGCAAGGATTTAGGAAAAAGTTAGTTTTAAATACTAGAAGAAGGAAATCACTCAGTCAATGACATGATTATTTTGTGACAACCAGAAATTAAGAACCGCTATACCGAGAAAATAATAAACTAAGTTAGAAAATGGATGGATGGCATTACATTCAGGTATTCTGGGGTCTTAGTTGACTGTTTTGAAAGTTGGGTTATTTTTACTCTTCATTGACTTTATCAAATCTGATATCAAATGTTTTTTAATAAATATTTTTGAAACAATGAGTCATATTAAAAAATAGAGTGGTAATAGAAAATGATTACTTATGATGCATAAAATGCATGTTTAATAATAATAATAATAATAATATTAAGATGAAATAGGCTTGTGGTGGCTGAAATAGCTTTCATAGACACCAGACTCCAATTCAAGTAATGCAAAAATGGCACAGTTTAATGTCCTGTTGTTAGATATTAGCTGTTGAGGTTCAACAGCTAAGTGTACTTCATGTAAGTTTTGTGTGAAGGACCTACTGGATAATTTAGAGCCATGTTGAAGTTCCCAGCTACAGAAATTTGGACCAATATGGATGCCATTTTTTAAAAATATTGAAACATTATAATACAGCCACATGATTGTTTTTAGTGTAACATGAATGCTGACCTCTTTTCCTCTTCCATTTATTTTCAGATGAATTCAGCAACTTTATTGTTGTTACTTGCATCTTTTTGCTTTTACGGTTATGAAGATTTAATTTACCTGGTGTGACCTCAAGTAGTGGAGAAGTGTGTTGGCATAGCTGAGGTTCACACACACCGCTGACGCATGTGCAACTGCGTTGTGGTTTCAATATCTTCTATTTGGGTTTTCGTTTTGCCATTAAAAGCAGCTCTCATATGTGTAAAAGAGAAAAACGTACAGTCTAAAAAGCCTCTCTCAAGATGCATTGCAAACCGAAAATTATTAGGTCACACAGAATGTTTAGAATGCTTTTCTGTTTTAACATAGTGTTAATATTGTAACCATTTGTAGAACATACTTAATTCAAGTTCTCTCATGAAAATATAACTTTCCTGAAAGATTTCCTTGAAGAACATAATTTAAACAAAATCAATCCATTTGGAGCAGAGTTGTTTGATGCCAACAGTTAGTCATACAATAGATGTATTTCAGATTTTATTCTAATGCACGCAAAATGAAAGAAAAGGATAGTGATAAAAAGATCAAACAACCAATAAATTCAATAGTGGAGCCTGTGAAAGCTACTGCTTCAGCCCGTAAAGTCCTCACATCTAACCCATAGTTGTCTAGCTAAATAAGTTATAAATATGTTAAAAAAACACATAATCACGTGTGCTGATGATAACACCATCATGATCAGAATGGTCCACAACAATGTCATGACAGTATGCAGTAACAAAATGAAAAACAATTTAACAAGTTGGATTTTGCAACTGTAACTGACCTCATTATAGACTTTTCTACAGCTATAGAAAAGGGTACTTTCAGATCCTGAGACCCAGGCCAAAACTGAAGTACTCACGACAAACAGTGGTGCATGCCACATGGTGCCTGTTTCTTCGTACAAAAAAGGAAACCGACTTCATGGCCTATAAGTGAGCTTCCAAGAGCATGCTTCACCTAACCAGACATACAGAAATATAACTAGGTACCACTATGAAACAAAACAGGTAAACACTGCACTTTACTCCTCAGCAAGAGCCTGGTGCACAGTGGTTTAGTAAAGAGCTGCAAGCAGCTACAAGATATGTATTTCCACAAATGAGAAGTTTAGATGGCTTACCTTAATAAGATAACCTTTATCCAATATTGTTTAACACCAACAATGCAGACGGCATACATACTCTGGTGGTATGCACAGCAAAAAGTACCTAGGTCATGGTCAAAAACTTTAAACCTGCAAACCATTAAAGAGCTACAAAAGCAAGCCAATTACATAACCACCAGGAACGGTATAAGAAAAGGTACAACTAATAGAGAACGTTTTTAAAAAGTCCATACAATGCCTGAACATAACAGTAAGGACAGTATGCTGTACAAGTCAACAAACTGTGCATAACTCTGGATTTCTTGAATTCACAACTCTCAGATCATACAAAGAAAGTATAAGACAGTCAAAAAATTGGTATCCAGCATGGATGCCCCTTTTAGAAAACTGCTTCCTACAAATATTTAAGAGCAAACAATCAAAAATGAAGTTGGGATTGATGGTCCAGGGATGGGACTACTTAAGTACAGATGAATTGATATCAGTGTTCCTCTGGGTTTTTCACCTCTATTAAAGGGGGAAAGTGGGAAAGGTATACTCATGTTATTTCCATAATTTTCACCTGGTTAGAGGCAGCAAAATGCTCCCTGGACTAGTGTGTCTTACAAAAGGCACAAGAGGACTTTTACTCTCTAAGGGAATGTAGATTAATGTTTCTACATCTCAGTGTTCACTGATTTTCTATACCAAGTGTCCTGATTAGTAATATCTGTTTGTTATTGTAACAAATTTACAGCAGGACAGAAAGACCAATGAAAACACTGAGACAAATGGCCAAATAGTCAGAAAAACAGATGTACAGCACTAGTTTCCGTTGTCATAAAGCCTACAAAAAATTACTAACTTTCAACCACTTCAGAGAACAACTTTCGTCAATGTAGTTTAGTACAGCAATTCTATCACTGTGGCATCAATATATCTGATCTACACGTAAGACTACTTTGACATGTTTTAAATAGCTAAAGAACTTTGACTGCCTCCTTGACAATGGTGAACGTTATCCTTTGTGGCTGTTTTCTGTTGTATCACTGTTAAAAAGTCAGTTATTTACCATATGATCTTCTTTTTTATTTGTTTACATCTAAATTGCTCATCCAAAAGGAAAACACATAAAAACTGTAATATATCTGATTCACAATAAAAAACTGAACTTGATTTTCTTATACTTTTAAATAAAGAAATTCTTAGTCATAGTCACTGCATGTTGCGGTGAATACTCTTATTCTCTCAGCATGGAAATTATAGCCATTAAGGTTTTATGTGTAGCCTTAGATGGCAAAAGAGTCAATTTCTAAAGGTGTTTAACTACTAATAAGGAAAAGTAACTTCCAAAGAACTCCCTTATTCGATTTTAGAAGCCACCTAGTAGCTGGGCCTAACCCAAAATATTCACATTATTATGCATACATCTCCTTTGGCTCCTCATTCTGAGAAAGTCTGAGTAAAAATGAATTGAAGATATCTAACTTTAATGACACATAAGCATGCTTATCTCTGGATGGTGTTCTAAATGAAATGAAAGATAATCACTTGGAAATGGTGTTTGCTAATTCCACAAAGCACTTAATAGGATAGCCAAGCCACTGTCTCCACCCTTGTTGATTATATTAAAGAAAAAAAACTGTCTTGACGATGGAGACAAATGGAAGTTAATCCTCATAGCTGCATCTGTTAAACTTGATAAATGCTGTAATAAGTAGAAATTTACTCTGCTGTCACAGCCAAACATGGATGTTTAGGTTCATTTTAATCATCACAAATGGATTTTACCATTACAAGATTTTCACTAGTCTTGTCTTATGGACTTTGTGTTGGGTAATATCAAGGACTTAGAGGATTTGAGGGAATAAAGCAGTGTTTCGGTCATTAGTTGAGAGATAATTCACTTTTAAAAGATTATATTGTGAAAAATGGTTTAGCCTCACAAGATTTCTCTTCCTATATGATGAGTTCCCCAGGAGATACATGGGGCAGAAATCAAAAACACTTAATTTGATGGATCCCAGTGCTACTTAATAAAGCAGACAGCGCTTCCCTCTCAAGTTTATCTGGATCCTTCCTAATCCAACGAGTTGTTTTGTTCTTGTTGTGAATATGCATATTTGAATGCTTTCATTGAAGATTATCAGTGTTTCATTTTCCCATCAAAATAATAAAAATAGAAGTGGGATAGTTATACATTAACAACATTTTATTCAAATAATCAACCACATACTTAAATGACTATATTTTTATTTTTGTATATTGTTGTGAAATAAAAGTTACATTTTGATTTCAGATGTTCATGGATTCCATTGTATTTGTTTATAGGGTCAATATTGAAGAAATTTACTTAAAATGATAACAATGTATTCAATATTCCTGCTTTAAACAAAGTAGTCTTGTTTTCTTTTGTTATAGCCCCAATATAAAACCAATTAAAATATGGAGTCTTCTGGGACTGGAGTCTGTCCTGACAGAGTTGGATGTGAGGCTGGGACCAGCACTTAATGGAGTGTTGTTGTATTGGAGGGCTACTTTTGAATCAACTAGATGAAACAATTGTGTTGATTTGCTCATTCTATGGATAAAATATCTTCTCCATTTCATTTTGTACACATATTTATCTATCAATTTTGTTGCATGGTGAAAGGGAGACAAAGCTAACGGAGGAATCGCATAGAGCATGATAGCAACAAGTCATGGGAGGATGCTAGTCTAGCTTATTTATAGGCACAACTCCACTGTCTCATATTTAATTACTTTAATGTTATCATTTAACCTAATCTGCCTATCTTTGAAATGTGAAACTAAATATACAGGAAAAACATGCAAACTCTGTATGGGCAGTAGTCGGCCTGAGAATCAAAGTCAGGTCCCTGATATTGAGAAGCAGCAACACTAATTATTCTCTATCATATTTTTTGTAAAAATGGATCTATTTGTATGGAATGATTACAATAAAATCAATAAAATTAAAAAATAATAATAAATTCAAAAGTAAGAAGTCCGCAACGTAATCCCAGTAATCACCAACACGAACGGAGACAAAATCATCAACCACAAAAATATAATGCACACATTTAGAGACTACTATAAATCCTTATATTCTACTGAGTTTAAAGAAGACAATACACAATCTAATGCATTTCTGGATACATTACAGATACCACAAATGGACACTTTTAGTGCGGAGGAAGTCGATAAACCTCTGGCGTTATCAGAATTACTAGATGTTATAAAGTCACTTCAAGGCGGGAAAGCAGCAGGCCCTGATGGCTATCCTGTAGAATTTTATAAGAAATTCTCCGCTCAGCTAGCTCCCCTCCTATTAACAACATTTACAGAAGCCAGAGACAATCAAACTCTTCCTCAAACTTTTCGGTAAGCATTAATCACCGTTTTTCCTAAACAAAATAAGGACTTATTACAATGTGCATCATACAGACCAATTTCACTTTTGAACTAATGATGTTACAATACTCTCATAAATCATAGCTAGAAGGATGGAGAAAGTGCTCCCTTTGGTAATATCACAAGATCAAACTGGATTTATCAAGGGTGGACACTTATCCTCAAATCTTCGACACCTGTTTAATGTAATATACTCACCAACTCAGTCAAACAACCTAGAAATATTATTATCATTGGATGCAGAAAAATCATTTGACATGATAGAATGATAGAATGGAAATACCTTTTTACTACAGTGGAGAAATTTGGGTTTGGCCCGAACATTTGTGCATGGATCAAACTACTGTATACCAATCCAGAAGCTTCAATTTGTATCAACAACATTTGTTCAGACTACTTTAAACTAGAACGTGGTACCAGACAAGGATGCCCCTTGTCACCGCTACTGTTTGCAATCGCCATTGAACCACTGGCAATACACTGTCGAAATGGACTGGAACAGAAAATTTCTCTTTATGCAGATGATATGGTACTGTATATATCAGACCCACAAAATTCTGTGCCTGCAGTCTTAACAGCACTCACAGAATTTCAAAAGATCTCTGGTCTCAGAATTAATCTGAAAAAAAGTGTACTCTTTCCAGTGAATTCTCAAGCATATAATATTAGATTAGACATCCTACCTTTTATCATTGCAGAACAGTTTAAATACCTAGGGGTAAACATCACAAGTAAACATAAACCCAAAACATCCACGTATCCAGTGACCCTACAAAGACAAAAGGCAGAAGGTGGCATGGCTCTACCTAACTTCCAGTTTTATTACTGGGCAGCAAAAATACAAGCTATAAAAACCTGGACACAAACAGATGAACATACACAGGCTTGGTCCACAATAGAAGTAAAATCCTGCAGTACTTCTTTATATTCCCTGCTCTGTGCCCCAATAAATGCAAGTTATCGGCGATATACTAATAACCCAATTGTGTTTCACTCACTCAGAATATGGAACCAATGTAGAAAGCATTTTAAGATGGAGAAGTTTTTATCTGTGGCATCTCTGCAAGAGAACCACCTCTTTCAACCTTCGCAAACATATGCAGTTTTTAATATCTGGAAAAAATTTGGGATTAACTTGCTTAGAGATCTTTATATAGACAACGTCTTTTAATCCTATGAACAATTACATTCCAAATTTAACATTCCAGCTACACATTTCTTTCACTATCTTCAAATTAGGAACTTTGTTAAACAGAACCTTCCCGTTTTTCCTCATCTTGCACCCTCATCCATGCTGGAAAAAATATTGCTCAATTTCAAGGACTCAGACACCATCTCTGCAATATATAAAATTATTTTACAGTCCCTCCCTTTGAACGATCCAAGAGGACACTGGGAAAAAGATCCCTCAATTAATATATCAGAAAAGGAGTGGAAAATAGCAATGCAGAGAATTCACTCGAGCTCCATATGCGCAAAGCATACAATTATTCAACTCAAAATTATATATCGAGCACATCTGTCTCGCCTAAAACTCTCCAAAATGTTTCCAGGGCAAGATCCAACCTGCGAACACTGCAATCAAGTCCCAGCCTCACTGGGTCACATGTTTTGGGCCTGCACCAAATTAACATCATTCTGGACCAAAATTTTTAATTACCTTTCAGACAGCCTTGGTTTCACAATCCCTCCTAACATATTAACAGCAGTGTTTGGGGTTCTTCCAGAAGGGTTTAAAGTGGAGAAGGACAAACAAACTGTGATTGCATTCACTGCACTTTTGGCACGCAGACTTATTTTGCTATACTGGAAGAATCCTAACTCTCCTCTTTTAAGTCAGCGGGAAACTGATGTTTTATACTATTTGAAACTGGAAAAAATCAAATACTCAGTTAAAGGATCTGTGCAGATCTTTTTCAAAACATGGCAGGATCTAATCTATACTAATAAAAGGCAAAGCCCTCACTCACTCACTCACTCACTCACTGACTGACTCATCACTAATTCTCCAACTTCCCGTGTAGATAGAAGGCTGAAATTTGGCAGGCTTATTCCTTACAGCTCACTTACAAAAGTTAAGCAGGTTTCATTTCGAAATTCTACACGTAACGGTCATAACGGTCGACAACGTCCGCCATGTTGAACTTTCTTATTTATGGCCCCATCTTCACGAAATTTGGTAGGTGGCTTCCCTGCGCTAACCGAAACCGATGTATGTACTTATTTCGATGGTATGACGCCACTGTCGGCCGCCATATTGAACTTTCCAACATCACTAATTTTCCAACTTCCCGTGTAGGTAGAAGGTTGACCCCATCTTCACGAAATTTGGTAGGTGGCTTCCCTGCACTAACCAAAAGCGATGTACGTACTTATTTCGGTGGTATGACGCCACTGTCGGCCGCCATATTGAATTTTCCAATCATCACTAATTCTCCAACTTCCCGTGTAGGTAGAAGGCTAAAATTTGGCAGGGTCATTCCTTCCAGCTTACTTACAAAAGTTAAGCAGGTTTCATTTCGAAATTCTACGCGTAACGGTCAACAATGTCCGCCATGTTGAACTTTCTTATTCATGGCCCCATCTTCACGAAAATTGGTAGGTGGCTTCCCTGCGCTAACCGAAACCAATGTACATACTTATTTCGGTGGTTTGACGCCACTGTCAGCCGCCATATTGAACTTTCCAATGTCACTAATTCTCCAACTTCCCATCTATGTAGAAGGCTGAAATTTGGCAGGCTCATTCCTTACAGCTTACTTACAAAAGTTAAGCAGGTTTCATTTCGAAATTCTACACGTAACGGTCATAACGGTCGATAACGGTCGACAACGTCCGCCATGTTGAACTTTCTTATTTATGGCCCCATCTTCACGAAATTTGGTAGGCGGATTCCCTGCGCTAACCGAAACTGACGTATGTACTTATTTCGATGGTATGACGCCACTGTCGGCCGCCATATTGAACTTTCCAACGTCACTAATTTTCACAATATCCGCCATGTTGAACTTTCTTATTCATGGCCCCATCTTCACGAAATTTGGTAGGCGGCTCCCCTGCGCTAACCGAAACCAATGTACATACTTATTTCAGTGGTATGACGCCACTGTCAGCCGCCATATTGAACTTTACAACGTCACTAATTCTCCAACTTCCCGTGTAGGTAGAACGCTGAAATTTGGCAGGCTCATTCCTTACAGCTTACTTACAAAAGTTAAGCAGGTTTCATTTCGAAATTCTACGCGTAACGGTCATAACTGGAACCTACTTACGTACATATATACGGCCATAGCCTGCAGCTCGGTCGCCGAGACTTTTGATCATTTTTTAACAGAGTTAAAATTGCTGTAACGGAGTTAAAATTGCTGGTGAAGGACTGTGCTTATGCAAACGAAGATGAGATGGTCAGGGATAGAATAGTGTTTGGCACAAACTCAGCAAAAGTGCAAGAGAAATTTTTAAGTGCCGGGTCTGAAATTCTACGCGTAACGGTCATAACAATCAACAGCGTCCGCCATCTTGAACTTTCTTATTCATGGCCCCATCTTAACGAAATTTGGTAGGTGGCTTCCCTACGTTAACCGAAACCAATGTACGTACTTATTTCGGTGGTGTGACGCCATTGTCAGCTGCCATATTGAACTTTCCAACGTCACTAATTCTCCAACTTCCCGTGTAGGTAGAAGGCTGAAATTTGGTACTTATTTCAGTGATATGATGCCACTGTCGGCCGTCATATTGAACTTTTCAACGGTCTTAGTTACTTATGGGCCCATCTTCAAGAAATTTGGCACACGGGTTCCCAACGCTAACTGAATCCTACTTACGTACATATATACATCCATAGCCTGCAGCTCGGTCACCGTGTGAGGCGGCGTTGGGTCCCCCATCCCAACGCCTCCCGCGTTGTTGGCTGCCTGCCTATATAAGGCCATCTGTCGCTCCAGTCTCTACATTCCCTTCCTTGCTTCGCCACGGTATTCACGTCTCCCTGCTGATAACTACAGCCTTTTTATTTAATCCACGGCTTCTCCGCTGTTTTATTGTTCATTTATTACGATTATAGTTATTGTGTAGGTATTTTAGACTTACTTTACATTGTTCAGGTACCCATTTCCTTTATCATTTCAACCGTACCCCCATTAACATGTCTATCGAGGTGATCACCATCGATCAAAGAACTGTCACTTACCAAGTGGTTTCCATGCCCGGAGATGGCACCTGCCTTTTCCATTCTCTTTGTTACATATTGCACGGCCATATCAGGCTCACTCTTGATATCCGGAGGAACATTGTGTCTTATGTATTGAATGACTGGGACAGGTTCAAGGTGTGGACTGATGACGGTACAGGAGATAATTATACCACACAGGAGCACTATAAGAGTGAAATGCTTAAGTGTACCGAAATGGCCAAATATTTTAAACCTTTGGACAACCGCCAATGCCTCTTAAACATATTAGATTCACAGGTGACGATTTCAGTAGTGCACACTTTGATGTTTAGAAATGTTTAAACTCTCAAAAGCTGGATGTGAAGTTATCAATCAAACTGGTTGTATGCTTACAACGCTTGACAGATGCCGAATGTCTCTTCAACACAAGTCCTACAAATACTGTCGTAATTGAAACAAACCATGAAACTCAAACCGATTATGACAGCAGCAATCCAAGCTGTGAGATTTGAGACAAGATTACTGTTCACATGGCCAACTGTACGTTGTATGCTCAAGAGTAAGCTCAGCGCACAGCTACAGCTTGGTCATATTACAACTGGAGGGCCGAACTGACAACGTGGCATACAAAGAGATCCTTAACAAATAATTATTGGTATATTTTCCCTCAGTTTTAAAAAGGTTTAACTGTCTTCTTAATAAAAATTTTAAGGCAGTACTTCGCCGCTGCGAAGCGCGGGTATTTTGCTATATATATATATATATATATATGAGAACAACACTCATATCAATGACAAAACAATTACATTAACAATCATGTTACGTTATTTTTAAAATTTTTCCTTTTCTTTTTCATACCTTCTTTAACACACTACTTCTCCGCTGTGAAGCGCGGGTATGTTGCTAGTCAGTAATATTTTAGAACAAGCTCTTAAAGCACAGAGGAAGCAATTATTTCTGTATTTATTTTTCTTTTCCATTCTTCTCTATTGGCTTATCAAACTTATCAATTTAGGTATATTTACAAGCCTTAAGTTTTACTCCGTTGGCCTTGCTCTCTCTCTTAGGGGTGGGGGTCGACTTGTTCTCAATCCTACTTTTTGTAAAAATGGATTGATTTTTATGGAATGATTGCAATAAAATTAATAAAATTTCAAAAAAAAAAAAAAATTATTATTATTATTGCACCACTGCCTTTTAACAATACTTGTAATCTCCACATGCTTGATCGTATAATCCAGGTCCCCAGAGAAGTGAGGTAGCAACACCTACCGCTGAACCACCATGACACTCATTTTGAGAATATTACTGTATATTGAATTGTTTGTTTGATTTTACTCCACATTAATAGGATTCAATATTTTACATATTTATTCAATGGAGAAGATGTCACGGTCAGGGCCATATGATTAACAGGTGGTGGAGACTAAAAGAGAAAAAACATGTTTTACACTTCAAAAGGTAATGCAATTAGAAATAAGAAGCTACTGTGAGAAAATGTATTTATATATTGGCACATTTGACCCTCTTGTATACACTAGGGGCCTCATGTATAAACGGTGCGTTTGCCCAAAAATGTTGCGTACGCCCGTTTCCACACTCACATCGCGATCTAAAAAAACTAAACTTGGCGTAAGACCATGCACATTCTCACGCCAGGTCAAATCATAGCAAATGCAAGTTTTCAGCTCAATTTTGCAAACTGGTAGCACCCAACATCAAAGCAGTGCTACTGTTCCTGTGTGGTTTCCCTTTATTTATTTGATCCACATCCCTGATGCAGCTTTATGAAATACAATGAAATTAACCGCATATCGTTTTTTTGTTTAAGGCATCTGATTGTAGTCAACCCGTAACCATATAATGATGCACGAAATGGCCAAACTATTCCAAATACCGTCGCTTGTTACTCTCAGTGCACCTGTATTTTAACCCATTGTATCTAAGTTGGGAATCACAGCTATACAGAGGTTGATCAGAAAGCTCTACAGCAGATTGTGTCAAGTACAGAGAGAATTGTTGGGGTACAGCATCAAGCACACGCTACCTCAGTCATACGCACAGTCTATTTGAACTTATCCATTCAGCAAACGCTTCAAAGTCTTGTTCTGCGCAAACCTCGCGGTTCAGGAACAGTTTCATCCCAAGAGCTCTAAGTGCACTAAATCAGTCCATTAAGTGCTCCTGGTAGAACTGCTTGTACTTTTAAGTACAATTTATTGTTGTTGTTATTTTACCATTTTATAGGAAAATAAGTTTATGGAGGATTTGCATATTGAATCTCATTGTACCATACAATAACAATAAAGGAATTCAATTCAATTCAACAGAAGAGAGCGCATATTTACAGATGATGATGACTGGCTTCTAAGTCTATTTAGATTTCCAGGCGCTATCTTCTTGGAGCTCTTGATATCTTTTTTATGATGAAATGCAGTAAAATATATACTGTATATTAAGTTTTACAGATGCATTTTTAACTTCATTTAAATAATGTATAATTTTATTAATTAAACGTCTGGAAACAGTGGACAGCTCTAATCATGGATTGTTCCTGCCTCATGCTGTATGATTGCTGGGACTGGCACGACCCTGGATGGAGAGATGGATGGAATAATTAAACATGTTATGAGCTGGGGCGCTGAACACACCCCTAGAGGATACAGACACTCCTGGGAAAACCCCTCCTAAAAACGCTGACAGACTACCTTCACATTTCTACTTACTTGCTGGGCTTGCATGCAGGCTGGTCTGTCATGCAATAAGCTTCCTGCATAGTACTCCACATACTTAAAAGCCTGAACAGCATCTGTCAGTTTTGGAATTGATTGTTTGCTTTTCTCTCTCTCTGACACACTCTGCTCCTGATGGAACTGTCATCTCTGTCTTGTCATGGAGCACGTTTAAAATTATGGAAAAAGAGAACGTTCACAAATAATAATTTCATTAAGGGTCGCGCACAGTGCAGCAAGCATCTTGCGGGAGGCGGGAACATCCCTCGACGGGGCGCTAGCTCATCACTACCCCTGCAAAAATAATATCAGGCATACATCTTAGTATTTTAATTATTCAGACAGCTGTAATATCACGAATGTAATGGATTCTGTGTCCTGTTGGCGTAAGAGAAAGCCATTTAATAACAAGCAAGTAGTGATTCACACACATAGAGTACATAGAAGAACACATAGAATACAAAGCATTTAACATGCTAATTTAGTTATGACTGTATTGGAGAAACTAGTAAATCAAAAGGTTTTAAGATGAAGTTTATGACGTTCTACTTTAATGACAAAATAAACTGATTAAAGTGGAAATTTTGACATTAAAGTTGACATTTCAAGCTTTGTTTCCATTGTTTTTTTCTTTTCTCTGTACCATAATAAGCTTCTATATGACACTCAGACAATGGGCTACAACTCACCTTTTCATGCAACTTTGATATCTGACAACTTCTTTTTTATTTCAGGCACTATGCGACTTTATGATCTTGAACTTTCGATCAGCTTCCTTTTGTTGGTTATACAACTGCTTAAACCAACAAATAGTTTTTCATTACCTCCATTCGCTGAAATTCTTCTTTTTTCCCCATGCTTTTGCCATTGTCTTTTCACAGAACGCTGTACTTAAGGGAAAATTTATATTGATTTGTATATTCAAAGAGACGTAATTCTGGGAGGAGTCTTTGTATGCATATTTCGACTTTTGTCCGTACGCCATGTTTTAGCGTGAATTCTACACACAACGTTATGCATGATGCCCCAGATGAGAAAAAGTAGGGTTACCAATAGTAAGCCCTTCATAATTCAAACTCCATTTCTTTTTAGATTTTAAACTACATTCCAGATAGAACTTTATAGTTCAGTGAAGGGTTGCCAAACTTACTGAACCGTCAAGCCTGCTGATTCTCAGAAGCTGTCCGAACACTGAATGAGATGGCAGGCTGCAGAAGAGAGAGACAGAGAGATGAATTTCACAGCTGCTGACTTCAAATTCTATATCTACATTTTTAGCCACTACAATATGGCCCATATGGAAAACATAAAAATAAACACACATTCATAACAACAGTTTAAATTTCATAGTATAAAGATAGTATAAGATCACATCTTGCCTGATGAAGGGGCCTGAGTTGCCTCGAAAGCTTGCATATCGTAATGTTTTTAGTTAGCCGATAAAAAGTGTCATTTTGCTTGACTTCTCATAACATCCATAATGGCTAACACAGAACAACACCCTAGTACTATACAGGGTGGGCCATTTATATGGATACACCTTAATAAAATGGGAATGGTTGGTGATATTAACTTCCTGTTTGTGGCACATTAGTATATGTGAGGGGGGAAACTTTTCAAGATGGGTGATGACCATGGTGGCCATTTTGAAGTCGGCCATTTTGGATCGAACTTTTGTTTTTTCAATAGGAAGAGGGTCATGTGACACATCAAACTTATTGGGAATTTCACAAGAAAAACAATGGTGTGCTTGGTTTTAACGTAACTTTATTCTTTCATGAGTTATTTACAAGTTTCTGACCACTTATAAAATGTGTTCAATGTGCTGCCCATTGTGTTTGTGTTAACAAACAAAACCACCGCTATTGGTCTGACACTAACCCACATTGGATAGATCCCTCCAAGACTGTTGGAACAAAAAAATTGATGGTATGGTGTGGTATATGGGGTACAAAGATAGTGGGGCCATTCTTCATCAATGGAAACCTCAAGGCCACTGGATATGCGAAATTGCTACATGATGATGTGTTTCCCTCTTTATGCACTGAAGCTGGCACGTTCCCTGAGTTTTTCAAGCAAGATGGTGCACCACCACATTATGGGTGTCAGGTCCGAGCATTCCTAGATGAACAGTTTCCTGGAAAGTGGATTGGTCGCCGTGGGCCAGTTGAATGGCCCCCAAGGTCTCCCGATCTGACCCCCTTAGACTTTATCTTTGGGGTCATCTGAAGGCAATTGTGTATGCTGTGAAGATACGAGATGTGCAGCACCTGAAACTACGGATACTGGAAGCCTTTGCTAGCATTTCTCCTGCGGTGTTGCTATCAGTGTGTGAAGAGTGGGAAAAGAGGGTTGCATTGACAATCCAACACAATGGGCAGCACATTGAACACATTTTATAAGTGGTCAGAAACTTGTAAACTCATGAAAGAATAAAGTTACGTTAACACCATTGTTTTTCTTGTGAAATTCCCAATAAGTTTGATGTGTCACATGACCCTCTTCCTATTGAAAAAACAAAAGTTGGATCCAAAATGGCCGACTTCAAAATGGCCACCATGGTCACCACCCATCTTGAAAAGTTTCCCCCCTCACATATACTAATGTGCTACAAACAGGAAGTTAATATCACCAACCATTCACATTTTATTAAGGTGTATCCATATAAATGGCCCACCCTGCAGTATAAAATTACAATACTTCATTCATTCCAATTCAAACCTAATCTTCTGATCAAGAAAAAAATGTTTTTTTTATTTAAACATACACATTTAATGGTTTATTACAAGATCAAATATATCCTATCCATATTCATTCAGTGAAGAGTGCTTAAAAAATAAACTGAAATGAACTGAACTGAATATTGCATGATCAAATTGACGTTACACTGCAGTATTTACAAGACAAGAGTAATGCACAAAAGAAGGATACTACCCTACTTTCACACTTCTAATCGATCCTTACAGGTATGACACTATGCATTGTGTTTTGAGAATGGAAGCCCAAACAAAGCACGCAGAGATGCATAAAACAAAAACGCAGCTCAAATAATACATTTCAAGATAATGATTATCCCAAAAAGGCTTGAACATGCTGCAGATTTCTACAAATGAAGACAATGTAATTTAACACTTCATTCTAACACTCTGAAGTCTTCTTCTTTTGGTTACAACACTGCATGTGTCTGATTCAAGTAACAGAGAACTCATTCAGACCCACCACTCAGATATACTAATAATGCTAAGAAAATTCTACCATTCTTACTGTTTACAGAATTTCTGGTAGCACAGGGAAAACTGTTGGCAGGCATTTACAAGCTCTTGGGAAATGTGACGCCTGTGGCTCATCTCTGAAAGGCCTTTGAAAGAGGACCAACAAAAGGTTTCAAGGTGGCACCTTTTGGAACCAACAAAGGTGGACGCAGATTAGAAAGGAGCTCTACCCACTCTATCAGACTAAGGTAGGACTTTGGTTTGTCAGAGAGTAAAAAAGTGAATAGATAATTATTGCTTGATTGAACCCACATCCATGTATCCCTGTCTTCTGGTCACCAAGCACATTCCTCAATAGTCTCAAACACACACAATTGCAACTAACCAATCATTTGAATACTCTTTTAGCCTCTTAAGTTCAAATTAATGTCTACTATTGTATATTTATGCATATCTCATAGTTTAGTGTTTCTAATTCAATGCTAAATTATCCAACTCTAAACCCATTGCTTCCAGTACAAGGCTCCTGGCCATAAAAGAGTTTCCTTGTTATAACAGTTATAAGGAAAGAAGGAAGGAAGGATGGAGTAAACCCTCCCAGAGATGCCGAGCAAACCCACACCCACTTGCACCATGCCAATTTAAGCTGTCTGTTCAGTCTATAAATGTGGTTTTGAGCCAATAGAAATGATTGGTGTCACACACTTTACCAGTATGCCACTCTAAACAGAATTAAGAAAAATATCCTCAGACTGAGTTTGAATGTTAGGACTAAAGGTACTTCACGGTGTGGAGATTTTCCCAAATAATAAAACGTCTCACACAAAACAAAGTGTTGGGGACCGTCCCCGTATATTGTCCTGCGGACAAAGTAGCAAAATAAATGATCAAAATGCAACCAAAGAGGTAACAGTTGACAAAGTTTATCAGTCAAAATGGCATTTATATACAGAAATGTATTATGGGAATAGAAAATGGTTGGCAGGATGTGACGTGGCAACAGGAAGTGGAAACAACATCATTTGATGAAAACTGGAAGTGATGTCTTTTTAAAGCGTCAGAAGTGATGTCAGTTCATGTGACCGGAAGTGATGTTGTGGTGGCCATTTTGGAAGCTGGAAATGTTGGTGATTAATTTTCCTTGGCTTTTTTGTGGAGAGAAGAGATTCCGGTAAGTACCATATGACATCCCTTCATCTTGTGATGTTTCACTCACCTTTAGGCTTTCTGACTGCCTCCTAATCGCACGTGTGTGACAACGATTCAGACCTCCACAAAGAGCAAGAAGACCTGAAGATGAATACATATTTAATGTGAGCTGTAAGATTTTAGAAGAATGATCTGACTGTAATGAAGACATCTCATACCATATATAGACAGATCAGATTACATGATTTAATTTCTGAGCATTTAAGTATAAGAAACAAAATCATGAAAATGTAACCTCTCAGTCTTGGATTTCAGCTCATCCACACTCTGAACCTGCTTAATCCTATTTTATGATGATGAGGACATACAGCAAGTGTACCCTAGTAGCACTGGCAGCAAAACAGGACCAACCTAGACCAGTGGTACTCAAAGTATTTTCAACCGAGGATCAATTTGCTAAAGTCAAATCTAACGACAGACCACTGCATCTAACAGTATGACAGTCACATGTTAGTGTAATTCTGCATTTACCACATTTATTATATGGAAGGAATTTATGTGAAAAACACTAAGATTCAGATCAAGTCCCAGATTTCAGCCAATAATCCATAATAACCCCATAGCCATGAAGACCAATTACCAACAGGCACCCTATCAGCACTGATGTTCACCTCACCGGTGGATTGGAGTTAAAAGACTATCTTGACCAGACATGGGCTTTACAGGCTGACATCAGAGAGGGTTTAGAAAACAGACCTGTGCAGTGACCAAGATCTACTAGTGTGGAGAGATTGAGGTTGAAGAAGTGTTGTATTTAAGAGACAGTGGGGGTGACCACAACAAGCAAAGAGAAGTGGAGCAGGAATGTGTGGATTTGACACACAAGTTGCTACTATCCTCAAGAAAGTGTGCCGAAGTTGCAGATTTAGACCCATTTCTTCATGTATCTTGGTATACTGACTTAGTAGTCCCAATGTCAGTTGGCAGCCTTGATTGTTACAAATAATCCTGGGGACCACTGGTGGTCCTCACATTACACTTTGAGATCAATTGCCCTTGGCAGAGGGCCAGCCCATACCACATTGCTTTTTTCTTTAAAAGGGCACAACCAAACCATGCAGTTCTGCCATTTATTGCTTCCCCAGTGAAGTTTATTTGTTTATCTTTGTTATTTAATGTTTCTGCAACTCTGTTTTAGTTTTGCATGGTGGCACCACCTTTGTCTGAGTCCTGGCCACACCCAGTTACTGGGGTTCATGTTTTGGATATCACAGCTTCTGATGTAAAAGATATGAGGCTTTAAATACCATGTTTTATCTGATATTGTGGGTAACATTAAATACTTAATGAAATTGCATTTTTATTACCTTATTATTTGCCTGACTCCTTTATCTATGGCAGATTACAGCTGTGACAGATAGAGGTTGCTATCGTCCTCTTGAACTCTCGGACGATACGTCAGACACCAGATAAAAGTCCAATAGTCGACTTTATTAATAATATACAGTGCACAAAGCACCCTCCTCTCCACAATACTCATAAATTCCACAATACAATCACAATAAACCTATCCACCACTCCCAGACGCGTTGCCACCCTTCCACCCAGCTCAGCTCAATGATCTGGTGTTTTTCCCAGTCTTTTATAGTCCCTGACCCGGAAGTGTTTCCAATCCTTCCGTCCACGTGACTTCTTATCACTTCCGGGTCAGATCAAAAGTCCCTTCTTCATCCCGGAAGTACGTCATTCCCTCTGTCGCCTTGACTAAGATAAGACGTACTTCCAGGTTATAGGGGAAACTAAAGTCTCTGTGCCTTCCTGCAGCGTCCCCTGGAGGTCCCCATGGTATCCAGCAGGGCTGTGATGAAAAACTCCACTGTCCATGATGCCCTGCTGGAACTCGGGGCACCTCTATGTTGCATGCAGGGCGCTACCTGGCGGCCTGGGGTTACTGGCCGGGATAAAAGGCCGGCCATATCCCACATAGCATTTGAGATACAATTAATTATACATATTTTTTTCTTTTTCCAATTGGAATACAGGAAGGTGAAGTGACTTGCTCATGTTCACACAGTGTCAGTAGCATGATTTAAACCACAACCTCAGGGTCTGAAGTCCAAAAGCCAAAGCCTTATCCTCTGTGCCACACTTCTTACCTGGTTTCTGGTCTTGAATTCATTTAATATTCCCTCTTGATTTTTTACTCATTTCTGGCTTCTAACTTAAATGTATCTTCCAGTCAGACTGTATCATAGAAACCTTGACCACCTTTAAGATGTATCTAGATGAGATATTGGGACAGCTTAGCTTTAACTAAACAAATGCCTTATGTTCTTTAACTTTTGTTACTGTGCTGCATTCAGGCAGTACAGAATACTGTATTGGATCCAAAGAAATGACGGACCTAAGATGTTTTGGGAATTGAGGCCCACGTAGAAGGAGGTGAGGGAAATAAAAGAACAGTTATGTGAGGTGGTTAAACAAGTGCAAGATGTGACTGCCTCCTTCCAGCAATTAATGATGGAATTTAATAAGATGCATAATCAAATGGGTACACAAGGGAGTGCTCAAGGAGTAAAAAGCAGTGCAAATTATTAAAGAACCACAAATCCCCCACCTCTCTTGTTTTGCTGGGGATCAACATAAATGCAGGGAGTGTAGATTAGTCTTTGACATGCAGTCCCAAACATATACCTCTGACAAGGTTAAAGTGCCACATATTATTACACTGCCTGATAATAAGGCAGTGGTTATGATGCTAGTGCACACTCCTCAGATGTTTTTTTGAAGAATTTTAAGAAAATATTTGATTTGCCTGTACATTCAGAAGAAGTGATAAGTAGGCTGATTTTAATAAATTTTAGTATAAGTGCCTGTGTAATCATTTTCCAGATCCATCCAAACTGCTATAGGATGTGAGGAACACACTTTAGTGTCTTTGTTTAAAAAGAGATTGTGCCCTGGAATAAAAGATGATGTTGCTAGCCATTATGTAGAGACTACTTTGGAGGGAGTTATTGAGTTGGCTTTAAAGAGGAACGGAAAACAGGGTAAACAAGAGAGGGGGTGCAAACCTCAAAATTATTTTTGAATAAAAAAACCTCGGACAACCTATGGAAATGGATGATATTAATGTATCTGTTAATGAACGTCAAATAAAATGAACTGAATGACCCTTTCTATTATGGTAAGTCAGGACATGTTGTCGCCAATCATCCAAAACTCCTTAAGAAACATGGAGACTAACAAGCATGTTAGCATTGGTCGGGTGGGCTCTTGTAACTAAACCCTATTTGATAATTCGTTGTTAATGCATATTATGATAGAAGGTGTGCCCTTTCACGCATTTAATGATTCTGGGGCAAAAGAACATTTCATAAGGACTAGACCAGGCAAGAATTTACTATTTTCCTTAAAATATACATTTAGAATTGTGCCTGTGGATGTGAACCCATTAGGAGCTGGGGTTTTGGAATCTTTGACACAACCATTGCAAATACAAGTAAACACCATTTATATGAACTAAACGCCCTTTTTGTGCCCTACATTTTCTTATATTAGGATTTCTTTTATTAGAGAAACATTGATACTGGGCTAAGGACACAGGTGAAGGGTATCAACTGAGAAATTATTTTACATAGTTTGGGTAGATCTATTTCATGAAAGAATTTAACTAATTAAAAACAGCATGCTGGGGCTGAACAGGATTAACTTTGTATTATATTATTTCTAATATCATTTATTTTGTGTTTAAAAAATATAGCAAAAATCTCTATATTCATCAATTGCTTCCTTAGCAAAGTATATATATCTTTTGTACTTTTTAACATTACTGCAATGTCATTTTCATTTTGCATGCAAGCATCACTGTTTCCTGAATTCTGTTGTCAAGACACAACCCTCAAGTTGTGGGCACAGTTTTGGACGTTGCGGCTTATAACGTCAATGTTGCGATGTTTTTAATACCTTCAAGATGTCCCTCTCTTTATCAAATTTTATGGATAATACTTACAAAATCCTTAGTGCAATTCTGTTTAACATTTTCTGGCCTTGAATTCTCTTGATAGTCCATTTTAACTACTTTTCTGTTTAACATTTCACTTTGGCAACAATATTATTGACTTCTTGGTTGCCGAGTCTTTCCTGGTTTCTGTCTTTGATTTACCTCCTAGTCGACTTTATAACGTTCATTACTGTATTTGGTGCAGGCAATACACTTGTAAACAGCCTTCAGCACTCACTTCTTCACCTCTAATTTCTCCCCCTCTCTTACTGCTATACATAAGCACAATTCTGGTTTCTTATCCTCCCACCAGTGTGGTTTTGCCCCATCTCACCTCCTGATTCAAAGCTCAGGGACACTATGAGTGGAGGCAGGTTTAAAGAGTTGAAGACGAGCCATAAAATCAGTTCCAGGTTTAGATGAGGTTCTTTAAAGTCTTAGTGCCCTCTGGCAGCTCTTAAGGCCATTGCACCATGACCCTTCTGTATGTGATGCTCATGTTTACAAGAAAGATTTGAACAAGACTAAATGTTGATGAAAACACATACCAGGAGATGTAAAAGTTTTCAGAAGAAAGCAATAAAAACATCAAAGGTCAGACTGAAGGTTAAAATAATGTGAAAAGTCAGAAACAGTCAGAAAGACAAAAAATAAACTAACTTTCACTTGAAAAGATCTTGATACTAAAAAAAATCCTTTTACTAACTAAATCACAAAGCACAGCATGTGTCTTTTACAGTAGGTGTCCCAAAAGTGGGAAATTTGACTATCACACAGTCATTTTTTATAATCCACACCTGATGATGTCATTACATAATGATACCCAGCATTTGGGTGACCAAAATAAAACAAAAAAATGGTCACAGATCAGAAGATTTTCTAACCTCCTGCTAATCCCTTGTGGTCTTACCATCTATCCCTCTCTATCTATAGAGTTTCTAGCACCTGCCGAGTTGTCTCTCCCTTGTAAATTATGGGGGAACATTGTGTTCCAACTGTCTATTCCCTTCTCTCTGGCACCTATTCATATTGGCCTTATGGGGCATCCAGGACAAATTTTCCACCCTAGTGATGCCCTTCTTCCATGCTCACATGACAAGGACTTTTGACACTGCCACTACAAGTATTCCACATTCTTTTCTGACCCTCTAGGGCCTAAACCCCATACTGCACCTGCTTTTCTTGCCTGGAAATCTTCTGCAAACCAGATAACCATACTTATAGATTTGTCAACAATTCGCATACATTCATCTCTGACCGATTTAGAGCTGTCAATTTGCCTAACGCCTGTCTTCGGGGATGTGGGAGGAAAGGCAAAGTTCACCAAAAAGAAAAAAATGTTAACATTGGAGGGTATTTCAACAGTATCAGGCGCAACGCAGGGACCACCCTTAGATGGGGCACCAGTCATTACTGCATAAACTCATATCGGGCCAAAGTTTGCCAAGGTAAGAAGGCGCCATTTCTATCCAGTGATTGGCCAGCCAGGGATTCAAATCATGAATGCTTCATCAGTAAAGAAACTGAACTAACAGCAGTAACTGCTACATCATGCTGCCCAACAAAGTTTCAATAAAATGTTTGTTCCTGAATTTTAAATGATGTAGATTATGTTCGTAATTCTTTTAAAAAAAGATTCTCTTCAATCATTTATTGTATGTCTTTGAGTTGAGGAGTATTACATTTTGAAAGGCTTCACTGTACCTGTATACAACTGTAGTCTGCCATGTGGTTGCCATGCCTTTTTAATCTTTAGTGCAGTGTGTTTTACTAAGGATAAAAAGTGAACGTTAGTGGCATTTGCAGAACCCAAGCTGCATGTCATATTATTTGTGCATCTGAACGCAGAGAGAAAATAACATGTTTGGTCTGTTACATCTTTGCGTCAGTAAAGCCCAGATTTCTGTACAAAAGCTCAGTTTCCACTTTAATCATCACAATTGACTTCTTTAATCCGCGAGTACAACATTTTTTTGATTGATGACTGGTATGAATTTATGCTTCGTGTATCTGTAATATCACTGGTAAGAGGATTTATAAAAATGAATAGAGTGGTAAGGTTTCTTAAGTTGAAAAAAATAGATCCCTTTTTAACTTTTGTAGATTTTAGCATGTATGACTGTTACCCTTTGGTCTGTTCTAAATGGCACATTAGGAACCAGTGAAGAAGAATGAAAAAGGAAACAACTTATCCTTTTGAGCCAATGGAAGCAACTCACACAAAGCTTCTGTCTTTCTGAAAATTTTTGAACCTCTATTTTATTCGCAGCACTTCTGACAGGTTAGTGTAGCACCATAAATGTGGATGCTTCCTCTGCGCAGAGTGTTTAATGTTTGGGTGCATATTCTAAAAATGGAAAAGTTCAGTCTAATTTGAAAGATGTCTGGACATATCTTAATTTAAAGCACTTCATCAACAACACAGCACTCTGTTTCTACACACAAGGCATATGCTTGTTTACCCCTCATTTTGAAATCATCACACCTTTTTAAAGCACTCTTTTTTCAGTGAGAACACTCCACTTTTGGGGGGGGGGGGGGGGTTTCTTTCTAGGCTGATAAGGTGGTTCTCTAGCCCTAGGATTATAACCCACCCCAGGTGATGTCTGGGCAGTTTGCTAGATCTTCCATGGCATGTGTGGATTCTCCAATTACATTAGAAAAATGTGCAGGTTAATTCACTTATCTACTCCCATTGGGTCCAATGTGGGGATGGTGTGTTCCGTCAAGGGATGTTTCCTGTCTTGTGTCCAAAGTTTCCGTAACTAGGAAAAATAGTTGGAGTTTGCATTTTGCACTTCAGTGGTGCTGTTTTATGTAAAACAAAAGATAGTCCCAGTTGTCCAGTGGTCTGATGGAGACTGCTGCCCTTCAGTTGTAATGTTTCTTTACAATGAGGTGTTGCTGCAAATTTCCATCATCAGTGTTGTCAAATGCCTTTAACAGGGTTATTCATCTAGATCTGACAAGATGCAGGGTTGAGACTTGAAATCCAGCAGTGTGAGTAACAATGATCAAAATGATTTCCTCCTCCCAAGAAAAATTGTTCCCTACTGCTCATCATCTTCTATACAATTAAAGCTTCCATCCTCGATGAAACACTCACCTGCTCTTCTAATAACTTAAGTGGGTTCTGTAAAGTTTTGTCATATTCACATGAATGTCTGTGTTGTGTTTATGAGAATGGAAGATGGGAATATGAAGAACAATGAAAGTCTTGATGTACAAAAATTTTGGCTAAGTATGGGATAAATTAATCAGATTCAAAAAATCTTTAAATAACTGGAGACAGTGGAGGTAAGAACTGCAAAGCCTGCAACTGCAAGTGACTGCATGCAGAGTCTCTGGCTAAGATGAGACCCCTTACTAACTTGTTTAACAACAGAATTTCATGTGTATGGTTAATAAATAGCAGTTTGCATATTTAGTCATACCTGTGATAAGTGATATAGTTCATCAAGTAATGTTATGATCTTAAATTATCCCAGAAATGAATTTTGCAAAACAGGCCTGAATAACAGAAGCCCTAAACCTCCAGAAGAAAAAAAAATATGAGGGCTTCAAAAGAACGAAGGAGGAAAAAAAAGGGAAGGAAACGGAGGTTGGAAACAGGAAGGAGAGAAGAGAGAGCGCGAGCAAATCGGTGCAGCAGGAAGGAGGTGAGCAAACGCTCGCAGGCAGCTGAAGGCCGACTGGGTGTTTGGCCAACACCTGGGAGAAGTGGTTGTGGTCACGCCCGCAGAAGTTTATTTTCGCAGGGCAGGAGTGACCGGGAAAGTGCAGGACTCTCCGCGGGAGTTAGCGGGAGTCGGGACTTGGGACGCGGTGTCCCTAACGTGAGAGCCTTGGCCGTTAAGGTATTCCCAAGTCGCTGTCTGGAGGAGCCGACCGGAGCCAAGGATCGGTGAGGCAACTGACAGCAGTAGCAGTAGCAGGAGTAGGTAACAGGTCAGCTGCAGAGTGAGCGTCTCCCTTGTTGCCGGGCCCTGATGGGTGAAGCAAGAGTGACGCTAGTTGTAATTGAAGGCACCGAACTTGTTGTGGATTTTTAAAGACTGCTTCCTGAAAGATCATTTTAACCTCTGGTTTTTAAGGATTGTTTTTTCTAGTGTTTTAACTTCCACGTTTTCTTTTAATGGATTATTTATTGAAGAACTTGGAATCACTGCACTATTTATTTGAACACCTGTTTTGTTGACTGTTTTAAATAAAAGCACTGTTTCACTTTTAACCATCCCCTTGCTCAGATGCTCAATTATTGCCTTCACTGACTAGCTCACCGGTAACATTACCGACGGTGTTTGGGTTGAAGGTCTCCCGAATAGCAATGGGAGTGTGGAGCCAGAACCCGCATCGTCACAATCTCGTACATACAACATAATATCTCAAACCTACACAAAACTTTCTTGCATGTACAAGATTAGTTGAGATGAAACACCATTTTCTTCCATTTCTGGAAACATCTCCTATACTTTTGTTACCGTGTCTAAAGCTTCCAGAGATTTTATTTCTGGATTTCTTCCACAGTTGCAAATCGTCTTCCTTTCAGTCCCAATTTTAATTTTGGGAAAAGAAAGATATCACATGGAACAAGATCTCGAGCACTGTCATGGTGCAAAATGAAGTTCTTTTTTTTTACTGATGCTTTCCCACAGATGCCTCAGCAGTTCAGTCAAATGTTTCTGATTAACAGGTTGTTTACTGAGAAACACTTTATTAGCAAGCCCATTAAAGTCACACACATAACTGGAGAATAAATGTCAGAAATATGCATCTCAATCAATTGTGCACAATGTGGGTAGACTGATTAACAAGACTGTAGGCAGATAATACCTAGCACCATAGTCTCATGCTTTTGACTGATTCTGTTAATTTTTGGGACCCCTTCGTAAATATAGAGTGCATAGACTTGGCATATTTTAGATGAATGTACATAGGAACAAGCCTCCTATTACTTGGGGGAAAAGGGTTAAATCAACTCACAGTTTCAAGAATCTTAGATAGAAGAAGAAGAAGAAGAGGTGTGGTGTTGAAGAAATTAAATTGGAAATATATTACACAAAGAAAACTTGTCTGGCCATTTGCACATTCCAGATAAGCTTTGTGTCTATATGTGCCAGAAAGCTACAGGAGGGCTAGGCAAAGTTTTTGAGATTAACACAGTGCCCAACAGAAGCAGCAAATAAAGAGGTGATACCATCTTTAGATTTTAAATATCACTTAGTACTGTGTCTGAAAGTACATTAGTAATATCACAAAACTCTACTCTATAGACTACTTCTCTATATGGGCTAAGAGAGGAACTACCCAAAATCTGGTCCAGATCAGTCAAAGGGTATAATTCATAAATCATCTCCTTCTGTGCTACCGGACACTGTCTCTCTTTCTTTTGGTCCCTTTTCCTTATAGCAATTGAGGTCTTGCCTCTTAACCCCACTCCCATCTACATGGTGTTAAAGGACCAGGTAAAATCCTTAGTGTTAAGATTCTGTTTTGTTATTTTCCCACAATTTCCTCATTTTTCTTCTTGTGATGTATGTGTTTCATCCTGGTTCCTTTCTCCAGAATTATTTGGTTAGTGCTCTTGGATGTTCAGTCAAGTGTCACTTGAGAGCAATATTCAAATGCAACTGTTGCCATATACAGACTGCAATGACATTACCTTATAGAGTGCTCTTCAGCTCCCTTCAGAGAGCAGAACTCACTACGTCACCAGTGAGCCACTGTGGAATAGTAATGATATATACAGTGTATAAATTACATGCAACTGAGTCCTGGGTTTATGTCCTGGCCAGTCCTGTCTACTCTATCTAGCCCCTTTTCTAAAAGAAGTACATTTCAGGTTGATGTATACTGTGGCTTCAAATTGGCCCTGTGTGAGTGAGCAAGTCTGCTCTGCAATGGACAGAGTGTGCCTGCAGATAAATAAATAAATAAATAAATAGACTCAAAAATGACTGACTGAATGAATGAATGAATTAAATAGCTTCTCTTACTGATTCAGCTTTGCCACTTTTATTTTTTCCTTGCCTCCATCTCAAGCAATTCCGTTCTTAGTGTTCTTATTTTGAAAGACGAACTGTAAATTGAGAATCAATTTCAGTCTTCTTGATAATTATCTTTCACTTTCACGGCATCCATATTCAGGGCCCACATTTTCTAGTATGTCATCAAGGAGTCAGTCCAGTAGGAACTTTACTACACTATATTTCCTAAAGTAGACTGGAAACTTTGGTGTAACATACTGGAGTGTATTCAATTAGTGCATACAGTGTAGAACGAGTTTTAAGGTTGTATCAGTTAATGAAGAACCAAACCATGGTAGCGTCATTCCTGTTCTTTGGCATGGAAAAACAGCCTTTGATTTCAACTCAACTGAAAAACTAAAATTGCACCAACACACCAAAGACAACCTACATCTCTTAAGTGACTAAAACATGAAATTCTAAGCAGGAGGGCAGGATCATTAGAGTTTTGTATATAAATGTTACGTTCAGACCAACATCTGGCAGGGTAAGGTATTTTCTCTATATGACAAGACAGGTGTTATTCAAGATAAGCTTACATGTTTTAAGCAACTAGTAAGATGGTCAGCTAGTGGTCAGCAAGAAAAAAAGACTATAAATCAGTTTTTGCAAGCCTTGACTTATAACCTTTTGCATTAGTGATTACCCAAAAGATTCAATTCATATGGATCCATGATATAAACAAGAACCCAGTACAGAGGAAATTAATATTTTTTATAACTTGGCATGGATGCTGCATAGTTAGACCTCACTGAAGGTGCATAAGGGAAAGTAACTATTGCATATGTAAAAGAAATTCACCTGAAAGGTTTTACTGATTACTCAACAGGCCATTTTATGCCAACGTGGAAGGATCTCTGGGTAAACCCTCAACCATCTGAAGCTACAGAATGACAGTATCAGGTGTGGTGATCATTTGGGACACCTGAACAAAGAAATACAATGCACTTTCTACCTACAAGTGAAAAACTTTGATGGGCATGAACAACTTCAGGATAACTGATTGCCTTGTGATGATAAGAGTTGACAAAAACTATGATTTCTGATTTGGTTCTGAAGCTAATACTGTTTATAACCTAAGAGCTAGACTACTCGATGTGGGACTATGTTTTACTTTTGTTAATTGGTGTTTCTCATTTTCCAAACTGCATTGGAATGAAAAGCTGTACAGCCAATGCAAGCTTACCATCTGTGCCTTTAAATCAACCTGTACAACATCACAAACCTACACTGAGGGTGAAAGAGAATTGATCTTAATTAGTCAAAATTGAAGACAGGACTGTTGACAAATGAATGAGGGGGAGAGGCAGATCTTCAATTCAAAAATTTAATCCCATGAGTCTTAGGTTCTTGTTTATGATTTATGGTTATTATTCCAGAAGTATATATTTCATAATATTTTATCAGAGAAGTATGTGTTTTGCAAGTTTTGAGAATACAACTGGATAAATGACATTTGGATTATGCAACATGAGATGGATGTTTTTCACATTGTTTGACATTACACAGCATTGGCCACTGTTGGCTTGTATCATGAACTTTTTTTTCCATTCTGCATGAAAATCATGAGATTACAATTTTGTCACGCCATCACTACAAAGTACATGGGCTAAGTAACATATAAATCAGTATAATTTTTGAGTGGAGTATTCCTTTAAGTTTGAGAGACAGGGTATCTACTGGGCATGTCGGACTATTAAACTATTGTGTACATTGTCTTATGTGTTCATACATATAAGTACAGGGATACACTTCTTTGCATAACTCCCCTGAATTTTTGTAATTATTAAAAAACTATTATATATATTAAAATAAATATATTTGTATATACATTGTTGAAACCAAGTTTGGATCCCAGTGGTTTTCATGGATTACAATCATGATGTCAAAAGAAACAGGTAATTTTTCAGAAGGCATTCATTTACTTTTGAAAGCTATAGTGAGACAGTGATCACAGGAGACAGTTTGTACCACAACAGAGCAGCCAATCTCTGCCTAACTGAGTCTCAGATAATCTTGGATTTTAATGTCACAATTAAAGTTAGATTACATATAGTTCCTTGAAAGTGCTAAACAGTATGTATATGATGGTGCAGATTAATGTCTTGTATTTCATTTTCAATTCCATTTTTAGAATAGATTTTTGATTTTATTGTATTAATCAGTCTGTGTGATATGGTGAAGTAATCTTGTGATGGTGTAGGCTGTTAATGGCACCATCTAGAATGGATTCATTAAGTAACAGACTGACTTTTTTCAAAAAAATATTTTGAAAAGGTTTGTGTTACTATTTGTGATTCATGTCCACATATTAAAGAAAAGCACAGATGCTGGGGTCTATGCAGTTGATGTGCATTGTTATTGGATTTCAATTGACAAGCATGGCAAAACTCATTGAAGACAGGAGAGCTATGCCTTCGTCTCGTTTCTGAAAGTATTGTTCGGCTGAAAAAGGAAACTGGAACCATCTCTTATCCAGGTGTGGAAACTCAACTTAAATATTTTGTGTTTTGTTTGATAGATATTTAGGTAAAATGCTGTTATTTAAAGAACAAAATTAAATTAACAGGTAATAAGAAATATATTACTGATAAAATGAATATTATTACAGAATTACCATTACAAATCCTTGAAACTACAGTATGTTGCCTAGAAACAAAGTTCAAATCAAATCAAATCAAAATATTTTGTGGATAATGAGTCTTTTTACGTAAAATGAATTCAGAATTTACATTAACTGTAACAATCATACTTTTTACATTAGCACATTATATGCATCTAAAGATTTAAATGGCATGTAATGATCACATTAGCAGCTGCCATGATCTGTTTTTTTATAATTCTTGAATTACTGTTATTTGTCTTTCTCATTTGTTATGATTTGGAGCATTACTGAATATTAAATTGAGTTTTTTGTAAGCTTTTACATTCTTCTTAATATTATTTATTGTTTATTGTTTTACCGTAACACCCTTTTGTTTCACAATTTCACAGCTGTGGCCATGTAGTTTTCTATAACAATGTGGTACTAGGCATGTGATCGGCATTGCATGCATGTGAAGTCATGGTGCCAACTGTATCTGAGATGCAGTGTTGCATAATTCCATACCCAATCTTTTGATTAAAAACAAAACTTAACACGAAGATGTTCAGATGTAAAATTAAAAAAATATGGCAGGGCACAAGTTTGGGAGCATGCGCTGATGGCACGTTGCTGTACCCACTACACGACGAACCACCTGGATTGGGACCCAAGTGCAGCGGGTGACACCACAGCACCACACTGGAATGGTGTGAGGTTTTTTTATGGTGGCTGGAGTTCCAATCCTGCCACCAACCCCCAAGTTTTCCCTCTAAGCTGGAGGACCTGCCTGCAGCACTAGATGCAGATTAACATCATACCCTGGATGAAGCAATTGAAGGTTAAGGGCCTTGCTCAAGGGCTCAATGGGGTAGATTCACTTCTGGCATTTACAGGATTCGAACCAGCAACCTTCCGATTTCCAGTGAGGATCTCTAGCCTGAAAGCCACCAGTGAAAAGGACAGTGAAAAATAAGACTTGGAAATAGAATGTAAGACAAAAGGTCAGTCCAAAAGTTGAAAGTGGGAGGTGAGAATACTAATCACCAAACCCAAAATGCTACATAAAAAATGCAGTCAAAGGGTAGAAGCTAATGTTCGTTAAACCAGACGACTATGATGAAAAGCACATGCAAAGTTTTTAAACCTGAAAGTGCATGATGCTGATGTTTCAACGATGACATCATGTGTTGCGCACAATCATTTCTAGCACAGTGTCACACATGTGCGCTTAGGAAGCAGTCAACATGCCCTGAGGTGAGTGAAACATTGCAAGATGAAGGGTTGATTTATGGAACTAATGCGTCTCTCTCTTTCTTATCAGACTAAAAGAAGAAAAGTAATCCAGTGCACTTACCTCACACAATTCTGGGTTCACAAGATGGCCGCCAAATGTCACTGGCTCCCACTGATGACATCACATCCTGTCTCCCGCTGATGACGTCACTTCCGGCTCCATCTTGATGGCACCACGTCTGGTCTCCTCTTGATGACGTCACATCCGTCTTCCAGTTATGACGTCATCTACTGCCACATTATTTTCGCCAGCCATTTTGTTCCATTATAAAAACACCATGTCACTATTTCATTTTGTCAATTGCTGTTTGAGAATATTGATCGATCTTTTTTTCATTTACTTCTTTACTTTGTCCGTTGGACATTATATGAGGACGGTCCCCAACTCTTTTTGCGTTGTGGAAGCCTATTTATTCTACAGTACAACAATAGCAACACATTAACAACTATACAAAATGTACAAAAAATGACAGCAACCATGAAAAAAAAATTTTGTCATGTTATAATGTGAAATACAATTAATTTATTCAAAACAAACAAAAATAAAAGTGAAAATTAGCAACAGAATCAATTCCTTCCATAAAGCAAAATCTCTAATTAATCCAAAAAGATAAAAATAAACACAATACATAATTATAATCTAAAATATATACTTTCAGAAAAGAAAAAATAGCTATGGTTAAGACCTGTTTATTTACTTTATGATCTCGACTTTCACCTCACATTTTGGATTAGTTTTTGTTGACTTTTCTAGCTTAATATTCAGCTAGCTTTTTGCCTTTCCCCAGTTTTGCACTTTCCTTGGTTTCTTGCATCTTGTTCAAATCAGGGGCTGACCTAGTCCTCTCCAACGGTCACTTTTGGTATGGGTTTTCCAGTGTTTCCTCCCAGATTTTAATTTCTTTCCTCTGTTTGTTTATTATGCTGGTTTATATAAATCATTTTGTAATTTTTATTACAAAGTGGGTCAGTTGTAGTGTGCTATCAGCTCAGGAGAAACTTGTGATGATTTGGTTTAGAACATGTTAATGATAACAAGACTAACGTCCAGGTTTAGCACTGTTGTAGTGTGCTCCAGTGCAAAGGACAAAGACTAAGACAAAGTGTAGTTGCAGTGTGCTTTACGGAGTGGGGTACGGGAACAAAATTGCATACAAATTTAGACCACCTCATAAGCAAGTTTAATGGACTTAGTATGGTGGGCAGTGTCACAAAATTCATTCTGCACACATCAAACAGACTGTTACACACATGAAAAGCACTTATGCAGTATGCTATTACAAAAATATGAAAAACATTTTATATGTATATTTGGACAGAAGTATAGCATGATGTGTAACTCACTGCCGTAGAAAAAGACAATTGATGCAAGGAAATATTTATATTAATATAAGAAATAGAAAACTATGGATCATTGTTCATTTAACCATTAGTCTTCAGTAAAAAGACACAGAACTGGGGTTATTAATTTCAAGATTTCTCAAAATATTTATTGTATAGAGTTTATGCCATATATATGCATACTAGCAAAATACCCGCACTTTGCAGCGGAGAAGTAGTGTGGTAGTAGTAATGAAAAAGAAAAGGAAACATTTTGAAAATAACGTAACATGATTGTCAATGTAATTGTTTTGTCACTGTTATGAGTGTTGCTGTCATATATATATATATATATATACACACACACACACATAAACATATATATATACATATACACATATACATATATACATATACATACATATCTACATATATACATATACATATACAGTGAACCATCGTTTATCACGGTTAATCCGTTCCAGACTCTACCGTGATAAATGAATTTTATTTGAAAGTAGGATTCTTTATTTATAAATCGAATATTTTTGCAGTTAGAGTATAGAAAACCTGTTTACGACCTTCTAAATACGTTTTTTAACATTATTAGAGCCCTCTAGGTATGAAATAACACACTTTAGTCACCATTACACTCGTATTACCCAATATATTAGACAAAATAAGAGAAAATAAGACATGTTAGACGTTACAAATATATTATTACTAGGCTCACCCGCCTTTTAAGGCGACAGACTTTTATCCTCAATTTGTGTGCGCTTCATGTGTACATCAGGCATGTAAGTATAGGGAATGAGAACATTAAAGTGCCCATTCATAACATCTCCCAAAAACCTAAGTTTTTTTATCCCCTCGAGTGCCTGTCCAAAGTCGTACAATGTCAGCCCGAATCTGTACCGCTAAAG
>JANRMT010062856.1:68792076-68809898 GCA_026402145.1 Polypterus bichir lapradei
GTGACAAACATCAGGTTTTCGTGGTCTTGAAATCTGGTCTGCGTCTGGCAAATAATATTGTCCAGAATCCTGCCATGGAGTTGGCCGTAGTGCGCGTGAGGATCTTGCGTGCGTTCAGTGGCCTCGTAGAGTTCCTCATATCGGCTTCAATCCATTCAATGGGTCTGAATACGGTGACGTTGCTGTACGCCTGCTAGAGGGCCGTACTGACACCAACTCAAAATCTGATTGGTTGAAGCAACAGGTTAATCGACATTTATTCTGTGTTAGAGTGCCTGCACAACGGATTGTGAAGGCCTCTCTGCCTGGCAACAAATGATGGCTGAAATGTGATTGGTTAAATGCTTTAATACGAAAATACATGCCTGGAAGCAGCACAACCATCGGAAAAGCTATGAAAGGAAGCGGACAGACTATTTGGAATTATTTAATAAGTATTCATGGACAAAATATAATTAACATCAGTTTGTGATTCAGATATTTTTACTTATGAATATGCTAAGCACAGTCATTCACCCGCAAATATTTACCTTATATGGGCAGGCACTCAATTACGTGGGAGGCGTGATGATGCAAGACGCAACTCCGCCTCCCACGGCCATCGAGCTGCAGTCTATTACAGTATATGGACGAAAATAGGTTCCAGTTATGACCATTACAAGTAGAATTTCAAAATGAAACCTGCCCAACTTTTGTAAGTAAGCTGTAAGGAATGAGCCTGCCAAATTTCAGCCTTCTACCTACACGGGAAGTTGCAGAATTAGTAATGAGTGAGTCAGTCAGTGAGCGAGGGCTTTGCCTTTTATTAGTATAGATATATGCATATATATGACATATAATGCAGAAGTTTGTGCTGCATTCAGACATTATATTGTCCAGACTCTGCTAGGATATTTTATGTGCTTTGGGGACATAATGAATGACAAATATCAACTCTTCTGTATTATCTACATAAGTGACAATTATGATCCATATACGATTCTACTAATGTGTACTTCTCAACATGATTACTTTCCATATACAGGTTTCAGGGCCTTTTCACATGCTCAGAGTGAATAACATTTACAATAACAGCAACTCATTTTTATTTAATTTAGCGCACTGATTATTTTTTGCATACGGATATACTTTTTTTATAAGTTTGCATACGGATATACTTTTTTCCCTTTGTTCTGTCACTTTAAATCAAGAGAAATATGTAGCTCCATGTCATTAGTTGCCAGTGTTCTGCCTTTATCTGGCAATTAGACGGTTAGCTGAGCAAACCGAGGATAAACACAAGGCCAAAACAAGACTAGGGGTGTATTTTCCGTATGTCGCTTAAATCATCTGAGATTAGATGCCTCATCTTGGATGAGTTAATGCCAGTGAAACTCATCCGGGATAAGTCAGTTTTTCAAACGTAGTCGTGTAGTAGATCTAGTAGGTCTAGTTGGATCTAATCATCCGAGATGAATGCGCGCGCCCGTGCTGATTGAAAAGCCCATATATATTGAGTCTAGAAAACATGATAAGCAAGTCTTTGATAGACTGTGACAAAATTATGAAAGAACGGGCGCATTTTTTTTTTCCACACAAGTAGAGCAGGACCTTTTATTCGAAGGATATGAAGAATTTCAAGATTTAATATGCACAAGGGGTAACACTGCAAAAGCAGCTTAAACCAGAAAAGACGGCTGGCAAAAAGTGACCGACAAATTAAACGCTAAGTAGTGTGCATTGTACTTACTGAATGCAGCATTTCATTTCCTATGTGTCAGATTAATTATTATTTAATATGTCATAATTCCAGATCAAACATGAGCACAAGGAGAACATGGGAACAGGTTAAAGTGAAGTACAAGAATATACTTCAAACTGGTAAATATTGGTATATAAGGATTTAAAGAATTGTTGACATAAAGAATCATATATAATATAAAAAAACATTCATTTTAAAGCTAATAAGAAGGCAGAGAATCAAAAAACAGGTGGAGGTCCACGCAGTCCAGACCTAACACCTGCAGAAGAGTTGGCTCTCCAGCAAAATGTTTCTGAGGGTATTTTTTTTTGTTGGGTCAGTTGCAAGGAATGTCATATCCCTAGAACTTGTATCTGACCAACGAGATATTGACGAAGGTCAAATATTTGATGAAGACACTATGTCTGATTATTCATCAAGAAGAGAGGTATATTTTCCAAATAATGTTTGATCAAACTCCACTCTGATCAGTCCCATGTGCCCCAATTATATTTGGAAGTCCTGGGTAATGAGAATGTTAGGCTGATTGTGAGATTCTTTATGGAACTGTGGGTGTTTTTGCCTGTGTACCTGCAATGCCATGAAACGTTTCTTTTATTGTCTGCACACGCAGGTGTCCAGGAAACACTATGAAAACCCGAAGGAAATATTTCAGAGCCAAACAGACTTTATGAATTCCCTGGCAAACTGCACTTTTAGATAGATTTTCCGCATCGCCTACAGTATATAAAAAAGTGCTGCTTGCAAAAAAACTCAAAGCAATGCATACTGTCTGTATGGTTGTGAGAGCCCAACTTCGCCTAGTTTGACTTCGAATATAAGGTGCTAATATATCTTTGAGGTACAATATTTCCCCTCAGCTAAAGCAGTATCTTTTGAAAAGAATTTCCTCCAGGAGCAATAAAGGATCTTGCCGATAGCGCAAAACCCTCTCTATATGAAATTCTCTTCTTATAATTTGTGCACCGATATCAATTAGTAGCTCATTCATGAACAACAAAGCCATGACTGAATGAATTCTATGCACGGAAACTGATTAAGTGTGTGAGCTAATTCTTGTTTACATAGAACAAACCTGCTCCAAGCAGGTTTGAGGATTTGGATCTGCTGCTATGACAACACATCCAGCAAGAGCTTCGAAAAAACGGACAGATCCAGGATCATGCCAAATCGTCAACAATTACATCCAGCTAAATGAGTAATCCACGTACGAAAAATACCCCCTAGGTGTGGATTAGTTCAACTTCGGACTGATCTTGTTCCACTGTTGACTAAAATAGCACTTAGACCTGAGAATTGTCTCCTCTTAGTAGTCTGGTCTTGATCTGTACTATAGTAATATCTCAGACTACAACTAACCCAATATATTTTGTTTTCTCTCTTTTTATATCGATTTTATTTGCATTTAGTATCTTTTTGCTTATTAATAATTTTGTAATATTCCTTTTGTTTTCTGTGTATGTTAACTTAGTTTCTTACATGTTTTGTTATATTTCTGTCCTGACATTACAGATGTTGTTGTATGCAGCCTCAGACTAAGATTACCTTTTATGTTCTTGTTGTTTGTCTCCCCTTTCATTTTTGTACATCTTTGTAAGTCTAGTTGGTATTTTGATCTCGTTTAGATTGTTTTGGTTTACAAATTTCTTTTGACTTTTGGATACTGATTTGTTTTTATAATATGTATTATATTTCTTGATTGGAATTATATAATGTTTTGTTTTCTGAAATTTTAGCAATTTATTAAATGCTTTATTAAATCATTGGTTGACCTAATATTAAATAAAAATAAAGAAATTTAGTTTTATTTCTATGCCTAGGGGGACCCCTCCCTTAAGTGTAGGCCTCAGGACTGTGTGGAGTTTCATACCTAGGCCTATTTGAAAGATTCAACTTCCAAAAATGTTAAAAAATGTTATAATTTTGTTTGATGTTTTTCTGTGAGTTCCACCATTTTGAACTGTGTTTTTTAAGGCCATAGTTATACAACCCCTATATGACTGCACCAATTTTCAAATGTTGCAACAACAAGGTGAAAACTTTTGTGCTTTTAAAGAAAACAAATTATGTTATGGTTTTTGGTTTACACTTTTAAAGTTACGTTTTCACTATGAATCTAGAAATTAATTTTGGCTTTGATAATGAGGAATTACCTCATGTTTAATAAATGGTTTCTGTTTTTCTAAACTCTCTTTGTATTGCCCCAAAATAATATCTCTAAAATAAAAAATATTTTTTCATATGACCACTACAGCATCATTGTCAAATTCACATCCTTTTGAAAAGATGTCTGTTGTGAAACATATTCAGCCATGCCATCCACCATACCATTTGCTTGCCATTGCACTGAACTGATAACTGTTTTGTCATTACTTGTCATTTGAGTAATTAATATTTAACAAGGCTCTTTGTACCAAAAAATTGTTCTTTTTTAATTGTGAACTTTACTTTCTTCTAATTGGATCAAATTTTCTCAAGGAACTTTATTTGTATCCAGTTTAACAATTAGATGTTTCTTTTAGCTTGTGGTCAATCTGTCTCTTTGAGTCTATCGTTAGGTTACTTTTTTCCTTTATTTCAAAGATTAGGGAAAAGTGAGTGTTGACCACATGTCTATTAAATCTGATAACCAAGAGCTGTTCAGCTTCAAACAGATCACTTATTTTCTTTAGAGCTGGTTGTTAGTCATGAACAGATATTGCCGTGAAAATCAGAAGGTATGTATCTGGAACAGAAGAGACTTCAAGCAGACCAAACACCTCAACAGGAAAGGAAATATTCTTGAATATTTGAATATGATGGCACAGAATAAAAGTAAAAATAACAAATAGTCCAGTAAAGTAATCGTCTTAGGCAAAAACTGAACACTCTTCTGATTATCACATTGGCTATAATGAACATCTTAGCTCTTGGGACCAAGTCTGCATCCCAACATCTTATTATGAGGAAATAATCTTCACATTAATACATGAAAATGCCAACCTACTCCTAAATCAGCAGATTAATTTGAGCCACAATGATAAGGAAAATGTTATGTCACTGAGCTTCATACGACTGGAATGTTACAACAATAATCATAAATATTTTTACAGACCTAACTGCCAATTGTCATGTCCATATACCAAGTGATAGAATAATGAAAACTAAAGACCTTATAACAATTGTTATTTTGGTGTGAAACTTTAGCTTTCTGTACATAAATATTGTAGCCAGATTCCATTACTTTTTACAAAACAGCTTATAATAAACAAGACTTGTCAACACAAATTTAAAAACTGCTCACTTAACAAAACATTTGACTGTAATAATTTGATACCCTAAACTTGTAACAATTGACATTTATTTTTATATTTATGACCCAACTGCATATTAAGTAAAGTACTTGATGCACTGTTAGCAATAGTGATGAGCAAAACTGAAGGGTTTTATTTTGCATACAGTTTTACAAAATTACTTCTAATATTTATTTTTCATATGATTTTATAATTGCAAAATAGAAAACACATTAAAATAAAATTTTGGGGTGTTTTAAGGTTTTTCAGGGTGGAGTGCAAGGAATGTTGCTCCCTAACAGTTATTCCACAGCTGCCCTCCAATGCCACTCCAATGTTCCGTGGCTCCATCCATGTTGCTCCACGTGCTCTCATCTGCCTCATGCATATCTTGCCTGCATATATTCACACTGACAGTTCCGCCTCACTCATTCATCATTTGTGGTCAGAGGTAACACCATCTGTGCTCACTTGCTCCGGCTCCATAAGCTGATCTAAGTCAGGATCCTTCCAGAGGCTCATCAGCAGCTATATCTGGGCAGCAGAAAATCACATTTGAAGTGCAGATAAATGTTTGTTAGATACACCTCTTTTCCATACTCTACTCCAGAATGGTTATTGCTTTGGCACATGGAGAAGAAGGTTGCAAAAAAAATATGTATATATGCTAATGAGGCAAATTTCACTTGGAGAAAAACACAATTTGTTTTATAAATCTTTTTGAGTACTGAAACTCCGTTTTTCCTAATGATTCAGTTTTATGTGATTCATTTTACTCATCAAGAGTCTGTTAAGATAATTTTTGGTATGGTTTATTGGATGTTTTTGTACAAAATTAATTATTTGAAATATTTTGTCATTTTTTTCTTTTGATGTCATCACATCACCATTTTGTTTGCCAATTTTCAGTGTGTGCTTCAGTTTTGTGTGGTGGTTTGTGTACATACTGTCATATTGCTTATAATAGTGATACCATTACTAGTCATGTGGTTTGTGAGCACTGGTCTCATTGTACTGCCTCTATAGACGATAATGGTACACATAACCTAGTATCTAAACCTTAAAATAATGAAATGAAGGACTTTAAAGAAATTTTATAAAATATGTTAAGGAAAGGCTAATAAAAAATATTGCTTTTGTTTTACACCAGATGTTTGCCATTTTGGTTAAATAATTCATTACCTCCAGCTTTTAATAACTCCTTTTCTTTCCTGTCTTTAAGCATTTTGATGCATACCCTTAAAATCATACCTGAACACACTGCTTACAAGTACACCAAAAGACAGGTAGTAACATTGTTAATACTCACATTCTTTGAACTATACTATTGGGACAAACACTACTATTACCCTATACCTTTGTCACTTAAGTACATTATAGTGCCATAAAAAAGCATTTTCCTCACTTCTGACTGTATTATTGGCCTTTTCACTTACTATTTGGTCAGAAAATTTCATGACTTGTAATAGTTTATTGATAAAAAAAAATCGCATTTTTTAAGTTTTGTACTTCCATCACTCGTTTGCTGTACAAAGGAATAAAACATTCTGTTTTCATGAGTATTAAAGTTGTTGCACCCATACTGAACTTCTTCTTTTGGCTGCTCCCTTTAGGGGTCACCACAGCAGATCATCTTGTTCCATATCTTCCTGTCCTCTACATCTTGGTCTGTCAGACCCACCACCTGAATGTCTTCTCTCACCACATCCATAAACCTTCTCTTAGGCCTTCCTCTTTTCCTCTTGCCTAGCAGCTCTATCCTTAGCATCCTTCTCCCAATATACCCAGCATCTCTCCTCTGCACATGTCCAAACCAACGCAATCTTGCCTCTCTGACTTTGTCTCCCTACCATCCAACCTGAGCCGACTCTCTAATGCACTCATTCCTAATTCTGTCCATCCTCGTCACACCCAATGCAAATCTTAGCATCTTTAACTATGCCACCTCCAGCTCTGTCTCCTGCTTTCTGGTCAGTGCCACCATCTCCAACCCATATAACAAACCTAGTCTCACTACCATCCTGTAGACCTTCCCTTTCACTCTTGCTGTATAACTGTCTGTCACAAATTATTCCTGACACTCTTCTCCACCCATTCCACCCTGCCTGCACTCTCTTTTTCACCTCTCTTTCACAATCCCTGTTACTCTGTACTGTTGATCCCAAGTATTTAAACTCATCCAATTTCGCCAACTCTACTCCCTGCATCACCATTCCACTAACCTCCCTCTCATTTACACACATGTATTCTGTCTTGTTCCTATACCCTTCGTTCCTCTCCTCTCTAGAGCATTTCTCCATCTCTCCAGGGCCTCCTCAACCTGCTCCCTACTCTCATTACAGATCACAATGTCATCAGCAAACATCATAGTCCAAGGGGACTCGTCTAACCTCATCTGTCAACCTGTCCATCACCACTGCAAATAAGAAAGGACTCAGAGCCGATCACTGATGTAATCCCACCTCCACGTTGAATGCATCCATCACTCCTAACACAGACTTCACCACTGTCACACTTCCCTTGTACATATCCTGTACCACTCTTACATATTTCTCTGCCACTGCCGACTTCCTCATACAATATCACAACTCTTCTCGAGGCACCCTGTCATATGCTTTCTCCAGGTCCACAAAGACACAATGCAACTCCTTGTGACCTTCTCTATACGTCTCCATCAACACCCTCAGAGCAAACATTGCATCTGTGGTGCTCTTTCTTAGCATTAAATGATAGTGCTGCTCACTAATCATCACCTCCCTTCTTAATCTAGCTTCCAATACTCTTTCCCATAACTTCATGCTGTGGCTCATCAATTTTATCCCCTGTAGATATTACAGCTCTGCATATCCTCTTTATTCTTTAAAATCGTCACCAATACACTTCTTCACCACTCCTCAGGCATCCTCTCACTTTCCAGGAGTCCATTAAACAATCTGGTTAAAAGCTCTATTGCCATCTCTCCTAAACATCTCCATGCTTCCACAGGTATGTCATCTGGACCAATGGCCCTTCCATTTTTCATTCTCTTCATAGCTGTCCTTACTTCCTCCTTTGCTAATCCTTTGCACTTCCTGATTCACTATTTCCACATCATCCAACCTTCTCTCTCTCTTCATTCATCAGCCTCTCAAAGTACTTTTTCCATCTTCTCAACACATCCTCCTTGCTCATACTGAACTAAACCCAGTTAAAGAAACCATTAGGGTCAGCTATTTGCATATTTTGGTTGTCTGACATATTTATCTAACCTTTGTTCAAATAAATTTAGCTTTGCCCCTTATTATGGGAGCAAATTGTCAACTTACAGATTCCAGAAACACATCACGGCATGCTCAAAAAGAAATTCCTAAAGACATGTAGATAAATGTTGTTTGTCTGTACATTGAGAAAGGGCTACAAAGTCATTTTTAAAGGTCTATATAAATCCACCAAAATGCAGTAAGAGCTGTATTCAACAAAAGAATATTTTGGTATAGTTATTTTGCTGAATGGCAGCAAAGCCAAAATTAATTAAAAACCAAAACATTAAATGTTCCATAAACCATAAAGAATATGAACAAATTCTAGGGAACTAAAACCTCCTCTCCCTTCACCTTGGATTAGTGCTAGTGTTCAAATTGACTTTCAGAGTGAGACACTGTGAACAAAATTATATATTCAATAGAAACAGAAGAACAACAGGAGCTCTGATATAGCTGGAGAAAACATGAAATTATTGTTTCCAGTAAAAATATTGTACCAATGGTCACGCATGGTGTTAGGAGTGTCATGGTTTGGAGTTCTGCATTAGGACCTAAACAGCCTGCTGTTTTTGTTGCTATCAGAGGCTTCTTCAAGAGAATGTCACAACATCAGTTCAGGAGGTAAAGCTAAGATGCAGCTGGATCAACCAGTAAGAAAATGATTTGAAAAACATAAGTAGCTTTATAGCACAATGACTGAAGGAGAAGAAATGTTATTGTTTTGGAATGGCCCAGTGAAAGAAAAGATAAAATCAGTTTTGAAATGTTGTGTCCGGACCTCAAACGAATTCTTAATGCTTGAAAGCCCATAAATGTCTGATTGAAGTGTTTGCTGCTAAATGATAAATATGTTTATCTGTTATTCGAGGAGGAACTTTTTTCAAAAGGAGAATTAAATAATGTTTAACCTTTGTCACACATGTGTGCATGGAAGGCAGTCAAATGCTTCGACTGAAGTTAATTCCATGCCAGACCAGGGGGTAGCGGAGTTCACTAACCCTTTTTCTTTTTCTCCTGCAGACCAGTTACATGAAATTCTGCATGACCCCGATGATGTCACTTCCGGTTCTGGGACAGATTACCTCACCTCCATTTCCCAGCACTGATGACATTACTTCCAGTTCCAGCCCTAATGACCTCACTTCCTGTTCTGCCCCTGATGATCTCATTCCTCTGTCAGACTTTAAAACCGCCATTTTGTCCCACATACATCAGATCTGTCTTGAAATCAGTTTTGAAATTCAATTTCTTTGCTTCTTCCAGCAACCAAACTACAATAAATAAAAATTTGTCCATTAGAAAAAAATGTAAATATAAAAAAAAATTCATCTAATAATAAGCAGTGTTATTAACAAAAACTAAAACAAAACATATCTCTAATGAAAAAATATTAATTTCATTATTTAACACTAAAATAAAAACAAAAATGAGAACTAAATGAAAACAAGTAAATTAATATTAAAATGAAACTAGTTTTTGTCATTTTAATTTTGATTTTCACTTCACTAGTCTTTGTGCATAATTTATATGTAAGCTAATTGTATTTCAAACCACATAATCATAATATTATTTTAGAGATGAGCATGATTCATGGACATGTGCAAGTACCCCTCATTCCTACAATGTGAAACTGTGGATTTCTTTGGTCATTTTATCCATCAGTCAGCCTCTTTTAGAATTGAGAGTGAAAACCAAAGCCTCATCACTAGTCAGTGAGTTATTCTGTGGATTTTGTTGGCCATAATGGACCATCAGTCACAGGCACCCCATTGTCAGTGAATGACAGGGACCTTTCACAAAACTTCAACAACACTTAAATTAAAACATGCCACACGTTAATTATGAAGAAACAGCTAAGTAGTTTGAAAATTTGAGCTGTGTAGGAGCTGTCAAACTTGAATATCCACCACCATGCTTCAGATTCAGTCAGTATTTAGACTGGAAAAAAATGTTGACTTTGAACCCCAAAGAAGGTAGGAATTTTACAAATTTCACTCTTACTTTACACAGATGTTGCTTGTTGGCGACAGTACTTTTGAAGTGACAGATTAAGCAGACCCACAGCATGCAATCAATGTTATCAACCAAGCCAACTGTACATGTATATATTTAGTTTTAATCAGGTTATTACTGCTTTTTAGAAAGTCACTGCATACTGGGGAAATTCCGAAGTACTGGAAAATGGCAAATATTGTCCCATAATATAAAAACAGTGATTGGGCAACTATAGGCCAGTAAGCTTAAAGTGCATCACAGGAAAATTAATTAAATGAATTCTTAAGGATAACATTGAGCAACACATGGCAAGAACAGGGAGTGTTACTGAACAGTCAGAATGGGTCCAGAAACTGGAGGTCATGTTTTTCAAAAATGCTGGAATTCTATGAGGAATCAACAAAAGGATATGTTCAAACGGGTGCATATAATATTATTTATCTTGAATTTGAGAAAGCATTTGATAAGGTGGCACATGAGAGGCTGGGCATCAAACTAAATGAAGTGGGAGTTCAGGGTGATGTTTGTAGATGGGTGCAGAATCGGCTCAGGCACAGGAAGCGGAGGGTTATGGTGCGAGGAACCTTATCAGAGTTGGCTAATGTTAAGAGTGAATTTTCACAGGGGTCAGCGCTAGGGCCACTGCTGTGTTTAATATATATAAATGAATTGGCAAATAATCTAGAATCCATTAAATTATTACAAAGGGACTTGGGCAGCATACAGGCTTAGGCATATTTGTGGCAAATGAAATCTATACTAATACAAGGCAAAGCCCTCACTGACTGACTCACTCACTCACTCACTCATCACTAATTCTCCAAGTTCCCGTGTAGGTAGAAGGCTGAAATTTGGCAGGCTCATTCCTTACAGCTTACTTACAAAAGTTGGGCAGGTTTCATTTCGAAATTCTACGCGTAATGGTCATAACTGGAAGCTATTTTTCTCCATATAATGTAATGGAGTTGAGCTGGATGGCCCTGGGGGGCGGAGTTTCGTGTGACATCATCACGCCTCCTACGTAAGTACGTAGAGAACAAGGAAGACCTCCAAAACAGCGCTGAACAAAAAAGGCCATTTCACAAATGAGAAGGCAGAAAAAGATTATGAAGCAAGTGATGCATACAAGCGTATTCATAAATACAAGCATATTCATAAGTACAGCTACTGCGGAAATAAAGCACGGCGTGAACCGTAAGTTTATATTAAGTTTATAGACACACTCCCGCTGCCGTTTGTCATGCCTACGGCGAATGACGGTATTCGCCAGATACAAGTTTACTGAGAAGACACGAGGTATAAACGAGACTTTGGATCACTTTGTAACGGAGTTAAAATTGCTGTAGCAAGAAACTGAACAAAACGTTAATGTTTTACTATTAATAACTTATAGACTACATTTTATTTTTTTCCCTTGCACTCAGTGAGCGAGGCCAATGCATATTCATAAGTGCAGCTACTGCGGAAACAAAGCACGGTGTGAACCGTAAGTTTACATTAAGTTTATAGACACACTCCCGCTGCCGTTTGTCATGCCTACGACGAATGACGGTATTCGCGACATACAAGTTTACTGAGAAGACATGAGGTATAAACGAGACTTTGGATCACTTTGTAACGGAGTTAAAATTGCTGTAGCAAGAAATGTTTAAGTGCCGGGTCTTAGCTACCATTAAATAAACACATCCTCCAAATACGAACCTGATTGCAAGAAATAATGATGATCAAATCCTTGATGACAGCAACACTCACAAAACAATTACTGTATATTGACAATCATGTTATGTTATTTTTAAAATGTTCCCTTTTCTTTTTCATAACTTCTTTAACACACTACTTCTCCGCTGCGAAACGCATATATATGTATATATATACCCCGATCTACATACTCTCAAATAGACAAGCCACACGCCGTGGCGCAATGGTAGAGGCTTTGCCTCTAGCGATGACATCTGAGGTTCGATTCCCGAGAGGGGATGCACTGAGTATGTACGTGCGCTTCCCGATTCATTTTAGCCTCGCATCCTCTTGATTTGAGACGTATGAAAAAATATGCAGTTAACGCAGAATCATGTTACGTTATTTTTAAAATGTTTCCTTTTCTTAGCACAAGCACAGCTGAGAAGCTTCGATGCATGTACTCCACAACGCGTTAAAAAAATAACACATTTAATCACACTTTCAATTCCAAGCAAAGGGGAACTTTTGTCAATGCATGATTTCCTGGTACATCGACAGTACTGCCGCTCCCTATACGAAGAGTACGCAGTCTGTGTAGGGCACCAACTCCCAGGGGGGCACCATCCCAGCTGCTCAAAAAAATTGTTTTTATATATTATAATAACTAGCAAAATACCCGCGCTTCGCAGCGGAGAAGTAGTGTGTTAAAGAAGGTATGAAAAAGAAAAGGAAAAATTTTTAAAATAACGTAACATGATTGTCAAAGTAATTGTTTTGTGTATTTGCGGCAGCGTCACAAAGTTGTTTTCGTCTAGCTGCATCAGAAAATGTACCACGACGTCTGACATGCCTCCTTTTTACTGTTTTCTCACAGCTTGGATTGCTGCTGTCATAATGGGTTTGAGTCTACATATATATATACATACATATATACATATACACATACATATCTTCATATCTATATACATATATACATATCTATATACATATCTACATATACACATATATAATATGCATACCTATCTACATCATATATACATACACACATACATACATACACACACACAAATTATATATATGTGTGTGTCTGTATGTATGTATATATGTATGTATGTATGTATGTGTGTGTGTGTGTGTGTGTGTGTGTGTATACACATACATACAAACATACACACAGGTATATATATATATATGTATGTGTCTATATGTGTGTGTATAGCTTTGATCACTGAGTGCAAGGGAAAAATAATAAAATGTAGTCTATAAGCTATTAAACAGTAAAACAACGTTTTAAGAAGTAAAGGTACATTGAGCACTACTGGAGTGGTTGCGGGTAAACTACATTTTAAAGACGGTATAACAGAACAGGTAAGTAGTACTAACAGCAGCTAAAATGTATATGGATCATCTCTCGGTAGTAGATCCCTTTTGAAAGGCGCTACACGACGGCTGTGGTATAGAAATTACATTTTCTATGTGAAAGTCCAAATTTCTGCCTCTGGTAATGTGCCTTACCAGCAATTAAAGAAAATTAGTTTTGTGTCCTCTGCAGTGTTAAGAGAGAAAGGCTTTGGTTTGGGATAAAAGGAAAAAAAGGTGTAAAGAAAGGAAAGTTGCCTTTTTCTTTTATATAGTGTAGAGAGATGTTTTCGCTGACGATATGAGCGCCTTTTGGGGACAGTCGCGGTGGGTCTTGTGCAGACTGGTGAGACGTCCCAGCTATTAATCGGCTGTGATGGCAGTGTCAGTCCTTCACTCGTGTGCGTGTCTTCATAATCCGAGCTGACGACCTCATAATCGTATACATGCAAAATAAAGTGCGAAGCGCCTTAATATTATTTTGCCGCGGTGTAGAAAAGGGGTCCCGTGTTTGCACTTGTCTGGGCTATAGCTCAGGGGGAGGATGAAAAAAATTAAAAGTGCTCAGTTTGACTTAAGGCAGAAGCGCAGTCAGCATCTCAAAGGCCGGCACAGCTATGCGCGCGCGCCGGCTGCTCGACTTTTGCTGGGCAGGAGACCCCAGTTTTTGCAGACACATTCACGATATCAAAAGTTTCCGCGCTCTTTGGAGGTCATTCATATATATATATATATATATATATAGCAAAATACCCGCGCCTCGCAGCGGAGAAGTAGTGTGTTAAAGAAGTAATGAAAAAGAAAAGGAAACATTTTAATAATAACGTAACATGATTGACATTGTCATGAGTGTTGCTGTCATATATATGCCTGCCTAAATAAGTCACCCTCGCTTCGCTCTTACTTTTTTTACCGTTCATTTAATCATGGCTAGTGGCGGAAAAATTATAAAATGGAAGGAGGATTACACTGAGTATGGCTTTACCAAAACAATTATTGATGGCGAATCGATTATTCAGAAAGCTTGAATTGGTGATCTGTTTTTCTGTGTTAACCTCATATTTTTTCATACTTCTTCTCAAACCAAGGTGGTGCGAGGCTAAAATGAATTGGGATGCGCTGATCAATGTAATCAGTGTACCAGGAAATCATGCATTGACAAAAGTTCCCCTTTGATTGTAATGCAAAGTGTGATTAAATGCATTATTTTTTAACGCGTTATGGAGCACATGCATCGAAGCTTCTCAGCTGTGCTTGTGCTAAGAAAATTAAACATTTTAAAAATAACGTAACACGATTGTCAATGTAACCTTTTGTAAGTAGTGCCTGGAGGATTCAGTGTGGAGAAAGTCTAGAGACAGAGTGTGTATTAACTTGTGGATTTCTCTGTATTTGGTGGCAGTGTGACGAAGTTGCTTCGGAAGACGGCGTTAGCCGCGGAGCTCAGCTCAGAGCGAAATGAGGTAAATGGGAGGGGAGATGATGACGTGACTCCCCCACCCGCCTTAACTGTCAATCCCCCACAAACACAGTCTCTCGGAATTTGCATAAGCACACCCCTTCACCTGCAATTTTAACTTAGTTACAAAGTGATCAAAACTCTCGTTTATATCCTGCGTCCTCTCATTAAACTTGTATCCCGCATTACCCGTGGGCACGAAAAGCACCAGCGGCAGCCTGTCTATTAAGTTAATTTAAAGTTTAGGTTTATACCTCGCTTTGTTTCCGAAGTAGCTGTACTGATGAATATGGTAGTATGTCACTCGCTCGCTTCTTAATGTTTCGCTGCCTTCTCAATTATATAATGCATGTTTTGTTCAGCGTATTTTGGAGCTCTTCCTGGTTTTCTACATAGTGCGTTGACAGTCAGTTCACGTGATTACGTGGGCGGCGTAATGATGTCACACGAAACTCCGCCCCCACGGCGGTCAAGCTCAACTCCATTACAGTAAATGGAGAAAAATACCTTCCAGTTATGACCATTACGCGTAGAATTTCGAAATGAAACCTGCCCAACTTTTGTAAGGAAGCTGTAAGGAATGAGCCTGCCAAATTTCAGCCTTCTACCTACACGGGAAGTTGGAGAATTAGTGATGAGTCAGTGAGTGAGTGAGTGAGTGAGTGAGTGAGTGAGGGCTTTGCCTTTTATTAGTATAGATAAATTAATATTAGTAATATACATATACAAATAAAAACAAAAATATAAACGTATATATTGCATTTTACGGTGAACGCAGAGTAGGCTAAGCACACGTGATGACGCGCGCGCCCTCACCTCTGTTACGGCTGCCTATTTGGCCAAAAATGATAATAATTGAACAATATGCCTGCTCCTGGAAAGAGACATCAACAGTCCGGCGCCGAGAAACGAAAGAAGAAAAAGCCCAAGATGAAGCCCGTGCATGTACCCAAATCTCTGGATTGCTCTGCGCATAGCAGTGACGCTCCCTGTAACTGCTGCCTCTGCCGAGCGAAGTTTTTCTAAAATGAAGCTGATCAAAACGAACTTGCGCTCATCTATGGCACAAGAGCGCATGAGTGGTCTGGCAATTGTCAGCATCAACTCTGAATTAGCAAAGGCTTTATCATATGAAGAGCTCATTTACGACTTTGCCTCAAGAAAAAGCAGAAGTGTGCCTTTGTAAATTTTGAACTTTGGAAAGCTCCAGCAGATGACAGTGTTGATTTTATTTCAGTTTATTATTGTTTATTTCATTTATTATAAATGTTTTATTTAAAGTGTAATTTTAGTTTGTATTTTTTGCTGTAGAGCTACAATTGTAATTTATAAATAATACAATTTATTTATGTATTTACTTTTATTTGAATAAAGTTCTATTTTGGCCCCTATAGTAGGTGTTTTTTTTATTATTTTATTTTTACTTCTGTAATATTTGGGGGAGGGGGCACAAAAGAAAATTTCTGCTTAGGGCACCCATTTGGCCAGCAGCGGCCCTGTACATCGATTACATTGATGCACACTGAAAAGCAAGCAAAATTAGATGCATTACAGAAAGCAGACTTTGTGGCTCTTACTGGGGATCATTGGACTTCCGTGACCATTAGTAATTCTAATTACATCTATTTACAAAATGTTCAATGATCACACTGTTTTAGCCTAATGTACAAAATAATTTTGGCTAAGGTTACTCAGAGTTTAAAAATGAAGCTGGTCATTATGTTTCTGACTTATTTTTTTAAGAGGAAAAACTGCACTTTATGTTGAAATTTTTGTTATTATTATTTAAAGACAATACCATTCTGAAAATGTACTTAAAGTACTTAAAGTACCACTTTATTTTTAAGTCTGCCAAATTTTAGCCAGGGATGATATTTTTGTTTCTGTTTTGAATTGAAATGCAGTTTAAATGCATTTTTTTTTCAGAAATTAAAAAAGCTTGAGTTTACAATATTCATGTCAATGTCTATTATTTGATTCTGTCGCCCACTAAAACCCTTTTAAATTAAAAAAAAACATTTGCGATTTGGGGCAAATTTTCATGTGTGATTACATACGGTTAATCAAGATTAATTATTACACAGCCTCTAATTAATTAGATTAATTTTTTTAATCGAGTCCCACCCCTAATATATATTGTAAGAAGAAGAGACATGAGGCATGGCAAGGTTTGGGGCAGCCACCCGTTTAATCCGGTTTCCTGGCTGCAAAAGTATCCGATTCATTACAGTCAAGTTTACTTAACAGAGTCCAAAACAGAACTGCCTGCCAGAGCAAAGGCAGGAGGCTTTATAGGACGGAGGGCGGAAGTGATGTCATCCTCTGTGCCGGAACCGGAAGTGACGTCGTCCTCTGTGCCGGAACCGGAAGTGACGTCGTCCTCAGTGCTGGAACCGGAAGGGATGTGTCCCTCTTCGAGGTGTCGGCTCCTGGTGGGATTTCCCGGGAAAGACCTGTAGAGAACTCAGAAAGAGCGTTAGTGTGGGCAGATGTATAATCAGTCCTCTCTAAGCCCTTCAGCTGCCTCCCATGCACACATGTGTGACAAGACTCCCCCCTCAGCCCAGACCCGTCGGGTCGGGCGACCTTCACCGAGAGGTCGTGGGCCCGGGAGAGGGCATCGGCGTTGGCATGAAGAGACCCCTGTCGATGAACGAGCGTAAACTTGTACTGCTGCAGGTCAAGAAACCACCTCGTGACCCGTGGATTCGACTCCCTGTGAAGGGCCATCCACTTCAGAGGTGCATGATCCGTCACCAGAGTGAACACGTGACCCAAGAGGTAGTACCGCAGCTGAGTCACCGCCCATTTGATCGCCAGAGCTTCCTTCTCCACCGCCGCGTACCTGGTCTCCCTGTCCAACAGTTTCCGGCTCAGGTACATTATGGGGTGTTCAACACCGTCGACGCTTTGGCTCAGCACGGCTCCCAAGCCTGTGTCCGAAGCGTCTGTCTGGAGGACAAATGGGAGAGAGAAGTTAGGAGAGATTAATATAGGTGCTGAAGTCAGAGCCTTTTTCAAGTCACTGAATGCAGCCCCCGCTTTATCAGACCATAGCAGAATACCCGCGCTTC
>JANRMT010062856.1:68824898-68843090 GCA_026402145.1 Polypterus bichir lapradei
ATATATATGCCAGCAACACTCATGACAATGACAACACAATTGCATTGTCAATCATGTTACGTTATTGTTAAAATGTTTCCTTTTCTTTTTCATTACTTCTTTAACACACTACTTCTCCGCTGCGAAGCGCGGGTATTTTGCTAGTTTAATGTATATAAATGTAAAGTATTACAGGTAGGAAGTAAAAATGTTAGGTTCGAATAAGCAATGGGAGATTTGAAAATCGAAAGTATACCTTATGAAAAGGATTTAGGAGTTGTAGTGAACTCAACACTATCACCTGCCAGACAGTGTTGAGAAGCCATTAAGAAAGCTAACAGAATGTTAGGTTATATAGTGCCTTGATGTGTGGAGTACAAGGCCAAGGAGGTTCTGCTCAAGCTTTATAACACACTGGTGAGGCTTCGTCTGGAGTACTGTGCACAGTTTTGGTCTCCAGGCTACAAAAAGGACATAGCAGCACTAGAAAAAGACCAGAGAAGAGTGACTAGGCTGATTCCAGGGCTACTGGAGAGAAAGGATTAAAAGAGTTGAACCTGTGTTTAAAATTATGAAGGAAATTAGTACAGTGGTTCGAAACTGTGAAACTATTATTTTAAAATGAGTTCATCAATAACACAGGCACACAGTTGGAAACTTGTTAAGGGTAAATTACACATAAACATTAGGAGGTTTTTCTTTACACAGAGAACCACAAATACATGGAATAAGCTACCAAGTAGTGTGGTAGACAGTAGGGCTTTAGGGGCTTTCGAAACTCGACTTGGTATTATTTTAGAAGCATTAATTGGATAGGACTGGTGAGCTTTGTTGGGTTGAATGGTCTGATGGCATCTAGATTGTTGTAATGTTCTGCTGATATATTCAATGTGGGCAGTACAGTGTCGCAGAGTGTGTTTGTGATGAACTTCTCTGTGTTAAATGCTCCATAATGAAATCCGCTCTCATCCTATTCATTGTTCCCTATCAATGTGGGTGATTGTACCATCTATATTTACAATACATTCCTACATGTAAGCAAACAAAAATTGTGTTTATTGCTCATGGCTGTCACCTTTTTTTCCTGCTTATTTCTTAATCTAATTCAGAGCATTGACTTTCAAATATTTATTTATTATTTGGTGTTTAATGTTTGATATTAGTTTGTATCTTTTGTTATTAATGACATCTTTGCTTTTATTCCTATTGTATTCCTTTGACTATTTATAAAGTGCTTTGAACATGGGAAAGGTGTGATATAAGCAAAATGCATTATTATCATTATTATAAAACAGCACCATAAGTTGAGGTTTGATTGCTAGTGTCAATATGGAGTTTGTATGTTCTCCCCATGTGTTTGTGAACTGAGTGTGTGTAACTGCAGATATTGTTTTATAGCTGGATATTAGACATGTGTCATTAAGGTCTCTCTATTGCAAAAATGTGTTTAATCCTACATATGTTGTTAAAATGCATCCTGCCAGTTTAGGCTCACAGGAAGCTCCCCAGGTTTTGCACATTGGTTATTAAGTGAATGATCTGAGATGTTACTGGACAGTAATTAATTTAAATAATTTGCTTGGAGAAATGTAGTATATACACGGAAAAACATTTATCTGCTATTGCTGTTATTAACACAGTTCAAGTACACTGCAAAAAATGCATATGTAAAACTTGAAATGGGAGTTGTTTTGCTTTCATTTAGCAAAACAATTTACCAGGATAACCAAAATTTACTACAAAATGTCTTAACATATGCTAAATAATTGTAAATATTTTAAAAAGTTAATATTGTAAAAGTTTTTTGATAAGTCTTTAAATTTCAAAAATACGGAATACAAGATTTAACATCATGATATAAATACTTTTCACTTGCTTAGATTTCATTTTTTGCAGTGTAGTGACTTAAACAGTATTTCAAAAAAATAAGTAAAGTAAGAATTCTGTGAAAAAAATACAATTTCAAGGTTTCGAAATGGGTAGAAAACATTAAGTCAGCATTCAGGAGATATCAAAAATAAATATAAAATTAGTATATGTGTCTGGTGATCTTACTGCTTGCAAAGGGAATCTCAAAAAAGAAAGGAAAGCATTTTTGAAATCAAAAAGCAATATGCTTAAACTTGGTGCAGGTTAAGGTAACAAATGACATCAGAGCACACTTGTTATTTGATTTGTTTTTTGATTATACTGGAAGCCTTTAATTGTCAAAATATCATGGGAAAATGGAATTCTGTCACAGACAGTAAAATTGTATGGATTAAGTTGACAGGCACAACATGAAAGATATTCACTTTGACAACTATAGAGAAAACTGTGTTGTTACACATGCAAAACTGCGCATAAGGACATTTCTGGTCAGTAATACACAACTAATAAATTGTGACAAAAACTAAAAGTTAATTGCTGAAAAACTAATGCTAAGTAAAAACCAAAAAGATAATGAAAACCTAAATAAAAAATAAAATTAGAAAATGGCAAAAACTAAAACTAAAAACTTTTATTTAAAACTAGAGGAACGCAGAAATAGGTTTAGTGCCCACATTTCCTGACCACAGTTGCAGATCTGTCTCATAATTGTGTGTGAGTATTTATTTATTTGCCTTACAATTTCATCCATAGTGTATCTGTAATTTTTGAATGTTGACTGTTTTTACACTGCAGTTTCTCCACCTATGTATCAGTTTGTGTATCTCTCTGTCATATGGTGCATCTTTATCTGTCTGTCCTATCCTAATTGCATGTCTTTGTCTTTAGATATGGCTAAGAACATTTGGAGACCATGAAAACTCTGCATAGAAGACAGACTAGAACTGAAGCAAGGCACAGGTGCTGTAAGTCAACAGCGCCACCTGCTGCACTACTGTTGTTCCCAAAAAATAAACTGAAAACAACTGAATATTGCAATAGAAATGAGCACAAATTTGATAAACATCTTTTTATAACCACTGATTCTGACTTTTAAGCCAAATGCAAAGCAGCTTGGTCTACCCTCCATTTTACGCCTGGCACACTGAACAGTGCAGATAGTCTTGATGCTGGCAAGCTATGCGATTTCTGTACTGACAATGTAATGATAGACTAAAGCATGTCTCCAAGTGTAAAAAGAAGGATGCTTTCACAAGCCAGATGCATTTGTTTCTCTTTTCCCTTTCATGCAGCATTTCTAGTGGACTATGTGCTACTTATGAAGTAATGTAATCAGCTCCATACAATTTTTTTTCTTCGTGGATGTGTTCATCTCAGAACAGACAGTTCTTTATTCATGTGATTCAAGAATGTGAAATCTACCCAGGGAGTCCTAAAACAGCAAAATAATGAATTTAGTTAATAATTTCATATACTGCAATATCAATATTTACGTTACAAATAATCTTTATTTTTCTAAAATCCTTTTAACAGGAAATGCTGTTAATACAGCTCCTAGAGCACCAATATATACCAGCACTCTGTCTAAACAGAAGAAAACAGAAAGTCTAAGAGTGAAGTTATGGGTTGGCTCGTACCTCCGACCGATGCTGGTGAAGTAGGCTTCAGTTCTTGTATTCTTGACCTACAATCAGCAGGTTAAAGCTACATGGCATATGGCATTAGAGAAGGAGGTATTACTGCAGAACAAAAGAAACTCTTTTTTAAAAAACAAAGTCCTGTCTTAAAAAAAGGAAAAAATGATGCATGATTGCAAATTACCCCAGTGTTAGGTAATATCTCTTGTGAAAGACTGGTTACCTGTTCATGGTTTGATCCTGGTCCTTCATGAGCTTGTGTTTAAAAGGAGCAGGTTCACAAAATTGGAACACAGAGGGGTGACTTTAAAAACATGATATCTACTGCTGGCTTATTGAAAGCACCACAATGTTGATGTAGACAGGCCAATAAAGAAATGCACCATCAAATTAACCTTCAAAAAGGGATAAGTGTCTTTGTGTCTGTCTTTCTGTCTGTCTAGTTGCTATGTGTCATTCCAACAGATGGCACACCACAAACATTTTAGTAAGAAAATGCATTGCATGTGTCATTTCAATGGATAGTACATCATAACTGCAATACTGCTTTTATGAATCTCATACCAAATGGCATATGGCAGAGACATATATGCATTGCATTTGTCATTCCAACAGATGGCTCATCACAAACATTTGTAGTAATGCATTTTATTACTACAAATGTTTGTGGTGCATTATCTGTTGGAATGACAAAGACAATACATTTTATTATAAAATGAATTACAAAATACATTGCAATATATGGTACACTGCAAACATGAAAGTCTACATTGTTTAGTTCGACTTCAACCCATCGTAGACGTGCAGCAGATATAGCACAGTTCTTAAAAGATTAACCAACCTAGCAAGCTGAGTATAGTAGATTAATTTTACCAATAAAAAATAAATGTCTAACTTACTTACAGATGCATAAAATGAGCAACTCATGTGAGCATTTTTCTCTGTTAATAAAGAAATTTGTATTTATAGCATGCTGTAATTATTGTTTAAAACCTTTGCAGTTTTTTGCATCACTTATATATTTAATTAACCATTAGGCTCAGAGGAAAAAGAATAAATAGAATGAGTGGGAAGCTATGAGCCTGGTAAACAGCCCTGGAAAGTCCAGAAGCATAATATGAAAGTGTAATTGCAATGTAGAAAAATATCAGATATGGACAAACCTTAGCGTGTAAAAAAGCAACGTGACTGTCCTTCTGTAATAGGCAGTAGAAAGTCTTCTTTACAAAGACAGGCAGGCATTTCATGTATTTGGGAGGTGACACATACTTGGTCTGGTCAAGATGTATTGACAACCAGAATTTAGGGTGGTGCCGATATGTGGCACAGTAACAACATGTTAGGTAGGCATCACCACGTTCCAGGCAGCTCTAATTTTTTCCAGACAAGCTGCTGTTTTTCAAGCTTTTCACTTACCGCTGTGCTTGTCCATTCACTGAGTGATCTGAGTATGTGTTCCCAGGCACAATGATTCCCAGAAGTTGTCTTTTTTAATTACTGAAATGTCCTGTTTTGCTTGAATATTCCACGTTGATTGGAATAAAAAGATGTCTCTTGGTGCAAAGTGTTTGATTCTGTCTCAAAAAGGAATATTGAAGAAGAAAATGGATCTGAAAACATGTACATCATCTGGTGCATGGGCATTGTAATGAGGGGAAAAAGGGTAATGATTACCAATGGGGGGGGGGGCCCCCCAAAGCTTGGAATGAAAAGGACGTGTGACAGACATGGATGGAGAGGAAAGGGCCTACTTATGGGGGAGACTTATGTATAGGGCCCAGAGTTCTGTACTACGCTCCTGTCTAGTAGGCACACAAGTGGAAAATCAAAACTTTCTGAATGTTGTGCTTCCACAAAATCAGTAAATTAACAAAAAAAAACAGCTTTCCCCTTTATGTGTTCTCTGGACACGGGGATTAATTGCATCCAGCTGGTTCTAAATAACTCATTTAAGGAATCAACTATGTGCTATAAGTTGTTAAGAAATGTAATGGTGATATGTGTATGATTTAGTCACAGCGGTGGATTTTTTTTTTAATTTGGTTTCTTGCATAAGTTTCTTTCCCAATGTTTATAGACCATTTTTGCTAATTAAGTACACTGGTATAAAAGACAGTGAAACAGCTGCTCAATTATATTATGTTTTTGGTTTTGTTAATAAATTAATAAGGGAGGCAATAGAGCAAAGAAGGCTTAAAATCAAAATAAATCAATGAATACATAAAACTTGTAACTCCTAAACGTGATCAGGAGCTAAGTAAACATACTGTAGAAAAATAAATTTTCAGTTAGAACCACAGGAACCGTGGCTTTGTTTATTTGATCACAAAGAGTTTAAAGATGAGTATGTTTAAACTTGCTTTAAATGCTACAACTAATGAAGCCTCATTTGCAGACCCACGGAAACGTACACTGAATAAAAACGTCAAATCAAAGAATGCTCGTCACTACTGGCTTTGCAGTTAAACTTTACTTACTTAGCAAGTCTGCACATCAGGATTCGGCAGATGCTTTACAAGTGTTCCTGATCATTCTTGATCATGCAGGTGTGCCAGTGTAGCACTCCAACGTCAAGGGGCACGTTCTGCAGTTGCTGGTATTAATTTCGTTTAGATATTTTTAGTTCGCCTGGTTCTAACACCATTTTTCTAACTATTTTAACGAAAACATTGGTCACGTGTGACTCATTTTTAATTCGTTCGATTTTTTTTTTACTGCCTTTCGTGACCTCACCCCAACACATATAGGAACGGCAGCCATGGCGGTGTTAGTGCGTGACGTCAGCACGCTTATGCTATAAAAAGGGCAGCGCCCGCACCACCGATGTGTTTAATATGATCGGTGCGAAGAAACGGTGAAACAACGTCACCAGAGGAAAAATTAAATGGGGGAATAAACAAGATAAGTAAGTGGTGTTAGAAATAGTGCCTGTTTGTTTGACGGTTTCAGTTCGAATTTTTAAAGTTAGGGGTTTGGTTTGCCCCTAAATTAAGGAAATTCCATTCACTGACATCTGTGACCGTCAATGCCGCACAACCTTGTTTCAACTTGTACCAGTAAACAATGTCGCTTATTTTCGCCATTAAAACAATACACGGAGAATACAAAAATACCCGTTTTAGTTAAGATTTGCTATATCGGTTACAACACAACGAAGACGTTTTACCAAAAAGAGGGGTGAAAGTAAATTTGCTACAAAATAAAAGATGTCCAAAAGCGTTTAGCCTATGGCCTTTAACAAACAGTTCAAGTGAGAAAACAAGTTGTACAAATTAAATATAAACAACGTGTTAAAAAAAACGACTATAAGGTCAGTGCTACTTCCATTAGGACATAAACAGACTGAATCCACTTGACCCCCTATGTAGGCATCCAAACTGAACATCTAATCGTTGCCGTTGACTGGCATACTGTGTTTTTTTAACATAACTAACTACTAACTAAAATAGTTAAATATGTATACTTTTTATTAATCCAAATTGTTCAAGCTGAACAACACAAGTGAATGTGAAAGAAAAATTCGGTCATCCGAATAGTGCAATCGATTATACAACTCCCCACCACCACCCGTTTTTTTTCCAATACCAGTAATTTGAATACCAACATTTTTAATATAATGAAATATTTTTTACTGATAAACTTACCTGTGGATGGTTCTTGTTTCTTTTTTATTTTAATACTTAAGTACTATACAATTTGCTGATTTTTGTGAACTTGAATTGTTGCTCATTGTGGTCCTATTTTGCTAGAACCTTGACCAGGAGCTTTGGATATGGCAGGGATCATCCCTAAACAGGATGGTGGTACATAAATTCTCCTGGGAGAAAAAAAGTTTGTTCATATAAGTTTTCACTTAAATTAACATGGCCATTTTTGAGATATCAGAGTAATTTGGACATGGGGTTAGTAATTTATTCTAAGTACCTAGAGTGATGGAAGCTACATTAATTGCTGATTCACTTGATTCACTTTTTAGTATTTTAAGGTCATGCTAGCTATCCAGTAAATAAACATTTGGGAAACCACAGGATTATACAAACGTATAAAATAAATAACAAAGTGAGATTATTTTTCCTGTTCTCCTAAAAGATGTAGCAAAGTTATTATTTGGTTTCTTCCTTTGTATTTTAAGTTATAAAGTATACAACTGTTCCATTTTAAGCTGAGTTTTCCTTGAGTGGCTCAGTTATTGCATGCCATGTGGCTGCAAAATGAACCTGCTGAAAGCAAAGCTTCAGTGTTGTCAGCTAAATGCACTCTGGAGGACTCTCTTGTGAAAAATTGTGCGAGTTTCAGGGAAAACCCGTTAGCTAATGAGTCCGTTGCTCTACAGGTATAGGAGATCAATGGCGTTCAGCTTGACAGGTTACAAAAAGGTACAGGTTGTGTTAATACTGCCTTTTACCTAAGATAGAAAAAGCAAAAAAAAATAAAAAATAAAATCCATTATCAGTTGCATAATAACAGCCAAATGAGTTCCATGGTCCAGTATTCCAGCAGCATGAGGTGAAAAAAGCATTTAGAAATGATTACGGGATGCGGATTAAAGACAAAAAATCATATTTATTTACAGCAGTCAAAGCCTGGATTTGAAACTCAGCTGCCAAATGTGGTAATATAAAAGGGCTCTAATAATCAGATGCACTTTTTTTCTTCAATCAACATAAAAAAGCATATTTTTGTCGGCATCTGCTTTGAGTTTGTACATTTCTGACACTGAATATTTTTATTCTAAATGCAAAACAGTGTATGCAGCCAAAGATATGCAGCACATTTCAATCAACAAACTGCAGACATGTGCCACTTTACAGTGCTTGACGGAGTGCAGATCTGTGACAGAAAAGTTTTAGTCCAATATTTAATTTCTGTATTATTATGAATTTCAGGTCAGAGTTTGAGATTAACACCAATAACTCTAATGAGAGCAGATGTTTAGATTCTGTGATGTATATTTAATAGGTTAAGTCAATAGCTCATCCAGCATGGTTTAATCATCAGATATTTTGTGGTCCCAATTCATTCAGAGATTGTTTTAGATTAAGCTGTGGGTGCTCTGTACGACTATGATCCATATTAAATCTCAGTAAAATGAAAATTGCAAAGATTTACAGAGGATCACGGTGATGGAGAATTTAATCACAATGCTGCTGTGTTGAACATATCTGTATCGTCATTTTGATAATTTAAATGCCTGTACTCCTGGATTACAAATAATGCCATATTTATTAACAGAGCATTCTCACCACATTCCACTTTCCTGCCTTGTACCATGCATTGCATGTTCATGAACATAAAAACAGATCATATCACTCCAATATTTTTTAAAATGTGCACATGAATGCAGGAGAGAGAGTGCTTACTGAAATTAGCCACTTTAAGTAAATAAATAAATATTTTATGGTCATATAGTCAAGAGTTACCAGTCAGGATTGAAAACATATATGGTGCAAGGATCCACATTTGTGTTTTATATACTGAAAATTGAAAATATGTATTTTTTTTTTTTATCACTCGTTGTTTCTACTCTTTTAATCTTGTAAAGGAAGAATTTAGAATGAAGCAGCATCTTGCATCTGTGCACCTCATTTATGTCTACTTAGAAGTAAATTATGGAGATGAATCCATTATGACCCTGGTGCAAACAGGCATGGGTAATCTGCACACATACAGTACATACATAAATACACTTTTATGTATGTGTGTGTGCGTATATGTATATATATATTACAGTAACTTACATTTTAAGGAAAGCAATTTTGAAAAACAGGGGTTTAAAACAAACAAATCACTTTGTGGTCATCTGTTACATAAATCTGAAATAACTAACATGGGGACTTTGCTGCGTTCTAAGCCTGTTCTTTTTGACAAATGATCACTAGTGCTGAAATATGTACAGCATTACAAATTTTATTAACAATGCAAAGCAGCAAGTCAAAGACCTGTAACCCAACTATTCAAGATTTAACATTTCCCATTAATAAAATGCCATTTCAAGTAAGCTGTTTATTTAAATTTCATGTAAATGAGATTGCCAAATTTGTAAATCCAGTGTCATTGGTAATGAGAGTAAAATTGTTACTACTATTTTCTGCAAAATAAGATGGATATATTAGTGAAAAGAAGTGTTATTGGAATATGCCTTTTGCACTAAAAATAATACAGTTTCTAAAATTAAATGCAAATAAATTAGTTATTGGTTTTAACATATTACCTACTTCAGTTTTATCAAGCAGGTAAATTCACTTTCTGCTGATATAATAAATTGGTTGGTGGGCGTGTGTGTTTGCCCCGCGATGGACTGGCGCCCTGTCCTGGGTTTGTTCCTGCCTTGTGCCCCCCATCCCCCGACCCTATTCATAACTAAGCGGGTTAGAAAATTATTGACAGACGAACTGACTTTCTACTGATTCTGGAAAATCAATATTAAGAGTTAAGAATATAATAAATAAGGAGGGCAGCATGGTGGAGATCTCAAGGAGTGTGCCTGTCTGTGTGGAGTTTGCATGTTCTCCTTGTGTTTTATTAATTCTGTAACTCCACAGAAATGCAAGTGGAGTTATTTGGCTGCTTTATGTTGGTCCAGTTTGAATGAGTGTACACCCACCCAGGACTGCCTCTCATTCTGTGCCAAGCTCTGCCAGAATATGGTACAGCAGATAAAGTGGGTTTTAAAAATGGGTGGCTAAACATAAGCACCTTGTTCTGTTAAGGTCAACCTTTCAACTGAGAACACCCACTGCAGTAATCAGATGTGAAAGCACTCAGGGACCTGATGGTAATTGGAAAAATACAAATAAATAAACAAAACCTAACAGATGGCAACCGTATTCATTTTCCTCTCTGTATTAAACATTTGTTAACTAGTACAGATGCCTTAAGACATGCCTAAAGTTCCACTCTTTTCATTCAAAATGTGTTCTTCATTATGATTCTCTGCCATGGTATTTTCTTTGGTTGCGTTCTGTAATCAAAATCCAAACTAAAACCTGTTATGCAGTAAATCAGGTTTAATCTCCTGCTTCAAGAAAGATGAACATTAATCCACATCTGTGCATACAAATGTTTACCGTTCATATTTTGTGCTCGATCCACTTACTTCAGTGCAATCTTTGGTAGTCTGCTTGTTCTGAGGAGAGCTATAGATGGATTACTGTAAGGTCCAAGTGCGGATTTTTTTTAAAGACAGTCATATGTGGGGCATTGGAATGGTTCCATGCAACACGTTTGTGCAGGGATTGCATTAAGTATCTTTTAGGACATCTCTGAAATATGGAGAGCAGGCTGTAGAGGGGCTCAGAGAGATGCAGACAGTACTGGCACTCGTTGGAGCATGCGTAATCCAGATAGCGTTTGGGAAAATACATGTTGTCAAGGCCTGTTAAAACTGAAGATCAGTACTCTGAGCATTTTCTTCATTTTTCGAGGGACATAAAATATTATTTTAGAAATGGCGCATTGTAAAGGCACATGGAGGTTGGCTGTCATGCTGGGAATTAAAAGCCACAACAGGGACCTGAATCTCTCATGGGGTGCAACAGGGGGCGCCTGTAGATGGCACCTCATCTGGCACAGTTTGGCAGAAGTTGCTGTAGTTTGCTGTGCAGAATGTGGCTTCAGCAGATGGTGAGGACAGGAGCTACAGATTTAACAATTATCCTCCTGCGCTGCTTCAGGGACCACAGAAGTGCACTAAACTACAACTGTGCATTCCCAAAAGGAGAACAAATTGGAAAAATATACAAAAGCAGTTTTACACATTCTTCATCTGATCCTGTTTCTTATATTAAATCAGTAGTGGAGGGAACAAGAGACAGGGGGATAAGCCTGTCAAAATCTCTGCCCCCCCTTGTTGCATGACATTTTTTGTAGTTTCATTATACTGTAGTTGGCAGTGAAGGTCAAAGATACACCCTTTCTGGCATATACATAAGCCGTGTAGTGAGTCTGAACTTAATTGGGCATTTCCTGTTCATGCAGAAAACAAAACACTAATCTTGCCAACAACCAGTGGCCATTAACACTCTGTACGTATACTTACAAGCAAAAAGGTGGACTGGAAGCAGACTCCCTTCACCACAGTACCATCTTGGGTCAGTCACGGTTAGAATGAGATACACTTTTCATTTGATTTTTGATTGCTGAAAAACACTGTATGAAATTTTGATCAAAGATGCATTATTTAAAGTTGGGAGCTAGTTAATATGCCAGTTGGAAAGCATACAGAAGATTTAACTGAGGCAGTCAAACCTAGGCAGCCAGTAGAGTGACAAGTGACAGCTATGGCTCCATCGATCTGAGCTCCAATGTGAACAGCTTTGAAGAGGCACTCAGCCAGATGACCCGTGGATTCTTGTCTCTTGTGAATATGTGCCAGTTGTGACAGCTGGGCCTTAAGTCCCTGCATTCACCTGTATAAAGAATAATTTCTATATAGAAAGCATAAGAAGAATAGTTTATACCAAACAGTAAAAGTTACAAACAGAAATGAAGAAGAAAGTGAGAAACATAACATTTCAAGGGTTGTGATATTGTAAAGATATGTTTCTAACTTTCTTTGTTTTAGTTTGGAATCAACCTTTATGTGTATGTCTTTCTTTTGCAAAAACCCTGCATGGTTCAAATTCATGGAAAAGGTAATTGGGAACAGGAGTCTGCCCTGGCTAACAGGCAGGGACCAACCATGAATATTTGCAGGGCATTCTAGAAAACATGAAAAATTGATTACATTTATTTGGGCAAGCAGATAAAGTGAATGAAATGAAGCATTTAGTTGGTTGAGCATTCACTCTCCCTTTTTCTGTCTTTCTGAGATACTGCAAGAAATAAAAATATCGGAGGCCAAACATCCTGAAATTCTCTGCCATCATTTAGTGTTTGAAAAAAATGATCAAATATTCTAGAACAGTCAAGAATACCTTCGGAAAAGTTGAGTATTGGAATACTTTAAATTTTATTTCTGAAACCTGTGATATGGTAAAAATACGTTATAATTTGCTCTTTAAAGTACTTTTGTAACTACAGTGTGCCTACTGCATAGCCAAATAAAGTAACAGTATCTACAAGTTTATTGTTATTCTTTAACTTATTGTATTATAACCTTTGCTTTAGTTGAAATATAATATTACTGTATGTTGAACTCCCCTCCAGTGCAACAGTTTATCATCATTATTGCACGCTTGCATTTTAGGCATGTTATATACAATGTCCTGAGAAATAACTGAAAATATGCCATCTTTATACAATCATAATATTTTAACAGTATGTACAAAGGTATATAAGAAAATTATGTCTGTGCAACTAAAATGTAGTAATTTTCTGAGACACAAAATGACCTGGCACCCTTCACTATATTTGGCTGCACAGCCATTGACAGTGATGATGGCCTTCAAACATTTGTTGTAGTGGGTAGTCTGTCCCACTCTTATGATTTGTTCCAGCTCAATAATGTTTCCAGGGTTCTTTTTACCAAAGGCAGATTTCATCTCTTTTAAAAGGTTCGCCGTTGGGTTGCAATCAAAACTCATTGCTGGCAAGTTTAAAACTGTCAATTTATGGCTCTTTAGCCATTCATTTGTGTTTTTGGATGTATGTTTTGGATTATTGGATTATTGCCCTGCTGGAAAACCATGATCTTCAACCCAGACCTACTTTTCTGATACCAGGTAGCACATTTCACTCCAAGATTACTCATTAATCCTATAATGCTGTCATTAATTCTTTTTAAAATTTAAAATGTTCAAGGCCTCCATTTCCTGAAGTAGCAAAACAGCCCCACAGCATTATGGAACATTCATCCAACAGTTAAATATGGTGGATGTTCTTTTCCTTGAAAGCTTTATTTCTTCACCTACACATGTATCGCTAGTTGGCATTGCCAAAGACCTCAATTTTTGTTTCATCTCTATATAGAATATTTTCCCAGAAGGACAGTGGCTTCTCCAGGAGGGTTTGTGCAAAGGTCAGGCGTTCATTTTCATGTCTGCCTTTGAGCAGTGGGGCCCTCCTTGGCCTTCATCCATAAAGTTCTTATTTGTTTGGTGTGTGTTGTATGGTGCAACTCAAAATACCTTTGAACATACTATTAGAACATCAATGATGATATAATAATAAACTTGGCACATTTCCAATTATTTCTGAAGATTAGATTAGACTTATACTTTATTTATATTATTTATTATGCTTTATTTGTTTCCAATGGGAAATTAAAACTCTACAAAAGCTCAAGAGAAGAAAAAATATACATTATAATAAACACACAAACTTCTGGCTTGGATAATGAGGAGCTGCTGCTCTCAACAGGCTTGTAGGTGGCAGAACAATGGTGAGACCAGTCCAGGTTTACATATAAACATTTTAATACAGCAGGTACAGCTTGCTGTGTCCACAAAAAGAATGTGCCATTAGATTGAAAGTTGTCTGGTTTAGACCCCTGCATTCAGAATAACTCATCTTTAGATAGTTCACAATGAAAATATTGTTTTCAACATGCCTACAATGCAAGGATGTCAATAATGTTGACCATAACTTGTAGCTGTAGACTGAAACAAATCAGTTGAATTATAATGGAAAAGCTCACCTTGTAAATTGCGAAAGCAATGTAAATCCCTATGTATATACAGTATACATATATATACTACTATTTATATATATATATATATATATATATATATATATATATATATAGATATTTAAAAAAAAAAAAAAACCTTCAAACGCTGCTATTTTAGATGCAAGTGATATTTCAATTAACAAAATTAAGCAGATAAACCTGTATATGCAGTGCCTTTTAGATGCATTAGAGCTTTATGTTCAGTCACCAGTCACACCCACTGATTATAAAACTAACAAAAAAGATCACTTCAAATGAAAAAACACAGTCCCAGTCCCAAAGCAGGGAATTGAAAGAACATTTTAAAACTGTCTTTATAAACTGTATGCTGCTGTGACAGTAGCAGAAACATTGCTGAATTTTAGAGTTTCCTTGGATAAGCAGGTTAGAAAATGGAAGGATCACAATGATGTCAGAAACTATAAAGAGAGTGGGCCTGAGTAACAATCTAGTGGGTAAGTGTGGCGTAACTGTGATTGCATTATAACTTATCACTTATTATAGAAAGAAAAGCTGCACATATTGGAAGGTCAGTATCACACCAGCAGTCGCTAGCAGGCTTGGAGGCTGTCAGACTACAGTAAGTTACAAGATGTACCAAGACTAGCTCACAAATAGTTTCAGAATGCTTAATTCATAATAGCAACTTAACAATTCACACATTTTGTGTATGGGAGACTACAATAAACATGAAATCCAACAACTTAACAGTCTATATAAAAAGTAATATTATTTTGATTTTATTATTAACTAGCAAAATACCTGCGCTTCGCAGCGGAGAAGTAGTGTGTTAAAGAAGTTATGAAAAAGAAAAGGAAACATTTTAAAAATAACGTAATATGATTGCCAATGTAATTGTTTTGTCACTGTTATGAGTGTTGCTGTCATCAAGGATTTGATTATCATTATTTCTTTCAATCAGTTTCGTATTTGGAGGACGTGTTGTGTTCAAGTTACATTCTGTGTTTGTCAACCGTTGTAAAGATAACAGGTTTCATTCATCAAAGTGTTCACTACCCAAATCGCTACTCGTGAATCTAAGATGTTTAACAGGCATTCCCAGTATTAACTTGTGGATTTGCCTGCGAGTATTTAGCGGCAGCGTCTCTAATTAAGTTGTGGATTTGCCTGCGAGTATTTAGCGACAGCGTGTCTATTAACTTGTGGATTTTTCTGCGAGTATTTGGCAGCAGCGTCACAAAGTTGTTTCCGTCTAGCTGCATCAGAAAGTGTACCACGACGTCTCTCACGCCTCCTTTTTACTGTTTTCTCACAGCTTGGATTGCTGCTGTCATAATCGGTTTGAGTTTCTTGGTTTGTTTTAATTACGTTAGTATTTGCAGGACTTGTTGTGTTGAAGTTACATTCGGCATCTGTCAAGCGTTGTAAGCATACATTCATAAACATCAAAGTGTCCACTACTCAAATCATCACCTGTGAATCTAAGATGTTTAAGAGGCATTGGCGGTTCTCCAAAGGTGTAAAATATTTGACCATTTCGGTACACTTGAAAGCGACAACCGAACAATTCAGCGGCAGCCATCAACTCACATGAAGAAGCATGGGTGAAGGGCTTAAGCATTTCACTCTTATAGTGCTCCTGTGTAGTATAATTATCTCCTGTACCGTCATCAGTCCACACCTTGAACCTGTCCCATTCATTCAATACATAAGACACAATGTTCCTCCGGATATCAAGATTGAGCCTGATATGGCCGTGCAATATGTAACACAGACAATGTAAAAGGCAGGTGGCATCGCTGGGCATGGAAACCACTCAGTAAGTGACAGTTCTTTGATCGATGGTGATCACCTTGATAGAGATGTTAATGGGGGTACGGTTGGAACGGTAAAAGAAATGGGTACCTGAACAGTAAACTAAGTCTAAAATACCTACACAATAACTATAAGCGTAATAAACGAACAATAAAACAGCGGAGAAGCCGTGGATTAAATAAAAAGGCTGTAGTTATCAGCACAATAAAACAGTGGAGAAGCCGTGGATTAAATAAAAAGGCTGCAGTTATCAGCAAGGAGACATGAATACCGTGGCGAAGCAAGGAAGGGAATGAACAGACCAGAGCGACGGATGGCCTTATATGGGCAGGCAGCCAATTATGTGGGAGGCGTGGGAATGGGGGATGCAACTCCGCCTCAAACGGCGACTGAGCTGCAGGCTATGTATGTATATATGTACGCAAGTAGGATTCAGTTATGACCATTGCGCGTAGAATTTCGAAATGAAACCTGCTTAACTTTTGTAAGTAACCTGTAAGGAATGAGCCTGCCAAATTTCAGCCTTCTACCTACATGGGAAGTTGGAGGTTTAGTGATGAGTGAGTCAGTGAGGGCTTTGCCTTTTATTAGTATAGATTTACTAGCTGATTACCCAGTGGCTTCGCTCACTGAGTGGAAGGGGAAAAAAATAAAATCTATACTAATAAAAGGCAAAGCCCTCACTGACTCACTCACTCACTCACTCATCACTAATTCTCCAACTTCCCGTGTAGGTAGAAGGCTGAAATTTGGCAGGCTCATTCCTTACAGTTTACTTACAAAAGTTGGGCAGGTTTCATTTCGAAATTCTACGCGTAATGGTCATAACTGGAACCTATTTTTCTCCATATACTGTAATGGACTTTAGCTCGATGGCCGTGGGGGGGCGGAGCTGCGTGTCACATCATCACGCCTCCCACGTAATCGCGTGAACTGACTGTGAACGCAGTACGTAGAAAAGAAGGAAGAGCTCCCAAAGAGCGCTGAAGAAAAATGCATACAAGCTTATTCATAAGCGCAGCTACTGCGGAAACAAAGCACGGTGTAAACCGTAAGTTTAAATTAAGTTTATGGACACGCACCCGCTGAGATACAAGTTTAATGAGAAGACACGAGGTATAAACGAGACTTTGGATCACTTTGCAACGGAGTTAAAATTGCTGTAGCGAGAAACTTTTAAGTGCCGGGTCTTAGCTAACATTAAATAAAGCCGTGGACATCACAACATCACACAAGAGAGCAGCTCACGTGAACTGACTGAACGCAGTACGAGTGATCAATTCCATGCATCAAACCTGTTCAAAAAACACATTGCACAATTGACAAGGTAGGAAAAGAATATGCTCCGAGCTGAGCTCCACAGCTAACGCGGTCTTGCGGAAGCAACTTCGTCACGCTGCCACCAAATACTCACAGAAAAATCTACAAGTTAATACACACGCTGTCTCTAGAGTTTCTCCACACTCAATGTGTTCTTCGCATCCCCGTTATACCCTCTGATCTCCCATTTCAATTCAGATGCCTTGAATTTCCAGTAAGGCTCTGCTTCGCGATGACAAGTAATAAGTCTCAGGGACAGACCCTACAAAAGGTTGCCATTAATTTCAGGCAAGATTGCTTTTCTCCTGGACAACTATACGTTGCATTCTCAAGAGTGAGCTCGCGCAGCTTTGTCATATTACAACCGGAGTGCTGAACTGACAACGTGCTATATAAAGAGAACTATAACAGTCGTAATAAACGAGCAATAAAACAGCGGAGAACCCGTGGATTAAATAAAAAGGCAGCTTCCTTGGCGAAGCAAGGGAAAAGGATGGCCTTATATGTCGTTCGTTTATAAAACAGCGGAGAAGCTGTGTAAAGGCTGCTTCACAAAAAACCAGCGGAGCTCCTTATATGAGCAGGCAGTCAGCTAAAGAAGGGAATCAATAAATATCTATAATCGTAATAAACGAACAAAAAATAGCGTTGAAGCCGCGGATTAAATAAAGGAAATGGGTACCTGAACAGTAAAGTAAGTCTCAAATAGCTACACAATAACTATAGCAATTGTAATAAACAAACAATAAAACAGTACAGAATCGCGAAGCAAGGAGAAACGACGGCCTTATATGGCGTTCGTTTATAAAGCAGCGGAGAAGCTGTGTGAAGGCAGCTACACAAAAAAACAGCAGAGCGCCACACTCTGAATGTATTCCTCGCATCACCGTTATACCCTCTGATCTCACATTTCAATTCAAATGCCTCAAATTTCCAGTAAGGCTCTGCTTCGCGATGACAATTAATAAGTCTCAGGGACAGACCCTACAAAAGGTTGCCATT
>JANRMT010062856.1:68878090-68906503 GCA_026402145.1 Polypterus bichir lapradei
GCCGTAACATACGGCGGTGTAAGAATAGGAATGGAAAATGGTGAGAAAGGAATTCAGAAATCAAGAAGAAAGAAATACTTCTTGAAAGACGTAGTTGTGAATAGGTGTTTGGTAGTCCGAAGGAGGAATAGGAATCGAGAAAAGCGGCGTGGGGGTGTATGGGAGGTCGCAGCCAGCGTGGGGAAGTGTTTGGAAGAGGACGAATAGGAAACGAGAAATGCCGTGTGGACGGGACCAGTTTTGAAGAGGAAGCAGGACGAACCGAGGAGCAGGGGACGCGGTAGTCTGAAGGAGGAATAGGAATCGAGAAAAGCGACGTGGGCATAGACATATATAGATAGACGCCGCATTCACTGTGTTGCCCAGTCGACACGATACGTCAGCGCGTCCGCCCTATTGCGAGTGGCAAAAGTGCCATTTAAACTAATACAGGTAGACGTGGAAACCGGGTTTTGTGATGAAAAAACAATAACTTTTAAAACTCCCTCATTCTATGATGGGATTAAATAGCACTGTTCTTTCATGTGAGCAGTTTCTATCATTCTTTGTCAGCAAAATTGATACTATCCGCCGTGGCATTGTTCAGACTGGCTATGAACTTCCTACTTGTAATCATGACATTGTTCAATATTCCTTTGATCAAGTCTCACTTTCAATGCTAAAAAGAACTATTGACACCCTTAAACCAGCCTCTAGCCCCCTCGATATTGTACCACCACGTCTCTTAGTGGAAGCCTTTGATGTGTTGGGCCCATCTTTACTAGCCATTATAAATGATTCTATTAGTTCGGGTGTTGTGCCTTCATTTTTTAAACATGCTGCAGTCCTTCCCCATCTAAAAAAGGCAGGATTAGATCCTGGAGTTTTAACCAACTTTCGTCCAATTTCCCAGCTCCCATTTCTGGCTAAAATTCTAGAATGAATTATTTATAATCAATTGGTCGATCACCTTAACTCCAATAATTTATTTGAGACCTACCAATCTGGTTTTAGGCGTTATCATGGTGTTGAAACGGCACTCCTGAAAGTGTTCAATGACATCTCTCTTATTACTGACTCAGGTGATGCGGCAGTCCTTGTCCTCCTTGACCTGTCCGCTGCCTTTGACACCATTGACCATGAAATATTGCTGATGCGGCTCGAACATCTTGTTGGGATTAAAGGGGCTGCTCTTAACTGGTTCAGGTCATATTTAACTGATAGACACTTTTCAGTGACTTTAAATTCCTCTTTTTCATCTACTGTTCCTCTTAAATACAGGGGGTCCTCGGGTTACAACGTCGCGACATACGACGTTTCGAGTTTACAACGCTCATTCCCATAAAAACTTAAAATAAAAAATTGAGACGTAAGTGTTTCAGATTACGCTGTTAGCATCGTACTTACAGACTTACGGGGGTAAACTAGTTTGGTTGTGGGTGGCGAAAGTATGCGGCATATGAGTGAGGGAGTTTGCGAACTACAGTAGTTTTGTTGCATGCTGTGAAAGTGAAAGTAAAAGTACGTGGTGTATGAGTGAGGGAGTCGAACTTAGAACGCTCATTCCCATAAAAACGTAAAAAAAAATTGAGACGAGTGTTTCGGCTTATGCCATTAGCGTCGTACTTACAGACTACGTGGGCAAACTAGTTTGGTTATGTGCAGTGGAAGGATACAGCAGGGGAGTTGGCGAACTCGTTTTGGTTGCACGCGGAGGAAGTGTTCTATTTGTGTTGCTTTGTTTGGCAACTTTTTGGCCCTTATCATGGCTCCTAAACGAAAGTCAGAGTCTTCAGATGGTAGTGTTTCGAAGAAGAGGAAAGCAATCACAATGGAAGTGAAATTAGACATTGTAAAGAGATCAGAAGGAATCAAGGTAAGGAATTTATTTTTACACTCATTTTTTGTCATTTTTTCTGTTACTACAGTACAGAGTACAGTATATTTATGTCCTTTTCCTTTTTCTGTGGCTTAGTTGTGTTTTTATGTTCTAGATTATAATTTTGCAAATGTGTTAGGATAGGTAAGTGACTTAGGCTAGGGTGTGTTTCGACTTACACCAAAATTCGGGTTACATCACTGTTGTAGGAACGGAACTGTGTCGTAACCTGAGGACCCCCTGTATGGTGTTCCTCAGGGATCCATTTTGGGTCCTATTTTATTCTCTATATACCTTCACCCTATTGGAGCGATTTTTAGGAAATTTAACATTTCTTTTCACTGCTATGCTGATGATACTCAGGTTTATAATCCCGTCTGCAACTCTGCAACAAATCAACTCCACAACTGTCTGTCTGAACTAAGATCCTGGATAGCCAATAATTTTCTTGATCTAAATCAAAATAAAACAGAGGTGCTTATAGTGGGTCCACCAGCTAAAGCCCAAATTGGTCTTGGACTTCTCGGCTCTTTCTCTGCCTTTTCCAAACCTCAAGTCCGCAATCTTGGTGTTACCTTTGATAGTAACCTCTCTTTTGAGAAACAAGTAAATTCTGTAGTCAAGAGTTGCTTTTTCCAACTTCGTCTATTAGGTAAGATAAAGCCTTTTTTTATCTTCTAAAGATTTTGAGAAAGCTACTCATGCTTTTATTTTTTCTCGCCTTGATTATTGCAATTCGCTGTATTCTGGGATTAGCAAATCTCTTATACACAGGGTACAGTTGGTCCAAAATGCTGCCGCTCGCTTTCTGGTTGGGGCAAGGAAGTATGACTCTGTTTCTCCTATTTTAGCTTCTTTACACTGGCTGCCTGTCAGTTTTCGAATTGATTTGAAAATCTTGCTGCTAGTTTTTAAATCTTTACATGGGCTTGCTCCTGCCTATTTATCTGAATTGTGTATTTTACACCAGCCATCCAGAGTGCTTAGATCTTCAGGTCAGTTGTCTCTTGTTGTCCCTCGTACCAAATGTAAAACCAAGGGGGACAGGGCCTTTGCAGCTGCTGCCCCTCGCCTGTGGAACTCTTTACCTCATCATATAAAGGAGTCGTCTACAATTGAACAGTTCAAAACAAGATTAAAAACTCACTTCTTTTCACTTGCATTCAGTGACCTTCAGTAATACTGATGGTTTTCCTCTTTGTGATCATATAACATTATTTCTATTTATTATCTATCTTATTTTATGTTCATATATTTTATTACTATTTATGTTTTATTGTTTATTGTTTTTGTTTTTTTATTTTTCTTTTATTCTATTATTGTAAAGCACTTTGGCCGCAGCATTACTATGTTGTTTTAAATGTGCTATATAAATAAATTGACATTGACATTGACAACAGTATCGTTTACATACAACAGATTTTGGTGAATCCTTTACATGTAATTGTCCATATCCATTGTGAACGCTGGCCCCGGCACAGACAGACGGACAACATTTTCTCACCCAACACACGTTTATTTTGCAGTACTATATACAAAGTCCTGTGCACTCACAACCCCAGTGCCTCCAGCACCGATTTCCCCAAAGTCCAGGGCCCACAGTCTCTGTGCCTTCCTGGCCGCCTCCCGTCCTCTCTCTCCAGCTCCGTCTGCTTCCTCCCGACTTCCACCTCCTGACTGGAGAGAGGCGGCCCCTTTTATGGGGACCCGGATGAGCTCCAGCTGCTTCCCGGCACCTGACGTTGGCCACACCCCTGTGTGGCGGAAGTGCCGGCTGCGCACCCAGAAGCCGTCCGTGCATCCCCAGTCGTCTTCCCCCCGGCACTTCCTGGTGTGGCGGAAGTGCCGGGCTCTCGAGATAATTAGGCACTGGGGGCGCCGCCTGCCGGTGGCCACGGGTCCCTGCAGGGCTGGGCTTCCAAGCCCTGTACCCGAGGCCCCCTGCATAACCAGGACGGACGCCCCCACTCGGTCTGGAGGAGGCACACGCCCTCCTCCGGTCCTCCAAGGCGTCCCGACCGGGCTCCAGCCCCGGCCGAGGACCAGATGGGATAAACCGGCATCGGGGCGCCGCCTGGCGGTGACCACGGGCCCCTACAGGGTAGGGCTTCCATGCCCTCGACCCGTGGTCCCCAACAGAACCAGGACGGACGCCCCCTCGCGGTCTGGAGGAGGCACAAGCCCTCCTCACGTCCTCCTGGACCACACCATTTATTATTAAATAATAATAATTATTATTAAATAATTCCTCCCATATAAGTAACATTTCTTGGACTACCTTCTTCCATCTCCGAAACTTTTCTAGACTTCATCCTGTTCTTATGCAACACAATACTGAAGTATTTGTTAATGCCTGAGTCACCTCACATATAGATTACTGTAATGCTATTCTATCTGGCATCCCACAAAAGCGTATCCATCGCGTACAACTTATTCAAAATTCTGCTGCCAGGATAATAACCTGCTGTTCTAAATCCACTGAACATATTACACCTACTCTCTCTCAACTTCACTAGCTCCCTGTTAACTACAGAATACAATACTAAATACTGCTTTGAACATTTAAAGCTCTCCACAACCTCACTGATCTCCTACAGACTTGCACTTTTCTCGCTCACTCAGATCCTCATCTGTAGCTCTACTTTCTGTACCACACATCAGACTTAGTGCTATGGGAGCTCGAGCGTCTCTCATTGTGCTCCACAACTCGGGAATTCTCTTCTCTCTCATATACATCACCTCGATTCAATAACACATTTTAAAACTGCTCTCAAAACTTATCTTTTCAAACTGGCATACCAATTGTGAATTGTGCACTGTTAGTGCCAGTTATCGTTGTTTGTTCGCTAATTATTGTTTTTTGATTTATCATTCTCTTGTTTTAATTTTACTAATGTTGTTTAATTTTATTGTAAGGTGACCTTGAGTGCTAAGAATATTATAAAACGGGATTTTCTAATGGCCAAATATAACCAAAACAATTGTTCAGCCTTATCTATGAAATGTAATCCCCCGGGATCTGGTTTAGAGCATACAGCAGTTTGTACAATCCCAAGCAGCACGTGCTTGAGGCATCTTTATCCATTATTTCACTCCACAGCAGTGCCATTTGCAATATGGCGGCGACGTTGACGTACAATGCTGCTGGTCATGTGGCGTCTAGTAATTCTATGTCTATTGGAGGCCGCAGACAGCGTGGGTAAGGGTTTGGAAGAGGACGAATAGGAATCGAGAAATGCCGTGTCGGCTGCGTGTGGGCGGGACCGGTTTTGAAAAGGAAGCGGGACGAACCAGAAGAGAAATATATATAAGATATATATATATAGTAAGAAATAACACAAAGATCATAAAGGTTTGGGGTTTGTGACCCCGTATACTGTAAAGCAAACAGTTCATGTCAGTGTTCCAAAATACAACAGACAAAAAAATGGTGGATAGATGGACAATTTATAAGGGGGGACCGGAAGTGAAGTTAAGCAATGCTGGGAAAGTCGTGGTGATGGATGGGAATATGACATCATCATGAGGGGACCAGAGGTAAGAAAGGAACCTGGAAATGGCTGGTTTCCATAGGCGTCCGCAAGAAGTTACGGTGGCAGTGCTTCGTTCTCTCTGCGGGAATAGAGAAAGAGAAGTTAATACCTCGTCGCTGTCCCACGGCATGACTTGTCGCGGTACGCGTCGGGTCCTTAAGCTGCTCCCTATGCGCGCGTGCATTGGCTTGGAGATTACCTCAGCGATAAGTGATGGTGAACTTGTATGGCTGCAAGTCCAAAAACCACCTGGTGACCCGAGGATTCGATTCCCTCTGGAGGGTGGCAAGGTCCATCACCAGGGTGAACTCCCGGCCCAGCAGGTAGTACCGCAGGTGAGTTACTGCCCACTTGATGGCCAAGGCTTCCCATTCCACTGCTGCATACCTGGTCTCCCATTCAAACAGTTTCCAGCTCAGGTAAATCACAGGGTGCTCGACACCTTCAATGCTTTGGCTTAGCACGGCACCTAGACCTGTGTCTGAAGCATCGGTCTGGAGGATAAAAGGAAGAGAAAAATCAGGAGTTCTCAAAACAGGTGCCGTTGTTAGGGCCGTTTTTAAGTCACTGAATGCCCGCTCCGTCACATCGTTCCACACCACATGTAAAGGTTTATTTCCCTTTTTCTTTTATCTTCACTCCACTTTCCAGTAAACTTGGAGACAGCAATAAAGGTTTTTCTTGGTCTGCTGATTGTTAATAAGGTAAAAAGTAGACGGAGAAAAACAAAGAAATGTTTCATCTGTACCACCCATATGGCAGAAAACTTGGCCCACAAAATTAGACATCTGATACAAACAACTTTATTTTTTTTGACATTAACTAGGGTCCTCCAGTGATTTGTCGGTGCTGTATTTTATTTTAATTCGTATTTGCTGTTTTTGATTTTTAGTGTAGTGATTAGTTTGTGAATTTGAAACTGTAATACAAGTTGTGATGCTGCATGTTGTCAAGAGTAAAGAACATAATTGCATGTATGCTTGATTGATTGTTCAGAACAAAAAGAAACCGTGAAAAGAAGTACTTGGAGACATTGTCATTGTCAAGTAACAGCCAAACAAATTCTGTAAGGAACTAAAGAAGTGAATTTGAAAACAAGCCTGGATATAAATGTACAGACATGCACCAAAATCATATGCTTCAAAGAGGAAACAGCCTATTGACAAAATAGGAAATAACAATGAGTATGTCCAGGAAGCAAATGGCTGACAAATTTGATTCTGCAACTTTTGTAGCTAACCATCATTTTGAATTTACTGGAAAGTGTGAAGTATCTATGTCCAAAACTCTACATGCAATTAGTAATTAAAAAGAAAAACAACTTGCTGGTCTTGGGTTATGTCAATCTCAGCTTACATCAATCCATACATATGAAGGAGCACACAATACCAAATCTTTTACCCTTTCAACTGAATTTCAATTATTTTGTGACTAGTGATTTCCATTTTATATTCTATGAACTAACTAGTTTTGAAACGGATGAACACATAGCATCCATCACTAACGTCGAGGCGTAGTGCAGTGCAGTACAGTATGGATTTTGTCACCATGTTCAGTCATTGCATTCTTTTGTTCACAAGTCTCACAATTGCCAGTCAGTGGCGTTTTTTTTCTTCTTTTTTTTTGTGCCATTAAGTATGTGTTTTTCTGTTTTTTTATATAAAGTAAGACATATTGCTTTAGCTGGTGGAAGTGGATTTTCATGGAGGGTGGTGATGTATGATTATAATGCTAATCATACACACAGTATTTTCAGTTCACAATTAATATGCTTAAAATTAAATAGAAAACAGACTAGAGCAAACAAGACTTAATCCACTATGACTTGTATGTGCACAGGCTCAGAAAACACATTCAGTGAAATGGGAGATAAAAAAAAACACTCAATGATTCTTCTCTAGCTTAGGCTACAACTGCATACAGTTAACAAAGCTAATAAAATAATGCTGTAAACATGCTGTAGCCTTAATATTTAACTATCAGAACACTTCAAAAGAAATAAAGTAAAACTGCTCCAAGGCTGACGTGTGCTATTCCAAGGTTAAAAGACAGACATATGCAAAGACGTGTTAAACTATGGACAACACAATTAGATGAGTGAAGTTAGTCAAGACCGGGAATTGAACCTCTGTGAGCTGCAATGCACAGTTTTCCAGAAAAACTGTCTGTCATGTCATATGTACCTCTGTGTTTTGTTTTGTTTTTTTAAGAATTTGTATTGTGTTGCTAACTTGTGTAGATGGTGGGGACTAGCTATGGCTGGTCAACCTCTGAAGATACATCTTGCCTGAAGAAGGGGCCTGAGTTGCCTCGAAAGCTTGCATATTCTAATCTCTTTAGTTAGCCAATAATTGGTGTGATTTCCCTTGACTTCTCACTACAGTGACTTTCTGTAAAATAAGTAATAAAGGAATTTGCATTTTTTACAATTTTTCCATTAGTGGATTGTTTCAGTTTAAGTTCCTAACTTACATTTAAAATCTAGTTATGAACATTTGCAGGCGCGGAATTGATTCATAATGCGAGATCTGCCTATAAATAACAAACCTACCTTGTAGTCCCATGAATTGAAAGAGTCCAAATAAAACTGGATAATGGATTTTGTATTGTAATCTTTTAAAAATAGCATGATGGTAGATATGTGTGAGTACACACTGCAAAGGACTAAATTCTGTTCATGGTTGGTTTCAGCCCTCCCACCATTTTAGGCTCTGGTCTCCCAGGTCCTATTTTGAATTAAGTTAATTTAGTAATGGCAATGCTGAATGGCCCCTTAAGAACACGTTATTTTGGCACTTATTATAGGCTATTATATTCTTGGGCTTTTGAAAGCCTTACAGGGGTTGACACAGGGAAGGATGTTGAGGTACCACTGTGAATTTAATGCTTATCATCTTCGTTTATGGCCAGGAGGATGGGCTTGAACATGAATAGTTCCTCGGAGCCCACTTCCATCCTTCAGTTAACACTGCCCCTTTCAGTCTCCAGGGCATACGAAGAAACAGTAAGATTCATCAAAATGAATCAATGAGGGATGCAGATGCACCAGTGTGAGCTTTTCATTTTCAGATTTTTTATTTTGTCTCAGTTGTATTTTCCCTACACTATTAAACAGGTGGACCCTCAATATTTTTTTTTACATTTTCTGTGTTTTTTTCCTCTCTTTAGGACCTGTATCTGCTTATGTTCCAGACTTTAACTCTGCTGCTACATAATATTTCATTTTTCAATGCATTCTTTTGCAAGGTTTCTATAATGTCTCAACTTTAGTATAAAACCCAACCAACCTATTAACAGTTTCAGATTTAAGCAACATTCATAAAATAAATTTTACTAATTTATTTCATCCCCCACCTACAGAGGCTTATGCCACCTGTTTCTATTGGCACAAATTTATTCATTACACAATCAGCTCAACAGCTTGTCAAAATGGGTCCCAAATTAGTGCCAATTTTACACTATTTTCATTTAATTAATCTAGAATTCTTCAGTCTGGTCTAAAGACACATAGGCATATCAGATATGACTAGGGTGAATTAGTATTCTCCTATATGAATATAATGGACACATGAATGATTTTTTTTAACTGAAATTTTCAACTAATGTAACATATGCCCTATCCAGGCATATTTAATTGAAATTATTTTTTTTGGAATTCTCGGTCAGATCTGTACATTTGGCACTTTGCTAATGCTCACCATTACACTGATTGATTTTTACCTCTCAACCACACTTTTACTGCCAGGCTTTTCCATAGCTTCAGTGTCGCCTCTAAATAGTAACCTTCTATTTACGGCTAATCCAGATTTATCTGAAGTAACTGTGTTTCAGTTGACCTGTTACTGGGAAAAAATGTATGTTTTTGACCCTACAAGCAATATGCTGGCATGAGTAAAATTTAATTTAGAAAATGATCACAATGTCAGGGCTGAACATTGAACTCACCCATTTTCAGAATTCATTTAAGTTATCAGGAATGGTCCTCTTGTTTTGTGGTTATTTGTTAAGTTATATGGTAAAACTCAATAAAATGATCACATAATTACCATGTTATATAAATACGGACTGTTTCAGTAATATGAAGTAATTTAGTGGCCCTAAAGAAAGAAGTCATCAAAGTCAATCTCCTATACTGGCACATCTAGTAACGTTTCTAGAAATTGTATATTTTACCTTGTATGTACTGTATATTTCTTACTCTCTCTGCTATCTTTTAGAGCTCAACCTCTATATTTCTTACATCTACAGGCTTAGTCCTTGCCTCCATTTGTAACTCGTGTCAAGTTAACTCGTGTCATTTTTCACTTTAGTGTCATAATTAGCATTTGCTCTGTGAATATTTTTGCATGTTTTGGGGGTTTATAGTATACTTTTAATTTTCAAAGTTTGTTTCATGATTGGTTCAATAATTATGCAACGTCATCTAGAGTTTGGTCATGTAACCATGTTTGTTGTACTTCTGATGTGACAAGCTGTGACATTTATAAATTGGTGACAAATCACAAATCCCTTTTTCCCCCTCAGTGAATACTACATCTGTGCAATCTTTAGAGGTAGCTAGTTTCCTATTCAAGTAGGCCCTGGTAGGATTTATATTTTGGATACAAGTTGCTTCTGGCTTTAAACTTTTTGCTTTGGTTTTGTCCATTGGCATTAGTCATTTGGTTCTGATTGATTACCTGGTTTTGGCCCTTAGCTATTCGTCTTTTGGCTTCCTTTGCTTTTACTGGACAATTTGCTCAAAATAATCTGTAGGCCTCTATTACACTTAGCAGCTTTCTACATTAATCACTCAGAGTTGAACAGCACAACACCCAGCTTAGATGGAAGCTCCTAAGGCCGGGTTTATACTTAATGCGACACATGCTTTATACTATTTATTCTTGCATGTGTACCTTATGTAAATATGGAAGATTCCACCAGGTGGCAGTACAGAGATATCATCACAGTGAGAAAACTTTCAGCTTTGCTGTGTTGTGAATTGCCTGAAACATCCATTAAATTCTGAGGACACCTTGCCTCATTATCTCTGAAAAGAATGTTTAATAATTACATCCATCAATCCCAGGATACGCCCATTCTAGCAAGCATCGGGTGTGAGACAGAAACAAAATCCCTGGGTGGGGGCATCAGCCCATCACAAGGTGAACACAAGTATACACATACACTAGCATCATTTCAGCGTCGCCAAATCCCCAAACCTTCATGTCTTTGGAAGGAAACTGGAGCACACTGTGGAAACCCACCAGGAAAACATGCAAACTCTAGGCAGGGAACACCAGCAACACAACTCCCTGCAAGGCAGCAGCACTACCACTCTGCCACTGTGTCACCCCCACATGTGTAATAATTAACAGTATTCATTATTTAAATGAAGTTAACGATTTATTTGTAAAATGTAACATACATACTTTACTGCATTTCATCATGAAAGTGATATCAAGTATAAATTTAATGATTCTAAATATGGAGAGAGTTGGAATATCATAAATTTAATGTCTTCTTTGTGGCAATTGCTGCTTGTCGCTGCTGTCAGTTCAGGAGGAAGACCCAGAAACGAGTAGCGATTAACAAGCAGGTCTGTTTTAAGATGACATCTACGACAGTCTATTTCAATGATAAAATAAACTGCAAGATTAAAGCCGAAATGTCCACTTTAATCACAAAGTACACCTTTTCACTGTGTTTCAAATACATCACTGTACATTCTGATGCTGTTGTGAAGGTGCATTAAAAAAAAAAAAGGCAAAGAAAATGGTATGTGAGACCTTTAAAATGTATTGTGTCATTATGGATCGGGAATATGCGATGTTTGAATATAAAAGCACCACAACGGCATTTGTATGTCAGCATTTTGCTTCACCACATTGAACCATTCATCAAACATTGAGGTAGGCACATCGATCCCGTACGATACACAAAGCACCTTTCTGCCACATGTAGATATTAAACAGAGACTCTGACATCACGTTCCGACTTTATGACGCTGCGCCCCCCAACTTTTTGCTGGTACTGCATCTCACGCACGCGTCACATTAATTTCTGAGGTCATGCTCACAGGATGCGTTTAATGAACCCTGGGAATGTGTGGCAGCCATGATGCATGCGCATACGCGTTCTGAGCGTGAAGTATAAACCGGCCCTTATATGAACATCAGTGTACTGCTGCAAGCAGTAGCTCAGACACTTGTCTCTTTCGTGTTTATTTTTGTCATATAAATTTAATGGGGGGGGATCTAAAAACCCTGTTCAGATACAAAAATCCTATCAGACCCTATCATTTGCTTAGAAGATAAAAGCTAAATGTAAAGGCATTTTAATATTCTAAAAGTGTCCTTAAAAGTTTATTTTGTTAAGAAGTCTCTACATGGACAGATGTGAGTAATTACCAAACATGAACTATCTCCTGGGGAGCAACATCATTGTTGCCTTGCTTATTTATACCTATCACCAAAGAAGAGATCTCAGTACAGTACGCTGAATATGAATGCCTGGACATTCATACCAAAAACTACAATGTACTGGACACACAAAGGCAAGTGGAAAGTGGGTAGACTAACAAAGACATGGTGTATGACATTCTGAGAAGATCTGCAATCTGCCAATGTCAAAGTGGAAGGCACAAATGGCATGCATTAATTGCTCAATGCACCAATTGGCACTGGAGGACCTAAGCCTAAGTAAGCTCATTGTCAGCTCTCGCTCACAGATCTCGCATATACTGTAGAAGACATTCTTGTTATTGTGGCTGTGGATTGCTTTTGTTTTTCTCTCATTGTTTCCTCATTGGATTGCTTTTGTTTTTCTCTTGAATATGTCTGTAATTATTTCAGTTTCTTTGAATTTAGTTCTTTTGGATTTTTATTTGTTTTTGAATTTCTAGAAATACCTTTATAGCATATGCAAATAATGGCAAAGCCCTTGTTATTAATGCACATTTATTAAATTGCACATAATAAGCATACTAGTAGGCTCAAGAGGTACCTGCAAGTAATTTAAGTGGGAATGGTGAGCTTGGATATTATCTTTTAAATAGAATAATATCAAGGTGGCTCTTGTTTAACTACCCTGACCTTGGGAAATGTGCTGCATTAATCAAATGTATTTTATTACTATTATTTTTAAAATTTCTTACAATCAGAGCCTTGTTGTAAATTACCACTGACAGGGCGTGTTGGTTATGTTTGTATTTGATGAGGAGGTGGACTGAGGTGCAGAAATTCAACATATTTAAGGATAAACAGAAAACTGGATCGATGAATAGGCAGAAGTCTATATGTGGGAAATCTAGAATCTCTAATAAAACTAAAAAAGTGTACCAAAAATTATAGTTCAAAAATAAACATGGTCAAAATGAAACTCAATTACTTTTTTATGAAGTGCTAAAGAACAAAGTTTATTGTATCTTTTAAAGTGGTAACGTATGTCTTCACGCGATGCGTATTGTCACCACACGTGAATATCAATGAATAGCATAAGAATGCTGCTGCCCCCTAGAAATGCAACAAATACACCAAAATACCAATAAACCTCTATAACAATGTAAATAAATATATAGATCATTCAAAAAAAACAAATGACAATATTAAACAACATGCATTTTTAATGTCACTCATAGACACAGCCACACTCATTAGTCAGCTAAACTAATACTCGCCACTTTTAGATGTAGACAGCTAAGCCAAGTAACTGAAGGAAGACTAATGATGACCTGGTGTGAGGTTCTGTGCCAAACCTCTGGATATGTGAAGCCACTGTGTCTCCCTTACAGTGGTGTTGTTCCTGATATGAATAATCAAAACTTTTATTTTTTACATAGCAAGATGTTTTTTGTGCTTTTTAACAATAAACAAAATGTCCTTATGGGATGGGCAGTTTCACCAGTATAATAGCTTCCTTTTTTCTATGAAACGAAACATAATAATATGATTTTGCATGCAAATGCAAATCTTTTGCAAAAATATGGTTCCTCTTATGTAAAAACTGGTTAAAAAAAAGAAAAACACAGTTCATTTTTCCTGTTCAACTGAGTGAAAAGAAAACCTTTTTCTTTCTCGAACATGTTGTAAAGATGCCACATCAGAAGTCTCATAGGGAGAGAACATTCTTTCATGTTTCTCCGATTTAATTCTCTCTGTTCAGCTTGTCATTTTTACTTTAAGAGAAAGCCAAGTGTGCTCTGAAATTACTGCTCATTAACACAAATCTAAGCCATTTTTAAACCTTGAGGGAGAAAGTGTTATTAAAATAAAGACAAGGTCACTTTGCATTACAAAAGTACAACCCAAGCATCTTCCTTTAGCCATCATTTTTTTTTCATTCCTGCTGTAAAAATCTGAACACTGCACCTTGAACCCTGAAGACATACAAACTTACAGTTTATATTAGAGTACTTATCTAGTATTTTCAGAACAGCAATAACTGAGTGTTGGTTAAAGGAATGGATGGCTAAGGAGATAAGAATTCATTTAAAGCCTTCATTTTTAATTTTTTTTTAACTTTTTAGATCTTTTCAGGTCTTTCAGGGTAGTGTTGTGACACAGTGAATAGTGCTGCTGCCTCACAGATCCTCCATCCTCACTTTGAATCCTAAGCCTGGTTATCATCTTAATGGAACCTGCATGCTCCCTGAAAGGTGCAGATAGTATTGAGCCCATCTATTGTTTTAAAAGAAATTATGGGAACTGGTGGAGGTTGATAATTTATACATTTTACAAAAATGTTACAAAGTGTTTTCATGGAGAAATGTCTTTGCATGTAATAAGTTAATAAGTAATAGTAATTTGGTGACATTCATAATTGAACTGGACAGTATTTCGCAAATATTTGTTTGACAAAAATTGATTTAATGTTCTAAGCCAAATGTAAGGTTCATTATGGATTTTTATTATATTGTTTTTTTCTGCAAATTCGGCCAATCAAGCGTTAATTCAAGTATTTGAGGGTGCTGATGGAAATTTAGCACTTCTTCACACCAAAGGTGCTGGGAATTTGGAACAAATTACCAAGTCCTGTAATGGAAGTGGAAATGTCAACAACTTATAAAAAGTATCTGGATGAAATATTGGGACAACATAATGATTGATTAACCAAACAAGCTTCATGAAATTGTTTGTTAGACTTCAACTGTATGTGGCTGCTAAACTGAACAAGCTCCTTAACTACATTTACAGTTATTTTAAGAAACTTACAGTACAAAGGAGGTCAACATAACTGAGTAAACATCAGTCTTGGAGACTTTTTAGAAGCAAGTGTTATATGACAAGGTTACAGTCTTCACAAGTGAAGAGTTCTAACCCAAAAAGAACACAAAACTAGTTAATCTTTCCTTATTTACAAGACCCTATCAAAGCCATTACTAGCTAGAAAGTTATTCACAGAATACGTTTTTTGAAATGTTTTTTAAACACACTGATGGCATCAGCATTTCAGATGGAGGTGGGCAGCCCATTCCACTAGCTCAGAGATACACATGAAAAAATCTACATTGAGATGAGATGCCTTGCATAGAGGTCGCTGTTGCCTCTTTCTACCCAACAGACACACTGAACACAGGGTAAAATCACCACCATTCACAGATAATCCAACAATAAAATGCACAATAATTAACACAAATCTCTCCTCCACCTCTCCCAGCAAGCTCTGTCCACTACCTCTCAACTCTGGCTTGTTTGCTGGGTCTGCACCAGTCCTTTATATAGTCCTTGACCCAGAAGTGCTTCTGTCCATGTGACTCATCAGCACTTCCAGGTCAGATGGAGAATTGTATTTTTCTTCAGCCCAGAAGTACTTCTGTGGTTCCATCCCTGTGACTTGGGAGTACTTCCAGGCTATACGGAAAGTAAAGACTCTCGGGTCTCCCTGTATTATCTTCTGGTGGCACCCATGGTACCCAGCAGGGCTGTGAAGCCGAACTCCAAACCCCCTGCAGGAATCTGGGGTACTGCTGTGCTGCAGGGATATCTCCACCTGGCGTCCTGGGGGAGGCAGTGTCCCTCAGTAGCTGCTTTCCTGCATCTTTCACCTCTTTGGGCGTCCCAGCCGGATTGAGCAGCTGGCCATCAGCCACAAATAAATCTGCAAGACTGTAGAGGCAGTTGCAGTGTGGTTAGTGAAAGATAGCTGGTCATTGGTCAGTACTCCAAGGCTGCATACTGATGTGTCTGAGTTATCAATAAGGAGCCAAGATGAACAGAGATAATATGTTAAATAGATGAGCAAACTGGGAATTAAAAGAGGTTCATCTTTGCCAGGTTGAGCTGGAGGTGGTGCTCTTTCATCCTGGTTAAGATCAATGAGGCATGCCAAGATTGTAGCTGATACTGTCTGGTCATCTAGAGGGAACAACAGGTACAGCAGTGTGTCATTGGTATAGTAGTGATATGAGAAACCATGGGACTGAATGGTTGGTCCTAATGAGGTTCTATACAGAAAGAAAAGGAGAGGACCCAGCACCAGTCCTCAGGGCACCATGGTGCTTGCCTGCTAAACTCTTGACATGTCATCTCACCAGGACACACAGTAGGATCTGCCCAAGAAGTAGGATTCAAACTATCTAAGAGCAGTGATGTCAATGTCAGAGAGAGTGGCAAAGAGGATCTGGTGGTTAACTGTGTTAAAGGTGGAGGAAAGATCTAAAAGAATGTAGATTGATGGCAAGATGGTTGCCCTAGCCAGCTGTAATGTGTTGTCCACAGCCAATAGAGCGGCCTAACTATCTTCTTTAACTAATCATCTACAGGTGAGGAGCCCTTGGGGATCATTGAAAAGTAGCTAAATAAAGTTGAACACCAGTGCAGATGGAAAATAGAAATGCTCAGTAAAAACAGTTGTAAGTGTAACAGTACCCACACATCATAACTGCCACACACAGCCATCCAACTTAATGTAAGAAACATCGGTGGGAGTCCTCAAACAGAATGTTAGTGTGTAAATTAGTATTCAGGACCAAGGAAAGCTCTTGAGGCCATGTTATTCTCTGGAAAAGTAAAGACAATATGTTTTCATGGAAATCTTGATTTTAGTACCAGTTTCTTTGTCCCAGTGGTCGTCTTAGATATTGAATTAATTTTAACTTAGAAAATACAAATACTTATCTTTAAATAGGAAAGTCGCAGACTTTGCATTTCCTGCTAGGGTTTAACCAGATCCTTTATTCTTAGATGCCCCTGTTCACTAGGTTAATTAGTTTTAGTGTTTTGTTTCTGTTATTATGATTTTTTTTAGAAAATCCTTCTGGTAGACTACACCAAACGTGCTGTTTCTCTGGAGACCTGTTTTCTCTTCAGGGGATATCTGAACAACCTTTTTTATTGTAGATCTATATGCAAGACTCTGTCAGTGTTGTTTATTTAGAATTTTTTGTAACGAAATATCCGGGGCTGTTTCCTGCTTTGTAACCTTTAGTACTGCCAGGGTAAGCTCTGGTCTCCAAGATCCTGAATTAGATTACGTGGGTTTGAGGATGTTCTGATTCAGCAAGCTGACGACTGATACAGTGAGGAGTGAAGAAGATGCTACTATTCATTAACATGTCCATGCAGTTTCAGACCCTGATTTTTTTTTTTTTATTTTTATTGTTTTTTCCCTGGAGTAAATCCATCCCTTTTCACTCTCTGCTTTTTCTATTTCATTGTCATGTGGAACAAGAGCATATCCCAGAAACATGAGGTGCAAGGCCTGAAGTAATCATGAGTGGGACACCAGCCAAACACATAGCACACTCATTCACTAAAACACTCAGTTATACAGCAAGAAGCCATTTAAACCTAAATGCCCATCCTTGGGATGTCTGACAAAACATAATGGAGCATGAGGAGTATGAGCTCATACCACCGAGATGACGGCCAGCCTAAATGAACCCTTGCTGCCCAGAAGACTTTACTAAATAATAGGAAAGCTACACTTTGAAAGGCAGCCACTGGGAGTGTTAGCACAGTGAATGAGTGGGGTTTTTGGCCCAGTGGCTTCATTCATAAAGATTTCTAAAAACAAAAATAATAATAATAATCTTGTTTCTGCATAGTATGCACAAAAAAATCAAAAAATATTATTCCAGCATCCCATCAAGGCTAATGTGTTGAGTTTCACAGTTAAACCACACTGCCTAGTTTAGTTTAGTGATTGAGGAATTGTCCTTTTCCATAGAACCTTATATTGCACTTTCAAAGACATGTCCATCCTAAATGGCTTCTGCCAATACATGTGTAAAGGAGCATATATCTGGAAATGAGGGGCCTGCAAGACCAAATCACGTGTTCACATCTCTTGTATGGCCATTTCAGAGGTATCAAGCTAGTTAATCTTTTATTTTTATTAGACAACCCATTCTGATGGATACTCCATAGATTTTGTAAGTTCTTCATACTTAGTTATTTGTTCATTGACTTAAAATATGCCACCATTTTGGAACAAGTTGCTATGGGCATTGTCATATCGTTGTTGAGGCCATCTTTAAAAGAGCTAGCCATCTGCTCAGAAAGCATCTGCACATTGTTCTAAAAATAAAAACTTGTCAGATAATTTCTCAAGCAATCTAATTTCTAGCATTGAACTTGACTTTTTTTTTGCTTCCTGATTGGGAGTTTGACTTATTCTTTGTCTTGATCATTATATTTAGTATGCAGAGTGCTCAACTGCTGTCCTGATACTCTCTTTAAACATCCCTGCAATTTGATTTTTGCTTTTTTATTTAGACCCCAAAATCATTTTGGTGAGCATTGTTCATTCTAAACATTTCTTTTTATTTCACTCCTTCAGGACATGTTCTGATTTTAATGTTGTCCTAATGTCATGATAACTTGATATCTGATGACTTTCATGAAACACTTTAACCCTGAAAATATGACTAAGCCATTCATGCCATTCCTAAACCTATTTTTTAAGTGTAGGCGTCCAGGGACTCAAAACCTTTAAGTCATAAATACTGTTCATACTCAGAACCTTAATCAGGTGCACAGGGTCTGTTTTGCCCCTGCTCTATTCCATTTGAAACCCCAAATCTGTTTCACATTCAAAAATGATGATACGTTCATCAATAAATCACTAATTACTCTTATATTAGTGTGTCAAATGTCAGAATGTGTACTGCTTTTAGCTTTTAAACCTATTTCTTATTTTTTTCTGGTTTGTTCTCCACAGTTTCTGCTAGGTGTACTGGTTTTATAGGGCAGACATAGCATCTTCTCATCTTTTCAGTGGCAGGTTTGGTCACATTTCACTGTTGTGCAGCCCCTTGCAAACATTGCAGCAGACGTTGCATGGGGAATGGGCTGCCATCTTCCAGTCTCCTCCATAAACTGCCCCCTCCAGTTCCTCGTGCTTACTTTCCAGAATGGGTTTAACTCACTCCAGATAACAAAGAAGTTGTATTTAGAAATTGTTATAGAGTATGGAAAAGCGAGCAGCAGCATTCTGGATCCCTCCAAGTGACACTCAGGCCCTTCCTGAGTATGATCTTTAAAAAGTTAAACAATGACTTAATGTACAGTAAACCTCACTTCCATGACTGCTGCTAATCACGATCAAAGAGCAATGGCAGTACAAGCAGATATAGCATATTTATAGTTGGAGTCCAGCACCCTTTGCATGATAATGCACAGTGGCAATTAATTGACTTTCTCTGTCTCTTTACAATTTTAATCTTTATTGTTATCAACTGGCCATAGTTCATCAATTAATTAATTAACAAATATTGTTGGTTTCAATTTATGTTTATGTTTATGTATTTATGTCAGTTTCTTCCTTATTCTTCGTGTGTTTTAACAAATCTGTAATTGTTCACAGCGCTCTGTGCTGTACTCAGGGAGGAGTGCTATACAAAACATAAGTTGCATCGTATTAGTTTCTACTGTTGTGTTTTCTGGGAAGGGTAGGATTTGGTGTTACATTTTTGTGAGTCTGATCAATAGGGGCACACCTTAGCAGGCTAGACATCAGTTCTCATGATGGTTTAAAGGTACCCCTTTACTCTTCATAGAGGGTTCAGCATGATTTTTATGGCCAGATGCTTTCCTGGGCTTGGGACAGACTCCAAAATGGAGGCTGGTTTGTTAAAGGTTTCCCATGATGTGATCTTTTTTAATTGATTTAACCCCCCGTTATTCTAATTCCAACTGTATCAGAAGTGACCAGAATGGAAAATTTGTTCGGAAATGTGTAGCACCTGTAGTTGAAGTGTTTTGGCATTATTTATATTTTTGTGCATTTTTGGTGACTTTCAGAAAAGCCACCAATGTACATGCAGAAAACATGGCATTGATGATGTTCTGAATAAGCTGTGCTTCAAATTTGGCTCTGATATGGTTTACAAAAGCATCAGGTGTTCTGCAGGACCCTAGCCCTTATTACACAACGTCATCGTGTCATCTTGATGACATTATTGGTTTGTTTTACATACAGCACATGCTGATCACGTTATTACAAATTCATGGCATTCTTCAGTGAGCAGCACTGTTATAAGCTACAAGGGCACACGTATGGCATTTCTGTGGGTGGGACTGCACAGGTGGAGTGTGATATCACAGCCTCCGTTTGGTTTAAAGCACAGGTCCTCTAAATTTTATCTTAGTCTTCAATTCTGTATTTACTGGTACAAAATATAATAAATAAATAAAAGGCACAACTGTTCCGTATTATAACAAGAAAGGCCTTGAAGTTTTGATATTTGAAGAATACTAAGTATTTTCATTAATTGGAGGCCTTAGTCTGATCCTGTTTGACTGCAAGATTGACAAGTGATTTATAGCTTTCTACCACATAAAGTAGAAAATAAAAATACTTAATTAGACATGTCTTCATGAACTGTTCTGTCATATCCTGGCATTCTTCTGTAGAAAAGCTAAGCAAACAAACCACGTTTATTTTATGTAGCCATTTTTTTCAAATGGGTAAACCCAACCAAAGTGTCCTTACAGACGTTTATTATTCTACATTTGACTTGCACCTTTATCAAAGATGACTTACAAGATCAGGATAATATATCATTTGTTACATACAGTTTATACATACGGCCAGGACCCTTGCCCAGCTGGGCTACGTTTATGGTGAAAGGACCGGTTGAGAGAGTGTGGTCTGGGCATTACCTCCCCCAGGATGCTAGAGGGGAGCCCTAGGTTTATGCAGCACCACGGATTCCCTCATGTCATGCTGGGAGTTGGAGTTCGCTGTAGCCCTGTTGGATTTCATGGATGCCGCCAGGGGGAGCTGTGGAGGCTGCAGAGCCCTGCTATGTTGGACTTTCATCACATCTGGGAGTGATTCCAGACCCAGCTAACGAGACCTGGAGCATACCCAGGAATAGAATAAAAGGAGCCAGCTGCCACTACTCCGGGAGCCAGAGGCGGGAGGAGGTGGAAAAAGCTTGCCGGAGGAGGAGTGGAGGAAGATGAGAGCGAAACATAAAGAGGAAGAAAAGCCAAGAATAAGGCAAAGAAAAGTGCATTGTACTGTGTACTGTGCTGCTGTGGGGATCGAAAGGAAAGTGTTCCCTCACAAAATAAATGTGTGCTGTGTGTAAAACCTCGTGCCCGGTGTCTGTCTGTGTCAGGTTTGGCCAGTTGGTGCAACCCCTGCAGGCGACTAATATATATATATATATATATATATATATATATATATATATATGGTTGAAATAGTTTTACTGTCAAATAATGCAAAGGTACGCGACACGTGTTTCGCCCTAATTCTGGGCTCATCAGGCGTACACACTCACTGCACCTCCTCTCAGGAATCGAACCTCGGACTTCAGCGCTAGAGGCGAAGCCTCTAATTCTCTTTTTTCTAATTTTGGTTCTGTACATTACCACAATGAATTTTAAATGAAACAACTCAGTTGCAATTGAAGTGCAGACTTTCAGCTTTAATAAAGGGATTGTGTTAAAAAAATGCTTTAGTTGCCTCACATTTTTATGCAATCTTTTTGTTCAATCCACTGAATTAAAACTGAAAGTCTGCACAAAATTCATTGTGGTAATGTACAGAACCAAAATTAGAAAAATGTTGTCTCTATCCAAACATTTATGGACCTAACTGTATATATATATAAACTTGGGGCACAGGTGGGTGAAATGACTTACTGAGGACCTCACAAACAGTCAGAGGCAGGGATTGAATGGCACATTGAGCATAATTATTTGCCCTGTTTAAGTTTATTTCTGATAGATGGAGCAAAGTCCCATTAAGTGCCTTCAAGTTGCCCACAGTAAGATGGAGGTGGATTAAAAGCAACAACTTTGTGTTATAAATTTCTGGGCCATGGCCTTTAGTCCGCAATAACTGAAATAACTCCTTTGCAAGAATCTTTCCAGACCAGGGCTAGGACCAGCTTTGGAAGGGATATGCAGACTAACATTTGCAATAAAGGAAATCCTTTGTTATCATTAAAACGTTTACAACGTTTGTTGTTCAAATAATGTCGAAAATTTTTGAGAAAAGAAAAAGATGTTACTTCCATGTTTAACCACACACATAATTTCTGTTATCACTACACTCTGACACGTTTGGAAGTCTCTTGCATGAATTCCATTGTGAGGAGGTTACAGGATATTGGGGAGCTATGCATCCCAGTCTTTCATGTGTAAAAATGGGGGTGAAAACAATATTTCTTATTTTTTGAAAGAAGAAATTGTCATTTAATTACTGTAGAATTGTTGATTTACTGGAGTGAAGCAACAGAACTGATCCACCATGCACATTATGGAATTAATAGTGGCTTGTACCAAAATGCATTCAAAGTTTAGGCAGCATTAGGCACTACCCAGGAGTCCAAACTGAAGACACCCGTACACCAGAACACACTCAGTTGCGATGCCACTTTTACTGACACAAAGGGCCATTTTCCAGTCCCTAATTAACACAACCAGAATTTTTCTGAGAGAACCTAGGAAAAACGTAAGCAGACACCAGGAGAACATGTAAATACTACACTAGAAATGCATGTTGTAGATGTGAAACAATAGCACTATCTAATATACTTTAGTATGTTTGCTTTTTTTTTCTTTCAGAAACTGAAAATGTACTTTAGAGAGGGGGTTTGTGTGTCACATGTGTAAGCATAGTCTGTCTGCTCTAGGGTGTAATATGAATAGTGCACAGCAACCTAACATCTCTACATGGTATCCACAGCCAAGAAGACATCAACCAATTGGAAGAGCTGTGAAGCAATCCAATCTCCTTCCTCTTGTCCCACCTCTTCTGGGCTCATTGTTATTTATAAAGCTAACAACAGCAGCAAAGCACATTAGAAGACACCACATGCCTGGCAATATTGCGAAATTCTTCAAAGTCAAACAAAAGCACCACTTATGAGACAGAGCGTCCTGTAGCACCGCAACCTTTCTGAATTACTACAAAAATTAATAAATTGATATCAGAGTTTCACAAACAGGCTGGGTTGACCAACATAGGTCGAGGGGTGTGGTGAAGGTAATCCTGTAATTTGTTTTTAATTTTTCAATTTGAATTTAATTTTCAATGTAGAAGAAATAAATCTGCAATAGGGTACTCAAATTAAGCAAACATTAAAATTTGGATACTATTAAAAATGAGTATATATTCAAACAGAGTTTAAATATTCTGGATGCAGCATATACATTTCTGGCATGTGTGCTTTTTTCATAATTCTTATTATTAAATTTTTTTTTTTTTGATCACAGCAAATCTGCAAAGCATGGAATGCTTTTGACTCTCACACCGTTGCATAAAATAAGCAGGTGAAAACTACAACCTTCAATTGAATGTAACACTTTAAAACATCCCATGACAGGCACAAAGTTCTTTGTGCGCACAAACTCACTCAATCAAAGATTGTTGAATGGAGTATAGTCAACACTAAAATAAGAGACAAAGTGAGCTTGTGATTGCTCAGTTATGTTAAACACACACAATTTCATGTAGCAAGGGCATATACTGTATAGTATATTTGTCAAGAAATAACTTCCTCTTTGAAAAATTTTTCTTTAAGAAATGTGAGCTAAAATGTCTCACATGTAAGCCAATATCAGAGTAATTTGTAAACCTAACCAGTCATATGTGAATCATTTACTGTTACTATTTAATTAAATCTTTAATTATAAAAACAGACATGACTTGGCTGTGTCTATCCCCCCATCTAAAATCTAGCTACATACACCATACATGCACAGGCCTAGAATGCTGAGGTGCCAAGCAAAACTTTGAAAAACTTTGGTGTGACACCAGGTAAAAAATCTACAAAGCGGTCATTTTAATACAGCAACTAATTTGCTAATTGATTAGTTGGTTGACTTATTATTTTGATTAGTCAATTAGCCAGATGATTTCAATGTTGAAATATTTGCGTAAAGGTGCAGGCATTTTATTTAAAATTGTATTTCTTAAATAATGCTTTCTTTTATAATTGTACAAGTGTACTCTAAAATTATATTTTCCTCAAAACTGAAAAGCAACAAGTCTTATTACTAACTTTGAGGTGTACTTTCAAGGTTGTTGTTGACACCAAGTAGAAGAAGGTTGAAATAATTAAACATCCACAAATGTTTTTACTAGAGTGTATTTCTGGATTTCTTTCTGCTCTTTGATAGTATAGATGAGCTCTGTGTTGCGTATAGCAAGCCTTCTTTTCCCTTGTAGTACGACATCAACTACAGGTCATCACTATCATGAAACATAATACTCTACAAGAGTATCAGATACGGATTTTGAGTTGCCAGAAGAAATAAAAGAAACCGACATCAAGACGGCTGCTGGGTTATCCCCAAGTATGGGTAAAACAAGGACCACCATTACTGCAATGTTTTTTCTTTTTCAGGTTCTGCCACATCACGGTTATGCTCCCACACTTAGTGAGATCTTACAGATTTCCAAGATACAGATTACTTACCAGATGTGAAGATGAAATGACTCCACATTTTTTAACTCAGTCTTCAACTCTGCATAGTTTTTACATTCTCTTTCTCTCAAAATGTGATTGACATTGCTCACAGTCAATGAAGAGACATACATAATAAGAAAATAATTAATAACAAAATTCTTTGGCAACCACTTCCTTTATTGACTAGCTGTGCTACTAATCTAAGGCAGGTTTAAATCTATATAATCAATATAGACCTCAGCGTTAACGTTTGTAGTGCACCATGCAATACGCACAACTCTGTTATATGCAATTTGGTATGGTATTCATAAAAGCAGTGTTAATATTTGTGGTGCAACATCTGTCGGAATGATAAATGCAATGCATTTCATTACTACAAATATTTGTAATGCGCCATCTGTTGGAATGAAAGAGACATATCAAACAGTCAGATACTTCTGCTTTTATTGAGGCAGATTATTACGGTGGGAATTTCAAAAAAGTTGTTGCAGTATACTGTCTAACTAGGAATACATCTGAGACTGAATGATCATAGAAATTTACTTCCAACACAGAGTATTCTGCAGGAAATGTCAGGGTGGTCCCAATCGCTGATCTAACTGCAATTCAATAATAGGTTTAAAAGTTGCACAAACACATTTTTGATTAAAAATTAGATTTGAATGCACCAGTATAGTACATCACTAGGAGTCATGTGAAACATATTAAATACATCCTATATATTTAGAAGTTACAATTTTTAAGTTATTTCACCTTTTTTGTGTTCAAAGGGCTGTGCTTAACATTTCAATTTTATTGTGCTGCGTTTTTTCAGATTTGTGCCATCAACAGTAATATTTTGTGTTAAGTGTCACATGCAATATATAACTGAACTTGAATGTGAAATATAAAAAGTTCTGTATAAATTAGTCAATGCAAAAACTTCTTCAATTGCCTTTTACAGAACTGCCACACTTATTTGAAATATTAAGATTTCCCATTTTGGAAATCTGGCCTGCATTACTGTGATGTTTACTGTAGGATTGAAACACATTTGGGATCCATTCAATTTCCGAGCATTGCCAACTCCCAATTTCTTTCTTTCTTTTTTTTTCCTTTTTCAAGTGATGGAGATGTGAAATATTTAAACATGCTTTGTTGTTTAGGGACAATGCTAGGTAACAGATGGGCACACACTGCAAAGCTGAATGTATGCAAATCTCCATACAAAGAAGGCCCAGGATGTTTTCAATATAACAAGACTGCCTCAGGCCTCTTTTTAATCCCCCTTTACCAACAGCCAATGCTTTTTATCAAGTCAAATGCCTTAAGCATAATGTCAACTTGGACATCTGGCCGCATGTTTAAAAAAAATCTATTTGTTAAAATATTTAGAGATAAAATCAGGACGCAGTCTGGGAATATCAGATCAGACGGCTATTTGAGTCACACTTCCATTTGACAAGCGTGAATAATATTTTACATTGCAGTTTTAAAACATTTTTGCTGAGTTTTATATATTAATGTGTGTATGCATGCTGCATTGCTATATAGATAATAATGAAGGTTTTGCATACAATATTTTACAATACATTTCAATATACAGGCATATAGAGCAAAATTCTATATGTGTGTGCTTGTTTGCATGGTCTACCGCAGAATGTTTATGCAATATATTTCAATATGCACACAGATGTTCAACTCCATCTAACCTTTAACCCAACCATACCATAGCAATTCTATAATTGTATGCAGTAGTGTACATAACATTTGGTATTAAAAAAAAATGCTCTGCTATTTGCTGTATCATTTGCATAAAAGGCAGGCCAAACACACAAATCCTAATGCAACAGCAAAGGCTAAACTTCACCTGAAGCCTTAAGGATGGATAGCCAACTTCTTAGTGACTGAGGGCCTCATGTATAAACGGTGCGTATGCACAAAAATGTTGCGTACTCCCATTTCCACGCTCAAATCACAATGTATAAAACCTAAACTTGACGTAAAGCCACACACATTTCCACGGTAGCTCAAACCCTGGTCTATGCAAGTTCTCCGCTCGGTTTTGCAAACTGGCGACACCCAGCATCAAAGCAGTGCTACTGTTCCAGTGTGGTTTCATTTTCTTTTTTAGATCCACATCCCTGACGCAGCTTTATCATATATACTGAAATTAACCGCATATCGTTTATTAGTTTAAGGCGTCTGATTGTAATTAACCTGAAACAATATAGTGGTCCACGGAATGGCCAAACTATTCCAAAAAACCAGAGACCAAAAAAAACATGAATTATCTTGTGTTCATACTGTCTGCAATGAAATAAAAGTTAAGGGAAATTTGTAAATTACTCCTTTATTTTTTTTTTTTACATTTTCCACACTGTCCCAACTTTTTCTGATTTGGGGTTGTAAGATGAAGTTTATGATGTTCTACTTTAATGACAAAATAAACAACGTAATTAAAGTGGAAACTTTGAGATTAAAGTTGATATTTAGAGCTTTTTTCCCAATGTGTTCCTATTTTTTTTTTCTTTTCTCTGTACCCTAATAAGCTTTCATATGACACTCAGACAGTGGGCTACGACTCGCCTTTCCACGGTGACTTTGATATCTGACAACTTCTTTTTTATTTCGGGCACTGTGTGACTTTGTGAACTTGAGCTTTCGAGTTTCTCCAACACTCTATGTCACTCAATCAACTTCCTTTTGTTGTTTATACCACTGTTTAAACCAACAAATAGTATGTTTTTCCTTGCCTCCACTTGGTATTCGCGGAAATTCTTCTATTTTCCCCTGTGCTTTTGCCATTGCCTTTTCACAGAACGCTGAGCTTAAGGGCTATTTATATTGATTTGCATATTCAAAGAAGCGTAATTCTGGGAGGAGTTTGGCGAGTCGCAGCAGGCATGTGCACGTGCGTTACTTTTCATGCTGACCAGGATTTATGGAGCGGAAGAATGTGGAAGTTGGTGAATGCACATACAGTATTTATGCATCTGGATTTTTTTGTGCGTACGCACATTTCCGCTTTTGTCCTTACCCCATATTTTGGTGTGAATTCTACGCACAGCGTGTATGCATGAGGCCCCAGTACATGTTACTTTCGTCTTGCGATCTCTGCCTGCATTAAAATTCAAACAAGCAATCTTAACTTTATATACCATTATTCTACAGTATATGCCATCTCATTACACTATTTTTCACACTTTGAGCATAGGCAGACTAAATAATTTGTTTAGGCCAACAAGTGGTGCACTGGAGGCTTGTAACAACCTGATGTACGTTTGGATTACAGGCCAGTGCCTTAGCCCATAGACATCAATCCCTGCCTACAAGCCCAAATCCTTTTTAAGGATGAGTACTACATAAAATGTATATATAATCTATATGTGTATCATACTGTGTTCCAGATATTTTCAATAAATAAGAATGAAATTTGAAGTTTAAGAATTAAATATAGTTTTTGCGTGCAAAACTTAATTACATGTCATAGAGATAAACTGTTAATTTACTACCCTTTATGTAAGCTGTTCAGTAATACTAATTTACAGTATTTAACCACAATGTTATTAATTCATATATAAATTATGGAAAAAGATGATCCGCTGTGGCAACCCCTAACGAGAGCAGCCGAAAGAAGAAGAAATTATTAATCTATACTAATAAACGGCAAAGCCCTCACTCACTCACTCACTCACTCACTCACTCACTCACTGACTGACTCATCACTAATTCTCCAACTTCCCGTGTAGGTAGAAGGCTGAAATTTGGCAGGCTTATTCCTTACAGCTTCCTTACAAAAGTTGGGCAGGTTTCATTTTGAAATTCTACACGTAATGGTCATAACTGGAAGCTGTTTTTTCTCCATTTACTGTAATGGAGATGAGCTTGAAACCCGTGGGGGCGGAGTTTGACATCATCACGCCTCCCACGTAATCACGCAGTACGTAGAAAACCAGGAAGAGCCCCAAAAAGCGCTGAAGAAAACATGCATTATATAATTGAGAAGGTAGCGAAACAATAAGAAGCGAGCGAGTGATATATACAACCATATTCATGAGTTCTGCTACTTCGGAAACAAAGCACAGTGTAAACCTACACTTTAAATTAAGTTCATAGACAGGCTGCCGCTGGCGTTTGTAATTTAGTGCCTGCCCATATAAGGCCGTCCGTCAGCGGCAATCCAATAGCAA
>JANRMT010062856.1:68911503-68966318 GCA_026402145.1 Polypterus bichir lapradei
TTTATGTGTGTGTGTGTGTAAATATATATATATATATATATATATATATATATGACAGCAACACTCATCACTCACAACAGTGACAAAACAATTACATTGACAATCATGTTACGTTATTTTCAAAATGTTTCCTTTTCTTTTTCATTGCTTCTTTAACACACTACTTCTCCGCTGCGAAGCGCGGGTATTTTGCTAGTTCATATATAAATACTTATATATATTTACACACATCCGCATCGGGGGCTGGCTGTTTCATCAGCTTAAGTGCTTTATCATAGGGTGCATGGGGCTATTAAACTATAATATCACTGCAACACAGGACACAAATCATGTCCACCTTAGGGCACACTTGCACATTACACTTGCTCACACTGCGCCAGTTTCCTGTGGAGATGCCTATTAACCCAACCTGCACATGTTTTTAATGTTGATGAAAACTGGACTAGCCATATAAACATGGGAAGAATACGCACACTTGACGGGTCATGAATTTCCCAATGATATTTGTAAAGAAACAGTGCTATTGTAACACAAGACTACATGTGTATGGCATCTTTTTATCTTAGAAATAGTTATTCTATTTTTCTTTTGCTTTCATTCACTAAAGCAGCACTCCTCTAGACTTTGTGTAACTCTTGAATTTAAATGATAATACAATATATGAAATATATGTCATTTATTTAATGGTGTAATCTGAAACAAAACTCTTCTCTTTTATTTGTTCCCTTGAAGATCTCCTTCATTTATTGATTTGAATGCAAAAGAATGACAAATGCCTGTAAGTATGTTGTAAGGAAAACATTTTGTAAATGCAAATAAACACTTGTAGGCTGACTGCTGTATTTTTCTTTGAGATGCTTAATGGTAACGTTTGTTGTCACTTAAGCATTCTTCTTTGTACATCTTCATTGTAAATGCATTTCAAGTTTTATTACAAGCTAATGGGGTTACATATTTGTCACATATACTGTATTTTCCAATATTTATAGTATAGCATAGTAATATCTAGTAGATTATATGACTGTAGGAATTCTCTGAATATTAAATTCCCAGTCAGAATAACTCCATTTAGTTTGTCTTGTTGTAGGCAGATTCTTGCAATGTCCACATTCATAGATGATGTATACAGACAGTCCCCTAACTTTGTAATTAAATGAGTGATGATACACGTCTGTCTGTCAGATTACCAGATGACTTTGAAAAGTGAAAACCGCAAAACAATGCATTGGAATTTTTTTAAAAATAGCCTGACAAGCCAAAATAAGGTCCATTCTTCATTTGGCTACAAAATATCATTAGAGTGGCAATGTTCTGCTGTATAGTAAGTTCAAGATGAGTTAATCATGACTTTTTTACCATTTCATTATTCTGCATAGTGCAGCACAAATATAAAATAAATTACAGTATTGTTGACAGTCTTATATTCTGTTGTACTTCACACACAAACTGTGGCATTTTCAAACTCATCTCTTGCAAATAATTGCCTCTTTCCAGAAATGGCACAAACACACTACTTTTGTGGAAAGGTCTCTGGAATAACAACAGACATACATTAAAGACTTGTGGTAAGATCCCTTTCCATTTCTCATTTTATTTAGACCCTGATTTTAAACCTAACTAATTGATTTCAAGGTTTTAGGATTCTGAGCCCAACCCTATAGTACTGTGCCACAAATAAATATCTTGTTTCAAAAAAGAATTTAAACAAAAGGGGAGATGTAGTAAAAAAAGTTTTAAAGTATCAGCAAACCAATTGCAATATTTTATCATGTATATTCCATTTATATTCCCAGATGCAAGTCGTCAACCTGTGTATTCATACAAAAATAATGTCCAACCATCCATCCATTCATCTACCCACATTCAAAAGTTTGCAATCACAGGGAGCCTCAGCCTGATTTCAGCATTAAATGATGCATCTCAAGAAACAGTTCTGCAAAGAAAGCTGACATAATGTATGGAAGATAATGTAAAACTGTGAATTGTTTTAAAATATTTTAATTAGAACATCTAGACGAGAACAGGCCATTAAGCCCAACAAAGCTCATCAGTCCTGTCCACTTAATTCTTCCAAAATGATCTCAAGTCTAGTTATGAAAGTCCTCAAAGTCCTACTGTCTATTACACTAATTGAAATCTAAACATGCTCATCACAAATGTATTGAATCATTTGTAAATTAAGACTATTTCCAAATATTGGGACAGTTACAGTGTGCTATGAGCTTGGAATGATCCCATGCTGCTCAGGTCTTAGTACATATTTAAAGTAACAAGACGAACTGTCAGATTTAGTGCTGTTGCACTGTGCCTCAGAGCTGTGGCCTAGCAGCAGACCAACAATAAAACTAAGTGTACTTGCAGTAATGTTCTTGGAGTCTGAGATGTATAACAAAGTTGCATACTAACTTAGAGCACCTCATGAGCAGGTCTAACAGACTTGATATGGTGGGTGAAGTTATAAAATGAATTCTACACACATCAAACAGCTTGTTGCAAACATGAAGAAACACAAATATAGTATCTGAAAAATGTGGAAACCATATTTTACATTTATATTTGGACTGAAGTGTAATGTGACTCAGAATCCAAAATATTTAACACAATGCCACAGAAAAAGACAAGCAATGCATAAAAATATTTATGATCAACATACATTTAAACATTAATCTTCAGTAAAAGAAGAAGTCAGTGTCCCCAGGATGTGCCCTAAGTACATGGCAACCCTAGGCAGTGGAGGGTGAATGGTCCCCTTCTCCTCCATGAGATCAAAGTATATTAATATATGTGTTTGTTACATACAATGTGCTAATGTCACATCTGATAGACGAGTGGAGGAAGTTGGGCAGTCTTGAATAAGCGTTGTTGCCCCTCCAAAGTCATGACGTCCCTAGGCCGGTGGAGCCTACCTGGCCTTAGTCTAGAGCAGGCCCTGGGAGTCCCTAATTAAGCAATCACTCGGCTACCAGTTTGGAAAGTGCACATTGAAAGATAATGCCACGTTCTTCCATACTGTATTCCTTCAGAGCATCATGGAGGTATCTTTGCAAATGTTCCCCATAACTGATATGAGAACTCTCATGATATTATATAGAGCTTGTTTTTTGTTGTGAATTTTGAGCTACAATGTGACATTCTTTAAAAATATTTACATTTTATAAAATATTTATGTATTTATTGTTTTTTGTCAGTTTATATCAGTTACCTGTTGTTACTTCTCAGGGAACTGGTCGACAGGTTAAGTCTTTAACTAACAGACAAGGCACTACATTCATGTTTTGTATGGTGTGGGTGAACATATATGAACCATAACATATATTTGCCAGCATAAAAGGCAATTTGCAGCATTGTCCGGTTTTCCTAACATAATCTGAGCAGTTTACTGCACTCATATTGTACTAAGGGCACCGAGTAAGAATGATGTTGCATTTGTTAACTGTGAGCAGTTTCATTCCCTTAATATACAAGTTATCTGAGGAGCCAGTATGAGACTTACAGTCATCAGGGGCCTCATGTATAAACGGTGCGTACGCACAGAAATGTTGCATAAGAAATTTTCCACGTTCAAATCGCAATGTATAAAACCTACACTTGGCGTAAAGCCACGCACTTTTCCATGGTACCTCATAGCTTGTCGTACTCAAGTTCTCCGCTCGGTTTTGCAGACTGGCGGCACCCAGCGTCAAAGCAGTGCTACTGTTCCTGTGTGGTTACTCTTTTATTTTCCTGTGGCTTTATAAATACACTGAAACTAACCGCATATTGTTTATTAGTGTAATACATCTGATTGTAATTAACTTGTAACAATATAATGGTCCAGGGAATAGCCATAGTATTCCATATACCATAACTGCTTTAGCGTTGTTACTCTCACTGCACCTTCTTCTTCTTCTTTCAGCTGCTCCCGTTAGGAGTTGCCACAGCGGATCATCTTTTTCCATATTACTCTCACTGCATCACCCGGAGTATTTATGTCACTGTATCTGAGTGGGGAATCACAGCAGCAACTGATCGGAAAGAGAATTATCGGTATACAGTATCAAGAACACGCTGTCTCAGCCATGACAAAACGTTTCAAAGCCTTTCCTGTACAAACCTCGCAGTTCAGAAACAGTTTCATCCCAAGAACTTTAAACGCACTTAATCAATTGGTCCTTGTAGAACTGTTTGTACTTAAGTACAATCACCCCACGGTAAACTTGCACTACGGTTATAATATTACACAACCTGAGCCACTTTATAAAGCGCGTATTTACATATGATGACGATATCATTTTTAAGATGAAATGCATTAAAATATCCATCCATCCATTTACCAACCCGCTGAATCCAAACACAGGGTCACAGGGGTCTGCTGGAGCCAATCCCAGGGCACAAGGCAGGAACCAATCCTGGGCAGGGGGCCAACCCACCACAGGACACACACAAACACCAAGCACACACTAGGGCCAATTTAGAATCTCCAATCCACCTAACCTGCATGTCTTTGGACTGTGGGAGGAAACCCAGGCAGAACATGCAAACTCAACGCAGGGAGGACCCGGGAAGCGAACCCAGGTCTCCTAACTGTGAGGCAGCAGCGCTACCTACTGTGCCACCATGCCGCCCACGCAGCAAAATATGTTTATTATATTATACAGATAAAACTTTAACTTTATTTAAATAAACTATATTCTTCACTGGGACTGGCGTGAAGGATAGAATAATTAAATATGTACTACGAAGATATTTCAATGTTCCTTAAACGTTTTGAAGAATCGGCGCTCTAAGCATACAGATGGCTTAACGTCTATTACTGAGCTGATTGTGTGGCGATCGGTTACTTGGAGAAAGAAAAGCAAGGACTGCAGGGGCGGCCACGCCAACATATATTGAGTATAAAACAGAAAGAGAAAATAACGACACAGCTAAAAACACAGTGGCAAATTTCGACAAAAGTTAAACGCTTGTGTCATGAGCACGAGACGGCTATGCAGTGTTCGCAATGGATGTGGCCATCCACCGTGCATAAGATACCATATTGACATTGGCGGGCAAAGGGGCCACCGATTCTTTCTCTGCCCAAGGCCGCCACAAGCCTAGAGCCGCTCCTGAGTACTGCTGCAATTAATAATTTCATCGAAGGTCGCGCACAATCATTGAGCCGTTAAACCCATGGTTAATAACATGCTTTAACTCCTATCATCATGAAAATGATATCACGTATACATCTCAGTATTTTAGTTATTCAGAGCTGTAATATCACGAATGTAATGGTTTCTGTGTCCAGTCAGAGGAAGAGAGCTGGTTTAAGAAGCAAGTAGTGATTCACACACACAGAGCACATACAAAACAAAGCATTTAACTTGCTACTTTACTTAAGATGTGATTTGAGAAACCGGTTAATTAAACGTTTTTAAGATGAAGTTTATGATGTTCTGCTTTAATGACAAAATAAACTACATGATTAAAGTGGAAATTTCGAGAATGAAGTTGACATTTCGTGCTTTCTTCCCCAATGTGTGCCTTTTTTTTTCTCTGTACCCTAATAAGCTTTCATATGACACTCAGACAGTGGGCTACGACTCGCCTTTTCAGGGCGACTTTGATATCTGACAACTTTTTTATTTCCGGCACTGTGCGACTTTGTGAACGTGAGCATTCAAGTTTCTCCAACACGCTATGTCACTCGATCAGCTTCCTTTTGTTGATTATACCACGGTTTAAATAAACAAATAGTATGTTTTCCCTTTGCCTCCACTTAGTATTCGCTGAAATTCTTATATAAGGCTGAACTTAAGGGCGATTTATATTGATTTGCATATTCAAAGAGGCATAATTCTGGGAGGAGTTGAGGCAGGACAGAAGGCGCATGCACGAGCATTAGTTTTCATGCTGACTGGGATTTATGTAGCAGAAGAACGCGGAAGTTGGAGTACGCACAGATTTCCTGCATCTGGATTTTTCTGTGCGTAAGCACATTTCGGCTTTTGTGCTTGCGTCATGTTATAGTACGAATTCTACGCGTGGCGTTATACATGAGGCCCCAGGACTGTTCAGGCGTCACATAAAAAGGAATCTTCAATTACAGATGCCATATGATCAAAATCATAGTGTAGATGTGCTTTTACCTCCTCCCATTACATGCTCACATTGCTGGTGACCAACAATCTGCTTTAATGCCAGCTTCAGACCATTTATTTGAGGGCTGAAATGCTAAGCTGGGCATTTGAAATTGAGACAAGGTTGAAATAAGAGATCTTCATCATAGCCTTCTTAGCATTATGTTTACCCCAGGAAAAAATGTTGAATTTTTTCAACAAGAAAAAATGTTATTATGTGTAACAGGAACATGTAAATGCCAAAATATCAACATAATCACAGTAGAAAAGGTATGTCTAGCGTCCATTCCTATACCAGTGGAGATTTAATACACATCCTTCATGCGATTAGTTTAGAAGCAGTCACCAATGCCTGGCCCAATGTTGCAATTGGAACAGTAGAAGTGTGTTTCTTTGCATACTTTTCTTATATTTTTTATTTTTACTTGAGGATAAGTGAGTAGAATTATAGTGCATGACCGGCACAATTGACACACCCCTGGTATTATTATAGGCTACTATTGCAATAGGCTTAGTGATTTCCACATTTCCCTTCACACAAACATTGACAGATGCTGCATTGTGAAGAGTGCTGGGGAAGGCTATTGTCTGTCTTGTCTTTCCACTTGATCATAATTATTATCACTTGATTCCTCGCACCTACTTGCACCACGGTAAACCTTCATACAACTGATTTCACCAGCCATATCACAGTGTTGTTTTCATGTCAACATCTAATGATTGATTTGCATTGTCATTGTTGCTGCCTTATTCAAATAATGGTTCATTTTCAGTTTGTTGTAAAACTAGCTTTACAGCTTTTTGTTTCCACGCTATTTTTCTTTTGGTTGAAGGCTCTGCCACACTCACGAATTTTAATGAGTTACCACAGTTTGATGTTATTTCATTCACTGGACGGCAGCAGAATACTGTCCTAAGTATTACTCAAACATAATGCTGTACATTGGATCATAACAGCCTATCCAAAGAGATATTTGATGTTAGTTTTTTTTTTTACATGGAATTGTATTAACACCAAGAAAGGTTAAGCATTTAATAAGCTAGTTGCACCGACAAGACTGAAATCAGGCAGCTGAAGCCTAAGTGGGAATGCCAGCTGCACAGACACAAAACAGACAAAGCAGCTGCTGCTCAGGTTGTGGATGCCAATGCAACAAACAAAACAGAAAAGAGGCCATATTGTTTCTGATTCACAGCCAGCTTAACACGATGGACAGTTGGTTTACACTTCCTGTCTTTATTATAATATGTTTTTAGAAGCTTCTATAAGATTTACAGTAGTTCTACATGAGACATCACACTTACACAGATATCATCAAAGCATAATGACATGAACACCAAAACTCAAGCAAACTACAACAGAAGTCAAAATATAAGTTGAAAAAATGCACAAAATGGCAGATTGGTGGGCTAAACCCACCAAATAAAAGGCAGACTTTACGAAAGCAAGCCGTGCCCCCTGTGTCAATGGTATAGTCCATGGCTCAGAATTTATTCACTTTTTCCGTTAGTTAAGCACTAGGCTGACCCACCTTTTAAGGCAACCGACTTTTAAGTTGACCACTTCTTAAGGTAATTCAATATGTAGATCAATTTGATATTTTATACAAACTCATTAATTTGGTTATATTGCATTTCAGCGGTATTACTTTAATGCTCGTAGTTTCTGTTATTTTTGTGATGAAATTTAAACTTTTTTTCTATATTGAGGTCGCCCTTTTGAACCCCCCTGATATTTACTACGCTGTGAGGCATTTGTACTCCATCAACATGAATTATTTCCAGAGACATAATTTTGTCTATTTTTCCAGCGCATCGCGCACAAAAGCAAGGGAACGATGGGAGCACCAGAACTCTGCTCACATCATGTCGCTTCGTACCACAAGCTGCAAGTAGTAAGTCTGTGATAAGCGGAATACCACTACGCTTTCCACTCATGGGACGGAAGGACAATCCCGACCGCTTTTATATAGTAAGAAAGAAGAAGAAGATATCGCACAGTCTGGAGTAGGAAATCATCTTTTACCTGGAAAAACGAAACTACAAATCCCATCGTGCATTGCAAAATGGACGGGGCGTGTGTGAAACTCCGTGCTACTCGCACAGTCTGGAGTAGAAAATCATCTTTTACCTGGAAAAACGAAACTACAAATCCCATCGTACATTGCAAAATGGACGGGGCGTGTGTGAAACTCCGCGCCTGCGTAGAGCTCTCACAGGACGGAAGGACAATCCCGACCGCTTTTATATAGAAGGATATGATTTTTATCATTAATATTTGAGTGGAGCTTCTATTCTACTGCTGGTTTGCAATTGTGTGTCTCGTGTCTTTTCTGTTCTGACAGTGTTTGAAAATGAAAAGTAAAGGTCTTTTCCAGCTGCATGTCTTCTTATTTATTCAAACAACAGATAAAGCCATTCATATGTACACTCCAGCCAACAGACTGATGGTTAATGTACAGCCATTCAGCAGAGAACTAAAGACTCCAGACAAAGAACATCTGTATCTCAAACTAAAGTATTTTGAGATGATCAAGGGTTATATGGGTCTCGATTTAAGATGGCAGAATATTGCTTTGGAAAAAGAAACTACGTGTTCCCCTCACCAACTGATCATTTGCACCATTTACTAGAAACCAGTCAGGAAAAGAATATTTCCCAAGTGTATTGTTTGTGTATTTGTGTAATGTCTGTTTCCAAGTGCTTATGCTGTTTAGATGTAATTTGAAACAAATCTTAGTTGATTGTTGCATCAGATTTTTCTCTATTCTTTGAAAGAGCTGTGGTTTATCTTTTTAGAGGGTGCATTCCACGTTTAATTAGTGTGCTCGAGCAATGGTTTAGCATGTCACAAATAACTAAAGATTTTCTGCTTGAGGGAAGAAACCCCTTGGCTCATCCAAAATATAAAAACATTCTTTTGGCAGCTTGTTTGGTTTCTGTTCTACCGTGAGGAGATGATTTTCTTTTTTGCCGGACTAATCTGTCTGTATCTGTGTCAGATTAGGGCCATTTTTGATAAGGAGGACAATATCTTTTTTTTAATATGCAATACGTATAAAATGGTCAGAGTGTCTATTCCTAAAATATTCTTAAAAGGCGAAAAAACATATTTTTGCACATTTACACTTAACCAACTCAAAATGTTTTTTTAATTCCAGAATGGCTTAGGCAAGCATGGATTCAACCAGGTCCTGGAGCCTTTCTTTATGGCTTTGGTCCTTATGGAGTGGATTGTATCACGTAGTTTCTGCAAATGTTTTTTGGCCACATATTCATGCTGTGAGTCTTCTCTTTCACCTTATCTCAGAGGTGTTTTAGTAGATTGACAATTAGGGACTATGCAGGTCACTGGAGTACACTGAACACACTGCCATGTTCAAGGAAACAGTTTGAGATGATGGATTCTTTGTTGATTTGAAAAAGGGAAGCCCAAAACGAATGCACAGGGTCACCAACAGTACACTTAGATAGTGTGCAAGCTATAAATGATGATCAGTTGGTATTTAGAGGCTTAACATGTACCAAGAAAACTTCCCCTTCATCATGACTGCCACCACCAGTCGGTACTGTTGATACATGGTAGGATGTTCTGTATCCTACCTGGCATCCTATTGTACCCATGGATTCTTGCTATTTACACTAAACTCTGTCGTCTGCATGTTACAGTGGAAATCAATGATAATACATTTTATTTATAGTATACTTAATACATAAAAGAAGACCAGTAAAAGATATTACACAGATTACTGTATACAGAGGATTTTTCAAATATACGTTTTAAGTATTTTTAAAAGCTTGCAGTGACTTGAATTAAAGAAGATTCTGAGGAAGAGCATTCTACAGTGCTAGAGCTGAGACACAGAATGATCTATCACTTATTAGTATTCTTCCTAGTCCTAGTAACTATAAGTAGGCAACCGACTTCAGAGAATCAAAGTTGGCAGGTGGAAGCATACAGTGTAATAAACAAGACTATCACCATCAAAGTGTAGGGGAACCCTTGAGCAAATCCTTTATAACTGGATGTTAATTTCTTTAGATTCGGATTCAGATTCTGTTTATTGTCATTGCATTTAGCACAGTGAAATTGCAGCAATACTAAAGGTGCGTTCACATATAATGGACATAATCTTACATATAAATGTCTATACGTAGAAGTGTGTCTGTCTGTCTCTCCAGCCCAGAAGTGCGGAGCAGCACGAAAGTGCGAGGCTACAGCATGAAGCTCAAAGACAGCAACTCTGTCGCCAAAGTGAAACTGCTGCTGCTAATACAAAAATGAGGCAAGCACATCGGCAAAATGAAACCTCTGCGGAGAGAAAAACTCACTTAGCTGCTGATAGACAATGGAGGCAAGCACGTCGGAAAAACGAAACCAATGAGGAGCCGCTAATACACAACCCATGCGATTGATTGATTGAAGTGACACAATCCATGGTTTCTAGGAGCCCGGGCTTTTTACAGCACGGGCTTACACAGCTAGTTATACTCGTATTATAATGCAATACAACAGAATAACTAAATATTGCACTTAGGTATAATATACATATGAATTGAGTGCAAAAATAGAAATAGGTAAATCATATAACTTGCAAAGAATTTAAACATGAACTTGTAGTGCAAGAGTGACTGTTGTTATGTTCGTCATTGTCAGTCATAAGTGTTTAGTAGTATTCAGTTTTTGTATGGCTCTGGGGTAGAAACTCTTCTTAAATCTGTTTGTCTGCAATTGTATGAACCTAAACCACCTGCCAGAGGGCAGCAACTCAAACAAGTGATATCCAGGGTGGGAAGGGACTTTCATGATGTTGGCTATTCTGTTGAGACAGCAAGAGCCGAAGAGTTCCTCCAAAGAGGGCAATGTGCAGCCAATAATTTTCTGGGCATAATTTATGATCCTCTGAAGGGCTTTCCTGTCTGCCAATGAGATGTTGGCATTTCATGTAGAAATGCAGTATAACCACACACTCTCAATGGAGCAGCAGTAAAAGGACACCAGCAGCTTCTACTTCAGGTTGTTTTTCTGAGGATCTTCAGTAAGTAGAGTCTTTGATGTGCTTTCTTGACTGCCACTGTGGTGTTTATGGACCAGGAGAGATCTTCTGCAATGTGTATACCAAGAAACTTGAAGGCAGGAACTCTTTCCACACAGCCTTCATTGATGTACACTGAGTTGTGGTTTGCGTTGTGTCTCCAGAGGTCTATTATAATTTATTTTATTTTGTTAGAGTTCAGGGCGATATTGTTCTCAGTGCACCATGCAGTCAGCCTTTGGACCTCATCATTATAGGCTGTCTAGTCTCCTCCTGAAATAAGTCCAACCACAGTGGTGTCATCTGTGAACTTGATGGTTTTGGTAGAATGAGAGGGTACACGGTCATAGGTATAGAACGCATATAGAAGTGTGCTCAGCACACAGCCCTGTGGGACACTGGTTTTCATTATGAGGGTGGAGGAGAAATAGGTGCCTAATCTAACCATCTAAGGGCAGTTAGTCAGAAAATCTTTGATCAGACAGAGGTCTTAAGCCAATGAGCTTTGTGATCAGTTTATCTGGAATCACTGTGTTAAAAACTGAGCTGAAGTCTACGAAGAGCATTCTCACATAGCTCCTCTGCTGCTCAAGATGGGAAAATGCAGTATGCAAGGTTGTGGAGATAGCATCTTCTGTGTACGTGTTTGCTCTGTACGATTACTGGTGTGGATCCACCGTGACTGGGAGGCTGGCTTTGAGGTGTTATAGGACCAGTTGTTTGAAACATTTCATAATAACTGGAGTGAGTGCTGCTGCATGTTAGTCATTGAGACTGCTGATGACAGTTTTTTTTGGAAATGAATGATCGTGATAAACTTCAGGCAAGATGGAATGATACACTTAGACAGGGAGAGATTGAAGATCTTTGTGAAGATCCCAGAGAGTTGATCTGCACATTCTTTCAGTGTCCATCCTATTACTCCATCAGCACCATCAGCCTTCCTTGAATTGGTTGCTCTGAGCACCTGCCTCACATCATGCTCTTGTACCATGAAGGTCTGGTCATAGAGGGTTGGTGTGGGTGAGGTGAGACTGCTGAGGCCTGTCTCCTGGGGCCTACATGTGGCTGTCTCTGCTGTTTCCCCCTCAAAGTGAGCAAAGAAATAATTCAATACCTCTGCCATCAAGATGTCTGCTTCAACAGTCATGTGGTTACTGGTTTTGTGGTTGGTGATGTGCTGAATGCAATGCCAAAGTCGCAGTGAGACAATGTTAGCAAAGTGGTCCTCAGTCTTCCTTTTGTAGGCCATTTTAACCTCTCTGATGTCTCTGGCCATGATGTAAAGGGCTTTGTTGCCAGACCTGAAGGCTGTATTGCTGTGCTTGAGGAGAGATCTGACTTCCTTTATCATCCATGTCTTCTGGTTGGGGTACACACAAATATATTTGCTGACAGTGACATTGTCAACACAGTTTTTAATGTAGCAGAGTACAGTTTATGTGTACACAAATCCTGATCCTCAAATGTCCCAGTCAGTCCTTTCAAAGCAATCCTGAAGCTGTAATGTCAGTGCTTGTCAGGCCATGTTTTAACAGGCTTTGTGGTTATTTGGGCTTTCCTTCAGAGGGGAGTGTATGTTGGAGTCAAAAGTACAGATAAAATTATTTAACTGGCCTAAATGAGGCATCTGTTTGGTCCTATAACAATTCTTGATACTTGAGTAAATCTTGTCCAGTGTGTTTTTTCCCCCTAGTGGCACAATTGATGTGTTGATGAAATTTACAGAGAACTACTTTTAAGTCTGTGTGGTTCAAATCACCAGCTATAATATGAATGGCTTCGGGATATGTGTTTTTCTGCAAGCAAGTAACCTAGAGCTCTGTTAGCGTTATTATCCGGTGGAATGTAAACAGCTGTATCTATGATAACGGTAAACTCCCGAGGCAAGTAAAAGGGCCTGCATTTGATAAACAGATACTCCAAAATCAGAAGAGCAGTGATTGCCTATGATCTTGGTGTCAGTACACCAGCTATTATGTATGTTAAAAAAAAAAAAGTATGTAAAGCGCAAAAAGTCTTCCCAGACCCAAGTCTTACTTGGCAAACTGTGCAAGATGGCAGTTCTTCTGATCATGTGGCAGTAGGACAGGAAGAGGTGGAGACAGGTGAAGGAACACCGGAATACAGGAAGTGACATTGGTGAAGGAGAGCTGTCAGTCTTCTGGTCTGCAGAGGCAGAAAACCAAGAACATTATTATACAGCACCTTCCTCTAGACTGGTGGAGAATTACCATCACCAAATCCCTAAAACTGTTTCTTATGTGCACCCACATGACAACCGATAAAGAAGATCAGAGAGGTAAGATAGAGGTTGGTTATTAAGTGTAAGTCAGCTGGGGTATTTTATAGTGGATACGTAATTCATTTGGCAGCCAGTATAGTTCCCTTACAGTTGGCTTTGTGTACTTAAGAACTCTGGTAACAGTATTCTGAATGTACAGCAATTCAAATAAAAATTTGTCCAAGTAGATAACATTTTCCAACATTCAATTATTCGGTTTTCGTGATTACTTGCCCACTGTGGCCTCATTTTCCTGTTTTGGACTCCATCTGCTGTAGCCCCTGCACTTCAAGGTCCAACATGCTGCGAGTACAAAGAAGTCACTGCCGTCTGGCACCAATAATCATACTGTGGTTAAAGTATCTTAGATCACCTGTCTTGCCCATTCTAATGTTTGATGAAACAACAACTAAAATTCTTGATCTTACCTACATGCTGCATATTTGGAGGTTGGCTGTTTTAAGAAGCAGTCTACTTGGATTAATGAGCAGGTGTACTTAATAAAATGCCAACTGACTGTATAATCTGTTAGAATGTATAGGGAGCATTTAGTAGCCATGTGACTTAGGTCTCCTGGATTCCAGTTTTGTGGAGGTACTGAGAGCCTAAAGGAGATTTTGTCACAATTCACACAATGGCTTCCTTTTTGCGTTCCTCGTTCTTGTTGACAGCCTTTGGCAAGCTACATCCAAAATTGAAGCAAGCAGCCCCCAGGATGTCATCCACTACTAATACCACTGTTACACTTTGGAATAATGACCATAAGCATCAAACTGTGTTTGTCATTTTTAAAGTTCTAGGTTATCAGTAAAATGCTAAGATAAAATAATACCACTGTCTGGTGACACTATTGCTGTAATGAATTAGGAGAACAAAAGGCAGTGTTATATTTTTTTACACAAATGCAAGGTGCTAAAGCACAAGAATAGCAGTGAAGGAAACCTTTATTTACACACATGCACTTGTCGCTAAGGGGAAGGAGAAAAAAATAAGCAAAATAATTTGACTACTATCTCTCTTGATCTGCATCTCAGTCAGTGCAGGGCACAGTGCTTCTAGCCAAGAATTAAGGAGAGCACCAGTGGCGATTTGTGTGTTGTAGCTGGGAGACAACCGCAGGTGACCTAAAGTGAGTTTCTGCAGCTCAGTGTCAGCACGGCTGCCCCCCTCCAGCAAGTCGGCAGCTGCTGTGTCTAAAGCGGGCCTGCAGCTGTCACAGGTATGTCCACTGCTGTTACTGCTTCCATCCTTCCTGCCTTTTCAGACACTGGGTCTACATGCAGCTCCTTCACAAAGATGCCTCAGGCAGGGTCACGAGTCAGCAATCAAACTGAAGCATTCCGGGCATTTGAAAACTCCAGGCAGAAGTTTTCAGCTTTATCTTAAAGCAGCCCTGTTCCTTTTCTTTTGACACCTCTCACTGTAGTTCCTTTAAAGTCATCAGGGCGAATAAAACTTAGCTTATTATTATTTTACCAAATGCTAAATTTTGTACATTATCATTACATCTTGATATACAATTTTTTTGGCCTGTGAGATTCCTTTTCTTTAAGTAGTCCAAGACCATTGTGAGCTAACCTAAGTATTCTATAACTGATTTGAGGGCTGTGAAAGCCGGCAGCATTGAATGCACAGCAGGAATCGACCTTGGACATGGTATGAGCCCATTGCAGGTCACCCTCGTGCACATACTCTCCTGTACGTCTTGGGATGTTAGAGGAAAAACAAAGTTTTTGGAGGAATGTGCAGATTCAACACAATGACTAGACTGGGATTAGAATCCAGCATGTAATGCAGCAGAACTCATTGCTGCCCCAGTGTTTTGCTCACAGGAAGGAAGGCTAACTATAAAACATTCTTGAAGATACTGCCTGTGTTGCTAAAATTTTCATTTTTCCAGTACTTTACTTGGCAACATACAGTTGGTTGAGACAGAAGCAGTTTGACCAGAGATGTCTGATTACCAAACACACTCACAGGGAACTGCAGCCATTTTGAAATCAAAGGGGTCATTTGACTAGATGTAAGTTACCTGTTGACATAACTAGAAAATATTCTCCTTTCTTGCATCTTGCTAACACTGTTGCCACTCATTCTTGAGTCGATGCCACCCCAGTCAGACTGTTATTTACCTTCAAGCAACTCTGCTTTAAAGAAAGTTACTGACATCATAAAGGAGGTACTTTATACAATGATAATAATTGTCCCAAGCCCTACCCATCACTGCTTTAGCCTATATTCTGCGTTTGACTGTACTTGAGTTATCATTCAGTTTTTATGACAATATCTGTAGCTGTTTTCAGTGACGCTACAATAAATTGTCACACTTGGGTTACAAAGTTGCACAGGAGCACTCGGGGTTTTCCAAGAGAGAGAAACTTTATTTCAGCATAGGCGGAACAAACACAAATCTCTTTCAGGAGTGATCCGGCCACACAAGGGACAACTGTCGAACCGGCTGCCTCGGCTCCACCTCCTGGTCAAAAGATCACAAAACTTTTCTCTTCAAAGGGGCACGGGTGCCCCAACCGGAGCAGAGGGAGTCTGAGGGAAGAGAGACAAGGCAATGAAACACTAGGACAGCCATGGCACGGACTTTTAAATGTTCGAAGCCCCCCCGAGATGGCAGTAAGCAGCAGGCTAGCAGCTGATCCCACAAAGAGGAGATGAAAAGCTGTGTTTATTTCCCATTGAATCACTGTTTAAGAGGGGGCTTCAGAGGAGCGGCCACACTCACAAAATATACAAACATATATACTGTAGCGGGGTAAGCGATAAGGCACAGCGAGTCCTAAAATAGTTTGGGTGCCAACCCGGCAAACCCTGTTTAATTCAAACAAAAAAAAAAAACTCAACATGTGTAAAGTGGCACTACTATAAACAACCAATCAACAGCCTCTTATTGCTCAGTACTGGCATTCCTAAGTAGTGTTGTTCTAGAGTTATTCCTGGCAGTCAGGCTGTTGAGTTCAAATATGACACCACCTTCAGGGGACATCACCCTTTTATATCAGCTGGACCGGAAAGGGTGGAGCTTCTCTGGCTCTGTTGCCCTCATTGAGCAGTTTCCCAGTGTTGTGAAGGAAAAAGGAGACAAGACTGTCAGCAACAGTGCCCCCTGTCATCCCAGGGTGGTACCACATACCTTGGGTGAGCCAGGAAAGTGAACTTCTGACAAATATGCAGAATATGACAATATGTACATACAAACAGATGCCCAGATGGATTTATTAAAGTGGGCATAGCTTGTTCTTTCATTGTGTTATCAGAACACCTGTAACATATACCTAACACAAAAAATGATCATCTTACCAGCTAATCTTTTAGATTCTTTTCTTAATTAAGGATAGGAAGAAATGTCAAAATTGGCTATGCAGCTGTTACCTGTAACCTTTTACTTGTCTCACTGGTGGTACTGCACCCCTTTCAACCCTAGGGATCTCTAATAGCAGGTTACTTCTCTGACTGGAGCTGTCATTACTTTCACCCAGTTTACCACCAACAGAGGGCTTCACATATTCTCAGCAGTGCTAGTAGCAATCGGAGGGATACTAGCCTCAAGCTGCAAAAACAATAGCACCAAATACAGTCATATGAAAAAGTTTGGGAACCCCTCTTAATTCATTGGATTATTGTTTATCATTGGCTGAGCTTTCAAAGTAGCAACTTCCTTTTAATATATGACATGCCTTATGGAAACATTAGTATTTCAGCAGTGACATTAAGTTTATTGGATTAACAGAAAATATGCTTCATAACAAAATTAGACAGGTGCATAAATTTGGGCACCCCAACAGAGATATTACACCAATACTTAGTTAAGCCTCCTTTTGCAAATATAACAGCCTCTAGACGCCTCCTATAGCCTTTGATGAGTGTCTGGATTCTGGATGGAGGTATTTCTACCATTCTTCCATACAAAATCTCTCCAGTCCAGTTAAATTTGTTGGCTGCTGAGCATGGACAGCCTGCCTTAAATCATCCCATAGATTTTCGATGATATTCAAGTCAGGGGACTGTGATGGCCATTCCAGAATATTGTACTTCTCCCTCTGCATGAATGCCTCTGTAGATTTCGAACTGTGTTTTGGGTTATTGTCTTATTGGAATATCCAACAACTGCGTAACTTCAACTTTGTGACTGATGCTTGAACATTATCCTGAAGAATTTGTTGATATTGGTTTGAATTCATCTGACCCTCGACTTTAACAAGAGCCCCAGTCCCTGAACTAGCCACACAGCCCCACAGCATGATGGAACCTTCACCAAATTTGATAGTAGACAGCAGATGTTTTTCTTGGAATGCGGTGTTCTTCTTCCGCCATGCAAAGCGCTTTTTGTTATGACCAAATAACTCAATTTTTGTCTCATCAGTCCAAAGCACTTTGTTCCAAAATGAATCTGGCTTGTCTAAATGAGCATTTGCATACAACAAGCAACTCTGTTTGTGGCGTGAGTGCAGAAAGGGCTTCTTTCTCATCACCCTGCCATACAGATGTTCTTTGTGCAGATTGCGCTGAATTGTAGAACGATGTACTGATACACCATCTGCAGCAAGATGTTCTTGCAGATCTTTGGAGGTGATCTGTGGGTTGTCAGTAACCATTCTCACAATTCTGCGCATATGCCGCTCCTGTATTTTTCTTGGCCTGCCAGACCTGGGTTTAACAGCAACTGTGCCTGTGGCCTTCCATTTCCTGATTACATTCCTTACAGTTGAAACTGACAGTTTAAACCTCTGAGATAGCTTTTTGTAGCCTTCTCCTCAACCATGATAATGAACAATCTTTGTTTTCAGATATTTTGAGAGTTGCTTTGGGGATCCCACGCTGTCACTCTTCAGAGGAGAGTCAAAGGGAAGCACAACTTGCAACTGACCATCTTAAATACCTTTTCTCATGATTGGACACATGTGTCTATGAAGTTTAACAAGCTAATCCAACCAATTTGGTGTTGCAAGTAATCAGTATTGAGCAGTTACATGCATTCAAATCAGCAAAATTACAAGGGTACCTAAATTTGTGCACAGCCAGTTTTTCACATTTGATTTAATTTCATGCAACTAAATACTGCTTCACTAAAAATCTTTGTTCCGAAAACACCCCAGTACTCAGATGTTCCTAGGAAATGAAAGACATACCACTGTTATCTTTTTTGTTGAAAGTAGAGTAAATTATTATGCAGACTGAGAGGGGTTCCCAAACTTTTTCATATGACTGTATAAGTAATACAGAGAATTATACATATAGGTTCATGTAGCCTTTATTTATTCCCTGATGATATTTCCAGATGGCCTAGATCCTTAGTTACAGATTATGTATCCTTAATCAAAAAATGAAAAAAAGACTTCTTGCCAGAAGGAAAGCTCATTTTCCAAGTATCCATCAACTAAACAGCAAGCACCATTTAAGTGTCCATTTACAGCTAAGAGACTCCTGGTAAATGTCTAGCTTAGCTCAATTGTAAAAGATAAAGTTCCATTTTTGCAACAAGCATCACCTGAACTGAACTGGGAGAGCTCAATCAACTAAAGTCTAGTTAAATGCAATAACTCTTCTCTTCCCTTCTTGCTTAAATTAAGGGCACACACCAGGCTTTCTTTCCACTAACAGAGCAATTTCTCAAAGCTTTGGAATTGTACTAATTTATTATTACCAAGTCAAGGTCTATTCCTATGGGAATCAAAAACTGCAGTTTCTAACTAAACAAAATACTCTGAACACAGCTTTGCCTTTCAGCATTCCCAGAATACATTGCACTTTTGTTCAGCTTGACAACACTTTCAGAATTTGGCCTTTTACTTGAAATCTGTCAGCTGAAAAGGTTAAAGTATCTCCCATATAGCTGTGTTTCTTGGCTTTGCCTGGGTATTATTTTAAAAATCTGCCATAAATTTCATTAACAGAAAAATGATAGTATCTAGAATAACTAGGATCATTGGTTGGAGTTTATTATGAGATTCGACTGAGCTGTGGAGCAGTAACTACTGGGTAACACACCACAGTTTCAATTATGACAGAGAGATAAAACCACAAAGGTTGTGATTTGCGGTGTAGTGGTGAAAGGTTATGCTTGCTGCCAGAAATTTCAATAAAAATAATGTCAGAAGCTCTTAATTAAAGAAAAAATGTAATGTAATGGATGGAAATTGAAGCAAAAATCCCATTCGTGAATGTTGAGCATGCTTTCCATTACAGTACCATCACAACCTGCATGCAACTTTGTCTATGTTCGTACATCACACTTTAGTATTTTATGTCATTCTTTTGGACTCTGAACTGCCCCGTTAACATTTTATATCTGAAACCTGACTTATAGTGAAATGTACCTGTGTAGTCAATTTCAGGTTTGTAGTTTGAAAAACAAAGCTCTACATAATAAAGAAGCAGAAACTTAACTTTATAGATACAGAAATGAACTTCAGCTACGCACACAGCAGTTTTTACGACAGTAATGAAGATTTAGATCAGGGTGACAAAGATTCTGTTTTACACTGTTGGCCCTTAACAGATGTGTTATTTTTGTACTAACACACTACTGGTTTCATAAGAGCCACTGAAGTCTATGACTGGTACTGAGAACCAGCAACGTGTGGTTTACACACTTGGTTTCAATGCCTGGTTCTTAAAGGATTTTGTTTACTGGCTCTGGTGTGTAACAAACTCTAGCTGGAATTATTATTACTATTATTGTCACAGTTCCTAGTATTGAGCTCTGAGATGCACTGTATTTGCCATTGACTAAGGTTGCTAAAAAAAACACCTACAATTGTATATGGTTGTGACTAAGCTGCCAAGTGAACATACAGAAGATATAGAAGTGATCTTTTTGAAAATCTTCCATGTGCATAATCTTGGCAGAACTGCATAAGACAGAAGAGTTAGTTCCTAAACAGGATAATCTCATTGAAATATAACTGAAATATCAGTTGTTTTTTTCATAAATCTGTTGCCATATTAGACAATCTGTTTAATTTTACTTCTGCTGTCTTCTGTGCTAGAAAGCGTCAATGCTCTCATCTGTGACAGATGAGGACAGTGAATTAATCCTCAGTTCCTTTGTAGAATGTACAGAACATGATCTTTTCACACAAATGAGCAGTTTGTGTGCCTGGCTAATGCTACATTAGCCACATATTCCAGTGACCAGTTCATAAGTCACCATCTAAGTGCTGATACCCATTTCACTAACCTGTTAACACCAGGTTCCAGCTTCTATAAAGATTCATAATAGCACTTTGTTCTGGGTCTTATTTACACTTAAACAATATCATTAGCAGCCTAAGATTTTTGTTTATTTTAATTATAAATTTTACGTTATATAGTGCCATTCTATAGCGAATGTAGTCCCCAAAGTAGTTTATAAATACAGGTTATGGCTAGCATATATTGTACCATACAGTCTAAGTATTGTTTGTTGAACAGAAATGTCCACTCTATAGTTTACTATCCACAGTTTTAGCCATATCGTGCCTGCCTCTGAATCATTTAATGAATATTTTGACATGATATCCTTCTGGAGATGTACAGAAAAATTAACGTTGCAATATTTCAGGAACAATAGCCTTGCATTGGGTCAATGCACAAGCACGAATACACACACAAAAACACATGTCTTATATATAAACGTCTACTCATGGAAGTATGTGTGTCTGTCTGTTTGGCCCGTAAGTCCGAGGGTACAGCATGAAGCTCAAAGAAGTCAACTCTGTTGTCAAAGTGAAACTGCCGAGAAATTAGAAACTTGCTTAGCTGCTAATACACAAGTAAGGCGAACACATCGGCAAAATGAAACAACCGAAAAGAGAGAAACTCTCTTAGCTGCTGATAAAAAAGGGGGGCAAGCACAGTGGCAAAACAAAATCACCAAGAAAAGAGAACTTAGCTGCTAATGCACAACCGATGCAATTGATTAAAGTGTCAGAATCCATGGTTTCTAGGAGCCTGGGGTTTTTACAGCATGGGCTTACACAGCTTATATAAATATATATATATATATATATACAGTATATATATATATATATATATATATATATATATATATATATATATATAGTGGTCCCCGGCCGGGACGCCCAGGAGGACCGGAGGAGGGCTTGTGCCTCCTCCAGACTGCGAGGGGGCGTCCGTCCTGGTTACGCTGGTGGCCTCGGGTAGGGGGCATGGAAGCCCAGCCCTGTAGGGGCCCGTGGCCACCGCCAGGCGGCGCCCCACTTCCAGACCATCATCTGCCACATCCGGCCGAGGCAGGAGCCCGGCCGGGACGCCCAGGAGGACCAGAGGAGGGCTTGTGCCTCCTCCAGACCGAGAGGGGGCGTCCGTCCTGGTTATGTTGGGGGCCTTGGGTACAGAGCTTGGAAGCCCAGCCCTGTAGGGACCTTTTGCCACCGCCAGGCGGCACCCCAGTGCCTAAATATCCCGAGAGCCCAGCATTTCCGCCACACCAGGAAGTGCTGGGGGGAAGACTTTGGGAGACACCCGGAGAGCTGCCGGGGGGACAGCCGGCACTTCCGCCACGCTAGGGCGTGGCTAAGGGAGGAATGCCGGGAACACCTGGTGCTCATCCGGGAGCTGTATATAAGGGGCCGCCTCCCTCCAGTCATTAGCGGAAGTTGGGTGGAAGAGGACGGAGCTGGAGTGAGGACTGGAGGCGGCCAGGAGAAAAAGGCACAGAGACTGTGAGGCCTGGACATGGGGGAAGCGGTGCAAGAGGCACTGGGGTGTGAGTGCACGTGATCTGTAAATATTAGTTTAATAAACGTGTGTTGGGTGAAATATGCTGTCCATCTGTCTGTGTCCGGGCCAGCGTCCACAATATATATATATATATATATATATATATATATATATAAACGTGACCAAATAAAAGGGTGTACTGTAAAAAATATGGTTGGAGTACCAATCAGCTCACCCCGCTAACACACTAATTAATTAACAGCAAAAACATAATGGGAAGATGACCCATATAACAAAAATCAAACAAGCGGCTGAATTACATTGAGTCTCAATGTTAATTACAGGAAGCTCAATCTTCAGTGATGGGCAGGACAAAATGTGACGCCACCCTCTGGGAACAACTCCTTTTTGTAGTGACAGGACCAGATGGGGTGGGGCCTTTCAGGGCATCAGCATGTAGCTATGAGTCATCCTTGGGTGGCCATTCACTGCTAGAGAAAAGGGAGAGGATACCACTAGAGTCAGCAGCCCTTCTTGTCCTGAGGAGGAACTGCTTACCTACTGGGAGTCTGGAAGAGGGTTCTCAGATGCGCATACGTGACAAATTACAGTATATATATATATATATATATATATATAGAGAGAGAGAGAGAGAGATATAGATATATATAGATATGTAGATATATATACATTTAAGCACACACACGTTTATTTGTTTATTTTTTATATTTTTGCCTTCAAAAACATTGTAATAGCATTCTACTAATCAAACAAATAATAACATACCAGATATAACCATTTACTTCAAACTGAATTGAATAAAAGCAAATAAAAAACTAGAAAAACAAAATAAGATTCAACCACACATATTTGGTTATGTGTTTTGTCACACATGTGCACATAGGGAGCATCTACAGGGTTCTAGTGAGGTAAGCCACCCATCGCTAGCACATGAGGAAGCACTGCCAATAACACTGAGGATTCTCCAGCGTTACAGAGGACTGACAAGCCTAGGCTGCCCTGGATGTGAGAAGTCTGTCATTTTTTGATTAAAACCTTTCTGTTCTCTTTTGATTCTTCTTTTTACACGCACACACACCTACTGTATATACAGCATATATACATAAGCAATCACACTTTAAATTAGTTGTCACAGGGCATTGCTTTGGGAAATTCTCTGAGTGGGACACCAAAACGGGTGAAGCCACTGAGCAGAGCTCTCAGTGCTGTACCTGTGTTGTCACCAGTGAAGGAACAAACTAATAGGATTGGCCATGTCCCATCTGTAATAAATTAAAGGAATCCCTAGACTTTCTGTCATCATCTCCAATTATCCAAGAGGTTAGCAAAGAATAAGAGAAGTGGACCACAAGAGACCAGTTTGTTTCACACACACACATGCATTGTGTTTTATTGGGCAGGATGGCCTGTTCTTGTCATAACTGTTCAGATGTTCAGATATATTATTGTGCAAATGTGTTAGGCTGCCTAGGAACGTTATTTTTACATCTAGCTATTTTAATTCATCCAAGCCCTTTGCCCTGCTTGTTGTTCTTTTCCCTGTCTAGGTTTTCTCTCTCTACTTCAGTTTGGGGTGGCCAGTCTAATAGTGCAAACGTCATCTCTTAGCAAGTCTTAATTGTTTCTGCAGTGGTCATTATCATGCTGACAGATTAAGTTTTGCTAATAACGTTCTAATCTATGTAAATCTATGTAAAATCTAATTTAATCTAAATTGCTTTCTTGAAGCTGTTGCATAATGAACCAAAATCTGTTTGTTTCTCAGCAGTCATTATTTCCAAGACTTTGAACAGATCCTTTACACCATTGGCTGAAATGCTCTTCTAGATCATGAAATAGTTGTCACCTTGCATCACAGCAGGCTACAGACAAGCATTAAATTTGTTCTTACCATCTCTTTTTCTGCCAAATTTCAAATTTGCCTTCATTCCTCCATAAGACTTTCTGCCAGTATTTGTTGCTCCGTGCTTCATGCATCCTGACATATCTTCTGCTTGTTGCCTTTCCACAAGAATGGCTGCCTAGCTGCAGCACACCCTAGAAGACTGCTTCTTTTAAGACTGCTAAGGTCAGCTCTTCAAACGAGTGTGCTTTAGAGAATATCAGCAGGATATAAACAGGGTAGGATCAGATGAAACCTTAGTAGAGGGACAGCCAACAGGTTTAAATATCAGGAAACAGATTTAGTTATAATAATCAAACAACAAACACCAATACAGAAATCCAAAATACAAAACGAAAGTCCTAGAATTAAAGTTATCCTGAAGAATGCCTCCTAGTCTCCACTATGCTACAGAAAGAATGCAAACAAGGTAACGGATCCAAAGCAAGAATGCCTGGGTATTTATATAGATGTTTTAACTAATGACAACATGACATCAAACACACAGTTCTGGAATTTTTCATGTGGTAGCACTTTGACATCCTCATCTTGAACACTATCGCTGTGGCCATGAAGCACAATACAAAATGGTGAATCCTGCTAAAGCTGCTTAAACAGAATGTCTCCGCAATGACATCACTGAACATAATGATACCTTCTAATAATTCCAATAACATCAATTCAAATTACAGTGCGCTTCTCATGGTGAACTAAAATATGCCAATATAGAACAATGACAAAAGAAGAATGTTGTATATTATGATTTGGACACCTACTTACTTGATATCGTAATTTTATGATTTGGTACATGGTATTGTTTTTATTTATGTTATTAATTTTTCTCTTCGTTCAGTGCTGCCATGGCTGTTCATGGCTGTGTGCATGATGCTGGATGCTGAGCAAGCACGTCACAGAATTTCACTCTGTTTCATAAGCAAGTGGCCTTCTAAGTACTGCTCATCATATGCAGAAAACCTTTTCTGAGTCTTCCACTGTATTTTCTGCATTCCTATTACCTGGTTACTTCATATTTCACCACATCTTGAAAATCCGGTTTTTAATGTGATGTTGCATGCTTGTTGATGCAAAACTGAGATCATGTGTTAGTTCAGCCATTTTGAAACTTCTATTCAAGGCACCTCAAAATTTATGGCTTCCATCAACTTCACAGATTCTTAAATTGCACTACTGCTTTTCACTGATCTGAAGGAGACGTGTTGATGGAGGAATTTAACAAATGCATGGAATAGCGGGGATGCTTTATGGAGAGTTTTGTGATAGTCCAGTCATCTCTTAAGATGTTAATACATTTTTAGAAAACACGCAATATTTTTTTTGTATCAATGTTTAAGTAAAGTTAGTTTAATATAGATTCCTCCCACAGTCCAAAGACATGCAGGTTAGGTGGATTGGCGATTCTAAATTGTCCCTAGTGTGTGCTTGGTGTGTGGGTGTGGGTGTGTGTGTCCTGCGGTGGGTTGGCGTCCTGCCTGGGATTGGTTCCTGCCTTGCGCCCTGTGTTGGCTGGGATTGGCTCCAGCAGACCCCCATGACCCTGTGTTTGGATTCAACGGGTTGGAAAATGGATGGATGGATGGATAGTTTAATATATTGTATTTTCAAAACCAAATAAATGCATGCTGCCCACAAATCTAGCTTTAAAAAGAATTTTACTTGAGTAGTGTAAGACTTTGCATAATACTGTGCATATATAAATATAGTGTAATCTGTTTATGTATGTATTTATTTTTTGCTATGTGTTTACATATGCAGCATGCATATACACTATATATACTGTATATATATATACTATATATATATAGAGAGAGATAGATAGATAGATAGATAGATAGATAGATAGATAGATAGATAGATAGATAATTAGATAGATACTTTATTAATCCCCAAGGGGAAATTCACATATATATATAATATTATATATACCGTATATAATACACAAGCATTCCAACTTTTTGCAAGCCAGAAATTATTATTTATTATCCCAAAAAGTTTTTTTTCTTCCAATTTTTTTTCTCTTTCATTTCTGTGTGACATCTTGTGCCAACAGATATTCCAAATTGTCATGGGGGAAAGAACATTAACATTAGCTGAGTTCATTTAACACATAGAAGAGCTGTGGGTGAAAACGAGAGCAAGAGAAAAAGACAGAAAGTGTGTGTTGGAACCATCTGCACTGTTAGAATGTATGGGATTTTTTGTTCATATTAACTCTTGATCCACTTGATGGTTTTAGATGCAATGTACGGCTTCTTTTAATGTGTTGCCTGTAACACTGGCTCTCATCTCGTTGAGGCATTAAAACTATTTTCATTTAAGGTTCTTGTGTTTATATAAAGCAAATAAAAACATACTAGAAGGATATTTTTATTCCATATTAGCTATGTTTGACAACTATATGTTTCGAATATTGGTGATTTCAAAAAAATCCTCCATACTTGGAATAAACCAAACTGAAAATAAAAAATGGTAATTCAGTAAACCATAGCTGATAACAGTCATCAATCTATTTTTCAAATGTACTCATACTGCCCAAATCCAGAAAGTATTAATGTATTGTTTGTTCAAAATAGGATGTACTGAAAGAAGAGCAAAATGCCTGTAGGCATGGCAATCTCTAGGGCAAATTAACTATTTTTTTCCAGAATGTGAATGTAAAGTGTAACATCCTATATCATCCATCATTTCATTCATTTCAATGATATTTTACATGGGCTGTGCAGCAGCCTCCCATGCGGTGTTTGCATTTAATCCCCTTCAGGCACATATTTTTTTTTTTTCAGGCACTACAGTTTGTTCCATCCATATACCATAGATCTACTGTATGTGCCAGAAAGAAAACATGAGAAAGGCCTGCTTTCATAATGAAAATCAATTATCTATCAATGTGATTCTCTTACAGTATGTAAAGACTACCATTTATCACAAAATAATATAAAAGGAATGCCATATTTGCACCATTGTGCAGATGGTGATGATATAAGATGGTATGCTGCCAATAGAAGCAGAAGAGGCATAGGCTGGTGGAGACAAAGACATGTGGGTCCCTTACAGATTGCAAATGGACGACCCCTGATTCTAAATTACCTCAACTGCTTAAACTTGACACACTTTGGAAAAGTATTTTGGTATTTGGTACACTGCATTAATCTACTAGGGGAATGATTGATTGCCTGAATTTTTTGTTCGTTAATATAGTGACTTTCAGGTTCTGTATAAATTAAATGAACAGTATGGTAGCACAGTGGTTGGAGGTGCAGAGATCAAAGCTTAGGCCATTGTCAGTTTGTATGAAATTTCTACTTTCTCCCCAAGTCTGTGTGTGTTTTCTGCAGGTACTTAACCATCCTAAAAATGTGCACATCAGCTTCATCCGGCGGCTCTATAAGTTGGTCATGCTGGTACGTAGATAATTGCACTTTGTAATGGAATGCCAGCCTTACACCGAACACAGCAATGATAGTCACCAGTCCCTGTAACCCTGGAGGTTTAAGCAGTTTTAAAACATGAATGAATATAAATAAAATTACATTGATTTCTAATTTGAAATGCCTCAGATATGACCGTGAGCTATTACACAGTGTGTTGATGCTTTGTCTGTTAATGGCTTCTTCTCTTTCCAATAATACTGATACTGACACTTTCTGCAAGTTTGGTCTTTTGAGATCTACCATTATGTGTCATCAGAGTACTGTAGATTCTCACCATGTGCCCAAAACTGCCAGGATAAGCTAGGTATTCCCATTACTTTGGGGTAAATTAAGACCAGAAATGCAGCCAGCAATTTTTATCACTTGTTACAACCTCTGGAGCTTGGATGCTCCCTCACACTCAATGACTCATTAGACTGACAAACACAATGGCAGGGTAGACACAACGAGAGTTTACAGGCTCACAAAAGGTCTGAGGTCTTCTGAGCAAGTTCATGTGAGGCTATCTGGTAAGATGGTAGCATTCGGATTCATGGTATCTGGGCAGTTTGACTCTGTGACACCATATGTAGTTTTTACAGTGAAAAGATAACAATATGCAAGTTTTCAAGACAACTCAGGCCCCTTCTTCAGGCAAGATGTTGCCTCAAAAGCTTGCATATTGTAATAATTTTAGTTAGACAATAAAAGTGTCATATTGCTTGACTTCTCACTACATTCATAATGGCTAACACGGTACAACACCCTAGTACTACAGTAGACTTAATATAACTACGCTTGCTATCTGTATTTGCCTGGTTAGCCAGTATCCGATGACTAGCAGTCTTTCTTAACCATTATCGAATGTTCCTCAGTATTTCTTCTCTGAAGGTCTGATCATGATATACTCATTGGTAGAAATATCATACAATGGCTGGTTCTACTACCATAACCAACTTATTCTTCTTCTGATTAATGTTTTACAACCAAACTTGCAAAAGTATAAACACAGTAACGTTTCCTGATTAGTCAATGGGAATTGAAAAACAGAATCATATGTCATGACCTTTGACACCTGACACACTCAAGCAATTCATTTTTCTGACACGTCAAAGAGTCATCATGGTCCCATAAGCTACTTAGATCAGGTCAGATTACTTTATGGGTAACAACATTAATATGTTCAACAAATTTCTTGTGATTTTCTGCCAATTTAAAAAAAACACTTGGGAACTTGCATTTTCAGCTAAAAATGACATAGTGTACATCCATCATAAGCACGTTTGATGACAGATGCATACATGAATAAAATCCAGTTCTGGTCAGTAGTTTTGTATGTTTGGTATGTCATACAGCTATGTTGCTTCCATGCACTTATGCTAATAAAGAGTGGGCTGATGGAGGGACACTAGCAGTATTTTAACGTTATCATTTTTAAAGTAGTTGTATTTAGAACACTGCTGATCGCAAGGATTGCATATTGTGGTCTCCAACAGGTGGCTTCACAGCTCAGGTCACATTTTTGTCCAAAATATCGGTCCACCATCATTGGCAGATGTTTCCAAGCCATCAGAGACACTTAAAAGACCATTGCGCCAATCAAAACTAACCTGTCCCCACTGTTCTGTCTACCTTATTCTTTTGATTATGGAAGTGGACAGTTTCATTCCTCTCTCTCTCATGTTTATTTATTTATTCATTTATTAGTTGTTTGTTTTTTTAAAGTAATTTCCACAGTGTGAACAGTGACCATAATTTGCTTCTAAGGCTCCATATTTTCAACTGGCTCCATATATTGACTAATCTAATACACAAAAAAAAAATCATAATGAAAAACTAAATAGCTGTTACTTCACTGCTTCATTTTCTCCTCATAAGTGTTAATCACTCTTTGGAGAGCATTGTAGTTTGTGAACACAGAAGACTCCATGATGTGAGGGTGGTTAATGGCAATTTGTGTTGATCGACAAAATCTGCTACAGCGTTTTTCGCAGCGAGTACACTGTGTTCACCTGTGGCCTTCTTCACACAATATCTTCCTGGAAATGAATTGTGCAGCCTGCTTAGATTAACTTTTTTTTTCCTGGTGCCCTATGAATCTTTGCGAGGCCTCCAAGTCATAGCAGCAAATATTGGATGGAACAGCCCCCTGGGTATATAGCACCAATCCTATTAGTGGGCTATAAATTATCGTAAAAAACCTGCAAATACATTTACACGCAAGTGTTGCACTTATTTGGTAGCAGCGGCAATGAATGAGCAAAAGTATCAAAGGAAAAAAGCAAACAAACTGTACTCTTTGGTTTGTGAGAGATGAGTACCTGCTATTGAATCTGTGGGGAGCAAGCCTTAGAAAATTCATGCTTTCTGTCTGCCACTGTCTGCAAGATATTTTACTGATATTTAACCCTATTAAATTTTATCTCCAAGAGACACACTGGTGCAGTGGTTAGCACTGCAGCTTCACAGCTCAGGTCACATTTTTGTCCAAAATAATCGGTCCAGCATCATTGGCAGATGTTTCCAAGCCATCAGAGACACTTAAAAGAGCATTGTGCCACTGAAAACTAGTCCAGTTTCTCCTTACCCATTGACTTCAAAGCATTTTATGGAGTTTGGGAAAGTTCTCAAACAATTCCATGATTGTTCAGCGAAGTCAAAACAAAGCTAATTCAATGGGGTTCATTCATAACTAGTGTCATTATTAATGGATGGTGTAGATGTGGTCAAAAGAGACGAAAGCATTTTAAAAACCAGGGATTAATTAAAGCAGATGAAGACAAGGTGGAAAATACAAGTATAAAGGAAAACCTTGAAATGAGTTTCCCACAAGAAAAATTTTAAGACTAAAGATACATGTGGTGTTAGAACCCAGCAAGGGGCAAAAAGCAAAGGACAAAATCATATTGCCGAAATAAAGGCCAATAAAGACTCAATGACTAATCTAAGAACGAGGAACAGGAGCCTGTTTAAAATATGAGTGCATGCAACACTTATCCATTTGTAATATTCTTTGGGGGTCTGACATGATGACACATTGTTTTTGATAAAGTTGGTAGACCATATCCAGAATTTTTGGTTTCCTCTTAGTGGTAGCACGCACATAATGAAACTTCACATAACCTTTCACATAGTTTAGGAAAGTCCACAATCTTGATGTCAGACTATAGTCTGAACTCTTATGGACTGCATTTGTATGTACATTTTTAAATTCATCTGGACACATTCTGTTGAGGTTTGCCAAGGGCAGGTGACTATAACATAGCTATACAGCACATGGATATATACAGTATGTGGCATGTCATGTTTGAAAGACGTTACACAATCGCATTCACTTTCATTACACAAGGTATTTTTTAATTGTCTTTCAGCTCATTAGTATCTTTAGAGCTAAAGTTCTTCTGCTTACAGCACAAGCCCAATTTAGTTTTGTACCCTGTAAAGACTTCCCGCCATCTTCAAACTCTTTCAATTGTTCGCCCAGTCTGTTTCACGATTGACTTCTTCTAAATACAAATTAATTATTACTTAGTTTAGGTGCCCTTTTCATTGAGTCCCTTTGGTATAAACATTAATTATGTTTCTTTCTTTTATATGCTAGCATTATTCCACTAGATCTTCCCCAGGGAATAGACAGTTAGCCTGGACTCTGCAGAAAAAAATAAAATAAAAACAGAACTTGGAAGCCCAAGCAAAAGACCTTGGATCTGCACAAGTGATATTTATGTGTGAGATCAAAAAACATTTACCTTTAGATGTTCCCTGTTATGAATATTCAATTTACTTATTGAAATCTAATTAAGAGTTCCTTATCTCTGGGGCCTTTTAATCATTGCATATTGCCGGAGGCTAGGATTGACTGACAGCCAAAGTTTCACAGAAAAAAAGAAACACATGGGTGTTGTTGCATGCAGGCTTTCAGCACTAGAACTGGAAAAATGATGAAAACGACCAGAAAATTAACATTTAAGTAGTTTTGTAATTATTGTGGACAGAGAGTGCATTTTAACCAATAAATACCTTTCCAATTTATTTTCTAATACTCTACCCCAAGTCCTGGAGTCTTCCCTTACAGCCCTGAGGAAAGGGGCTACATGGAACGGTACAAGAAATAGAAAACGTATACTGTGCAAATGTTCATCCCTCCATTTACAAATCCCGTATAGCTCCATTTTCATGGGAACAGAATGCTGGAGCCTAAGCAAAAGATTCGGGCCCATCTCAGGGATACTCGAGTGTACTCGCACACAAGCCAGTGTCGGGGTAATCATCAAGTTAATCTGCACCTTGCAAATCTGCAAACATTGGGATGTCAGAAGACATGAAGTATCAGAGACAGAAGTTAAAGGTTTTACACCTGTTTGAAGCTATATTTTTTATGAATATTTGTATTTTAAATTGTATAAAATAATCTGTACACATCTAAGATTATAACTACACATGCCATGTAATTATATATTAAGAGTTAATTATTTGGTTTCAAGAAAATGAATGCCCAAAGCAGCTGTATTTCAGTCTGGTTAGTTAAAAGTTCCAGGCTAGCAAAAAGTTGAAAGTTTTAATAATATGAAATTAGATTACTAAAAGAAGTTTTAAATCACTTAGTATGTTACTGTAGACTCTGTCCACATTAGGACATTTTCGTTTAAAAACATTGACATTAGTCGCCATTTTCGGAATTTCATCCACACTACCCCAACATTTTCAACTCACAAAAATAAATAAGTTTAAAAATGCTTTCCAGTGCTGTATACTTCTGAAAATGCCACATAGGCATTTCAGCGTGGACAGGCAAAAGCAAGGTTTTGCAAAAATGTAACACTCCAATTGTGCTTTAATTGGTTCGTGCTTCCCTGTTTGGGTCCTACTCATTACAAGGTATCATTACCTGATTGGTGATCTGTCACAGAAGAAAAAAAAACGTATTCCAACACAGCGGGCCTAGAATTGCTTTCCATTGCACTTGTTTTGTTGCTTACCTGTATCCATCTAAATTGCAGGCATTACGGTGTAGTGGTTAAGGCTGTGGACTTCAAACCTTGAGCTTTTGAGTTCAGATCTTGACACTGTGTGACTCTGAGCAAGTCACCTGACCTGACTGCTCCAATCGGAAAACCAAAAGAAATGGAACCAATTGTATCATAAATGTTGTAAGTTGCCTTTAATAAAGACATCAGCCAAAATGTAAACGCATTTTATACAGTTTGAATGTTGCATACAAGCAAAAAAGACAGATAACTGACCTGTTGCTACAGTTCTGTGATAAATCCCGTTACTGGTAATGTTACCATTCCTTTAAGGATTACCGGTTTTATGTGCATGCCCAGTGTAGGTGAATAACTATGTCATATGTATTTTCGGGTGTTTTAGTGTGGATGGAGACTCTTTTATAAATGATGTGAAAATGCTAGTGCGGACGAAGATCATTTTTAAATAAAAACATAGTAGTGTGGACATAGCCTTAATCTCCTTTAGTCATCAATTATTGATAACGGGTGAGGGCCCACAATTGCTATTAATGTTCTCAGAGTATTAGAATAACAAAGAAAGTCCTTGCATGGGCACAGATAAGTCAAGGTCTTCATTCCACTGGGAATTGTGGTATACTTGGCAGTTCTAACTGGAGTTACTATTGAAATAAAGTTCGGCTGACATAGAAGCATGTTGAAACTTTATGCTGAAACAGTTTAAAATCTCCTGCTACCAGATTCTTTCTCTTGTTCCTGTACAAAAAGTTTAGAAAATGAAAGAATGTAATTGTAATGTGGTTATTACATCAATGCATAATTTGTCCTTGGTGTTATCAATCAAAAATCAGCAAGAAAAAGGAATCACCAACAAAATATTGCAGTACTCTGCTGTGTTGTCCCTCCAACTCTAATGGTTATGATATTAAAATTTATATTTCCATGATGAACGTAGAAGACAGACATTTTGAGATAAGGTTGTTATATTCACTTACTTACTGTATTATGGTGTTATGGGTGGAAATGTGTTGCATGTTGATTAGCAGGTTAGAATTCCACTGTACTCTGTATATGTGACAATAATGACTTCATAAGCCTTGTAGCCCACATGCAAATTGGGAGCATCCACACAACGATCTGGAACTACGAACTAACGAACCAGCATCTGGGGAAATGCCATCACTAATTGCCTCTTCCCTTTTCACCTGCAGACCGGACAACAAAGCCTGCTGATGCCACTTCTGGTGTGGCCCTGAAGGTCCTGCCTCTTCTGCCCATGGTGCTTATTCACAAACCAGAATCAGAAACAGCACGAAGCTTCAAAAGACAATACGAAATTGGCCTAGATAGAGATGCAGCATCAGACTAACAGTGCTCACAATTCTTTTTCATTGTTGAGACTTTTTTTCCATATACTTTGTCATAATAAATGGCCCTTTATCATTTTTCTCTCTTGTTTCATTATTCTTACAACCTGTAAATATAGGAAGCATGAGCAAAATGTTGTAATTACTAAATTAACATGGCAAGATTTGCTCATTTAAGCAAACAAAAAGGCAATAAGTGCTTCAGAAATAAATGTGAGATTTTTTGTGAAACTGCAGTAGCTCTTGGCTTGAACAATGAGGTAAAATTCAGAATGGCACCCTATCCAGGCCCCATTTCTTCTTTGTGCCAGCGGCTGCTGCTATAGTTTCTTGCCCCTGTCACTCTGAATTTTATTAAATGAGTACAAATAATGAATGAATGGATAGATGGAATGATTCATAGATAGTTGCACGGATATAGAGTATTTCAGAGTGAAACGGAAATTACTCGTGCAACTACCATAACTAAAATCACAAGAATATGATCAGAATAGTTTAGATTTATTACAACATTAGAATGGCAAATGTGAGACTCAATAATCAACTTGAAAATTATGGCAAAAAAGCAAATATAGCAGAAAATCTCCTATAGTACAAAGGTCTATCACATATGGGTGAACTCCAGAAGCAGAGAAGGGCAAACAGGACATCCTCGAAACATCCATTTGTAAGAAGGAAAGCTCATTCTTTTGGTTTCTGTGATCATGGCGTTTCATCAAACCATCAGTGTCTGATTGTATGTCATGCTGGGTATCCCTCTATGTGACGTTCCTCCAACAATGTCAGTTTCCTCTTGTAACAGTGCTCATTTGTTTCATTGAGCTGTGTTCTCTCATAATGTTTTGTTTCCAAATAAAAGGAATGCAATTTAATAAAATAAAGTAAGGCTATGGGCAGTTCGTGCTAAGATAAAAAAAATGGATGGATGAGTCTGTTCTGCTTAGCATAAATTTTGCAGTAAAATTTTGAAAATGACAATAACTGTCACTTTTTTCGTTCTATTGAGTTTTTTATTATTTAATACCTTTTTAAATGTTACTTGGAACTGTAACTGATAAATTTCAGCCACAGTCATGTGTTCATTTTTTTCCAGTGGTGACAGAGCAAGGCAGGGACCAGCTACAAAACGAATACAAATACAGTACAATGGTGTTTTAATTTCAATTTGTGAGAAAGAGAGAATGCAAATTCTGTATTCTCTATAACTAGCTTCAAAATAAATGTAGAATTAATGTTCAGAAATCACTTCTTGTTTTGTGACCTATTAGCTGGTTTTTAGAGCTACTCGCTGTTGCTACCCCAGACATTGCTCATCTGGCCTGGACGTGACCTATTTCATGCCCAGGTGTGGTCTCGGGACCCAGAGGACACCATTATAACTGAGTCTGGGAAGCATTACATGTATTAACAGTGGCCATATGTTGAACAGGAGGGGAACAGCTGATGGTGTGTAATTGACAGAAAATCTACATATCACGCTAAGGTTTGCAGAAGCTTAAGCCCCTCCAGAAAAACTGAGCAAGGAGAATGCAACGGTAAGTGAAAGAGGATTTCCATCCAACAATATCTGATACAGCCCAAATTCAGACTGTAAGCACATTTAAGGCTCTTAGGGATTGGGCAGTTTATAAACCCTAAATCTACAGCTGTATAGACTGAGACAAATGCACATCACAGGAAAAGAGAGAGCAGAAACTCAGAATGGCAGCAAGTTGCAATGACCATGAAAAGTGAGCTATGTGTAAAAGTTGAGTAATATGGTATTCTAATATATAAAAATGATGTAGTCTTCTCCACATGAGATAGATTTTATTTGTGTGGTCTAAGTGGAGCCCTGTATTAGAGAGGATATCATGGGTACTCCATAATAAGAAAGTGAGTCTAACATGGATTTTAAAAATTGCCAATTTTTGCACATTCTGGTATGTTCCAAAAATATAAACATGATGGTAGAGTTCAGACAAAATACTAAAATAAAACTAATAAAATTTTACTGTATCCTGTAAATCTGTGAGCTGCAAGAAGCCACTAGCTATGAATAATCTGGCATGGGGTAGGTATTCATGGGAAAATAGGGTGAGCCAAAGACCAGGAGATAGAAAGAACAAAAAGAAAAAGGCACAGTTATGGGCAAAGTATTATCAGGGGTCTGAAAAGTCATAGAAGTCCACTATCTCAAATGTTGCAGCTAAAATTCAAACCAAACATTAATGTCTCAGAAACAAAGTGAAAAGTTGTAACACTAAACTCTTCTTAGAAGCGCCTATTAGCTTCCTATACTCTAGAAGATATTGTCGTATTTAAGAAAGGGGTCAGTGCTTGGTATAACGCAGTGCCACGTTAAATACTGTAGGTGGGATACGATGATGCAAAACATCATGTGACCCCCCCCAACCCAAGTCACGTGACCAGCCATGGCCATGGTAATGGCAAATAATATGCTCATAGCTAAGCACAAACAATCACAAAAAACATTAAACAGACGGCATCTTATATATGCCTAAATTCATTACACCAACTGCACTTTATGGGGTGAAGAGGAATAGGAAAGCCCTTCTCCCTGTCATCCAATGAGAGCATCTCTATGTTGAATTTTTACATTTTTTCCCAGTTCTGTTTTATGGATATTCTTCTTTTATTAAGTTTTTCAGTTGCAAGGAATTCAATTATTCTATTTTTTAATTAACAATATTTTTAGGGGCATATATTTTATTTATGTCTTGGCAAGCCATCACCTTGTTTTTTTGTGGGTGCCGCCATTTTGAGCCATCTTCACTGTATTGCTGCTAATGATGTTGCTGCCTTTTGACAACTAGGAGCTACAACAAATGATGTCACTATTGTGACAGTATAAAGGTCAGTGTCACACACTTCCTAGTTGTAGAATTCCGTATTCTTCCTTATGTAGCTAGAGAGGGGCACCTTATGTTTATTAGTACTCAATCACTTATATGGAGGTGACGTGAAGTGATAGCTAATCAGAATTAGTGCCCTACTCTCAGAATAGCAGCTTCTGCTGCAGTGTACCATTAAACATTGTGCTTTTGGCAATTATACACTTTTTTACAAGTGGGGCACTGATACTTAGTCATTTGTACTTGTTTCCTAATAATTAACATATGAAGGATCAATGCATGTTTCACATTTTAAATAAATGAACTAATTCATGTTGCATAATTGATCCGTATCATGCAATTTTTCAGGTGTTGTTTTATTGATTAGATTAGATAGAACTTTATTTGTCCCCAAGGGAAAATTTTGCTTTTTTGCAGAAGCTCTTTAAATACATAATAAAGTAGATATTGTTGTGGGTACAGGGTGGAAGCAGTTGAGAAAGGGACCATGAAGAACTGCAGCCTTTTTGGATTTGTGTGTTTTTTTTCCCTTGTCTTTTTAGGGCCTGTCAAAAAACAGTAAAAGCCCATTGAGGTATTCCTTGTGTGATATTGGGCTATGCAAGAGATAAATTATTATTGTTATTGAATGTATTCAATATTTCTTTTTTCCTATAGCATTTGTATACTTCATTACTTACAGATGTTAGTAATGAGAGTTAGTTCTCATGAATTGTTACTAATTTTTCTACAAATGATGATACCAAAACCACATTTAAAGCCACAAACAAAACAAAAGCAATTCTTTCCCTAATTTATTATTTTACCATATAATGGTTACACCCTTGGTTTCAGTCTACTAAGAAAATGATAAAGACTAGGAAATAAAAACAAATAACTAAGAAAATAAATTGGAACATCATAAAATAAATACAAATGCGTTCCTGACAATAGAATACCTGGGTTTTCAGTGCCCTGGGATGTAGACTTTCTTAATGTTGTACCTTTACATTTGTTACTGTGATTTTAAAATAAAAAAACAAAACAAATCTAAGGTCAGAAAACAAGGCCAAAAAATGTCCTAACTGCCTGTTAACCTTTGCAGGAATTAAGTGGCTAACACTGACAAGCTATTAACCTTTTCCTACTAAACTAATGACAAGCCACTCTCTTTTTTAATAGTCAAGTGTTTTCCACCTTAATGAAAGGATCTGTCAGGTTATTGTAAAAGATGGCACATCAAAACCATTTGTAGTAATAAAATGCATTCCACTTGATGGGGCATCACAAAACATTACTGCTGCTTTTACGAATCCCATACCAAATGGCATATTGTAAGTCAGCTTGGATAAAGGTGTTAGCCAAATAAGTAAATGTAACATAATATACATCCATCCATCCATTTTCCAACCCACTGAATCCGAACACAGGGTCACGGGGTCTGCTGGAGCCAATCCCAGCCAACACAGGGCACAAGGCAGGAACCAGTCCCGGGCAGGGTGCCAACCCACCGCAGATAATATACAGTAACAGAGATATATGCATTGCATGGTGCACTGGAAATGTTAACACTGAGGTCTACGTTGATTCCTTAGATTTCAACCAGAATTAGACAGGCAGCACAGCTAGTATCCATACACTGGCTAAACTCCACCACCATCTTACTGTACACAGTCGTGGTAATAACCATGTCACATTCAGTTTTGCTGCAAATCCCGCTCTTGGTGGGAAATCTCATGAGGATAAACCAAACATAAAATGGCAGCACAATGATGTCACAGAAACAGTAGTAAAATCAATAGCATAAAGGAAAATGAAATAAATGTGCAAAGTAAGAACAAGATTGGATTCAGGGGTTAAGAAGTAGAAGTGTGATAATCAGTTGTTTCTGATGTCTGCCTACTATAGATACAACACATTTTGGGCCTGTTTCAGTTTTCCAAAACTCTTCTTCGCATGGTAATTTTCTCATTTTCTTACTCGTTAAATCTCTCAACACATTTCTTGTACAAGGGTCTACAATACCAGGAAGGCTGTAAAATTATGACATTACAGAGGTCAGGTTAGGAGAGTCATAAAGTGATGTAATCACAGCCATTTTTCACGTAAAAGGTGACCTAAAGGCATATTCTCCAATACATTTGAAAAATATATATATTTTTTTTTTTACAAAAAGCCAATTTCCATCACTCAGTCTCCTTCATTCATTTTTAAATGTGTATTTCCTTAAAAACTGTTTTTGCTTGAGCTGTTCTCATTATACTTACTGTGAATGTTTGGTTTGTTTCTCGTATTTCATTCCTGGTTCTTATGAAGACCAAGTTATCTTCGGCAGGTACTCACACATGTGGCTGTCAGGTTTGAGAGTCATCTGGCCCTTACATTTCTTTATTTAGTACTGAAATGCAGCAGTTTGAGTTAGGAGAAATGAATACTGTTCATTGTTTTATTTATCATCACCTTCTGTAATGCTGTCACAGTTTCTCGATATAACTACACAAGCACTGGTTTGTGATGTCATGTGATGCCAGTTTTAGAAGCACATAGGCTGCATGAAGTTCACACTTGACCTGTAAAAAACAATATAATATAAAACAATATCTTGTAAAGAATTTTTTTTATTTATTTTAGAAATTTTTCTGATCAGTTGATTCCCACCTGTCTTCTGGTTTCTGTTTCTAGTTTACTGATTTTTATTTCTGTTGGAATAAACTCCAAAGTCCTTATAAGAAGGTCATGTTTGAAAAGCCAGACGTTAAGAGCTTGACTGCAGGATTTATGTTTTAGCTTCTTCTCCGCAGGCTGATATTTAGACCCTCTAACATTTTTTTTTTAAACTTCACGCTGTTCTCCCTTTTTTAACCTCCTCATCACTGACACAATGTCTGACTACTCAGTGCTGTATTTCATTGCAGCAGAGTGGTGACATCTCTTATGTTGCATGCGCACATATCTTTGTTCCTTTTTCAGTTTCAATGCTTCTAAAGAATTTAGAGGTCCTTTCTTTCTTAGCATCCAGAAGATGGTAAGGCATTTTTAAACATCTGGAAGAGCAAGTAATGCTGTTCGTTCGCATAATACAAACTTTCATTGAACTCCATACACATAACAATACATTTGAACTTGAATCTGAATGTTGTGATAAATATGATACAATACAATTTATTTTTGCATAGCCCAAAATCACACAAGAAATGTTGCAATGGGCTCTAACAGTCCCTGCTTTTTCACAGCCCCCAGGCCTTGACTCTCTAAAAAGACAATGAAAAACTCCCATAAAAAATGGAAGAAACCTTGGGAAAGGCAGATCAAAGAGAGACCCCTTTCCAGGTAGGTTGGGCGTGCAGTGGGTGTTAAAAAAAGGGGGACAAAACAATAATACACAGAACTGAACGCAAGTAATCCTCAATACAGTATACAGTAACAGTAAAATAAAAATATTACAAGTACAGAGAAAAATTCAACAGTTCACACCGAAAGCAGGATCTGTGTGGTGGCATTTTAAGATAAAAGGAGGTTGCAACAAATATGATATTCCATCCATCCATTATCCAACCCGCTGAATCCAAACACAGGGTCACGGGGGTCTGCTGGAGCCAATCCCAGCCAACACAGGGCACAAGGCAGGAACTAATCCCGGGCAGGGTGCCAACCCAAATGTGATATTTTACTAAGATATTCATTGCATTCGATTTTATGACAGTAGAATAGAAGTTTTCAAGGGACTTGATAAATTGACAGAAAGTTGTTCTGAATTTTAAATGTGTTATTTCTGTCATAAGGGCAGTGGTCAGTGGTGAGAGCTGCTGCTCTATAGCTCTGCACTCCTGGATTCACATCCCAGTCCGAGTGAAGTTTGCTCATTCTGTCGTTGCCTGTGCTGGTTTTCCTCTGGGTACTGTAGTTTTAATCTCTCATCCTAAAAATATGTATTTTAAGTTAATGGCTAACTCCGAATTAACCCTGTACAAGTGTGTCTGGGTGTGTACAGTACCTGTAAAATTCATTCATACCATTGGAGGTTTTACAGGGTGAGGCAGAAAGGACGGACATCTTTGAAATGGCTAGAACTCCCTACTAGGTGGAGTGACAGATGTGCGGTAGGCGGCGTTAGGTGAAGTCTTAGCATTTTATTATTTTCTTTTTAGATGAAGCCATGGTGCCGTGGATGATAGAACACCGCGTTTTTGCATACGACTGCTTTGTCAAGAACAACCAATCTATTACCACAGTTAAGCGTGAGTTTCATTGACATTTCAATATCCACAGAAATAAAGCTGTTCCCGCTTGTAACACTATCCCAACGTTGGGTTAAAGCACTTCGTACACAAAGTACACTAATGAACAAAAGACCACCAGGGGCTACACAAACGGCATGTACCCCTGAAAATGTGGAAAGCGTATGACTAGCCCTGCTGCGCAGTCCAAGTCGATCTGCTCGGAAGCATTCTTCTGAACTTGGCCTTAGTAATCGTTCGGTAAGGCGTATTTTGCATTTAGACCTGCATTTCCATCCCTACAAATTGTCCGTTGTGCAACAGTTGAAGGCCGGGGATTATGCACAGTGACTGAACTTAGCATATGAAATGGGAGCAATTTTTGAGCAAAATGACAGCCTCCTTTTGTTCATGAGTGATAAGGCTCATTTTCTTCTCAATGGCATGGTGAATCAACAGAATTGCTGTTATTGGGCTTCTGAAAATCCGAAAAAATTACACGAAAGACCGCTACAGAGCCCGAAAGTGATGGTTTGGTGCGCTATGGACAAAACCTGCGTCGATGGTCCTTACTTTTTCGAAAATGATAATGGGAATGCTGTTACCGTGAACTCGGAGCGCTACAGTATATCGAGATGATAAACAACTTCTTTTTACCTGAATTACGATGAAAACGTATTCCCATCTGGCGTGTGTGGTTTCAACAGGATGGGGCGACAGCCCACACAGCTAGAGCATTAATGGATGTTATTCGCCCTCTCTTCCCTCGTCACCTCATTTTTCAGGTTTGGTGATATTCATTGGCCTCCTCGGTCCCCTGACTTATCCATGTGCGATTATTTCTTGTGAGGTCACCTCATGGCACATGTAAATGAGCATAAGCCCCGTACATTGGAGGAACTGAAGGAAGTCATTCGCGTGGAAGTCGCCCAAATTGACAGAGCAATGTTGAAAAGAGTGGAGGCCAACTTCCATGAACGCCTTCAGAAATGCATCAATGATAACGGACACCACATGGGAGATGTTGTTTTCCACACTTGATTTTGTCAAATGCTATTTCAATATGAACTCAAATCTTTCAATAAATTTCTTTGTAAGAAAAAATTAACAGTTTTGTGACTTTGTAAAAAAATGTCCGTCCTTTCTGCCTCACCCTGTATATTTTATTGTTGCACAACACTAAGTGTCAGTGGATTTAATTTGGCCTTGTTAACATTGATCAAAAGAAAAAGACTCTTTTATTTCAAAGTGAAGACAGATCCCTGCAAAATGATCTAAATTAATGACAAGTGTAAAATGCAAAATAACTGATCACATAAGTAATATGGCACACCTAAATTCACTGGTGCAGCCAGATGGTTTTAGAAGCCACAGAATTAGTTCAATGGAGACCACCTGTCTGTAGTCAAGGGGCTTCAGGTGTTTGTGGTATAAATCCAGGTTGGGGAGTCAGTATGGTGGCCTAACCACCACAATCAAAACAAAAATAACACTCCAGGCAACTCAGTGAAAATGTGACTGAAAATACAGGTCAAGGGATAGAGACAAGAACATCCATGTATCTAAGACCCTGAAATAGCCTTTGGAGTCCAGTTAAATTAGCCATTAAGAAAAGGAAAGGGTATGGCATAACTGTAAATCTGGCTAGACAGGCCATCTACAAAAACCTCACTGATCATGCAAGAAGAAGATAAGTGAGACAGCCCACCAAAAAAAAAGAGAGAACTGTGATGGAGTTTCAATATACTAAAGCTGAGACAACAAAGACTATGGAGACAACAACAGGTGCCTGGGAGCTTCACCAGTCACAGTTTTATGGGGAGATGGTAAAGAGGCAGCAACTGTTAACAAAACACACACACAAAAGGCATCATGGCTAGACTTTGTCAGAAATTGGCCGTTTAAAGGTTCTGTGGTTCTGAACCCACAATTAAGTCATGTGGCCATCAAAATACACCATCCTGACCATCGAGCAGCATGATGTTGTGGGGATGCTCCTCTGCAGCAGGCCAAGGAAGGCTTGTGATGGGTAAAATGAATGCAGCAAAATACAGGGACATGCTTCAAGTCTGCAAGAAACCTTAATCTTGGGAGGAAATATGTTTTCCAGAAAACCATTGACCACAAGTATAAAGCCAAAGCTACACAAGAATGGCTTAAAAAACAACCTGGAGTGGCTGAGTCAGAGTCCAGATCTCAATCCAACTGGGAGTTTGCGGCTGGGCTTGAAACAGGCTGTTCATTCGCAATCCCCGAGTCATCTGACAGCCGGTGTTGTAAAGAATATGGAAATACTGCAGTGTCCACATGTGCAAAGCTGATAGAGATGCTCAATGGTGTCATGGCTGCCAAAGACACATCTAGCAAGTACAGACTTGAAGCAGTGAATACTTCTAAAATGAACTATTTTGTATTTCATATATGTAATTACTTTAGATCGCTTTGCAGAGATCTGTTTTCACTTTGACATGAAGGAGTCTTTTTCTGTTGATCAGTGTCAACAAATCCAATTTAAATCCACTGTGATTCAATGTTGTATGACATGAAAAGGTGAAAACATCCAAGGGGTGAATACTTTTTATAGGCCCTGCATATGAGTGTTGCATCTGATGGTCTGCCAGTCCTTTCAAAGCTCATACTGACTTTGCACCTCATGTTGCTGTGTTAACAGCTGGATGGATGGTTTGATATATTAAAGGCAAACCCTGTACCCTGAAACATAAAGCTGTCAGAGGTCCATGTTGGAAAAATATCATTTATTATTAGCTCTAGGCTCCACCATATAGTGTATAAAAATGTATTTATCTGACATCCGTTGTATAAGTCAGTTATGGCCTTAACGTTACCTGTGCCGGTCAGGTTGGACAGTTGCCCCCAGATTCTTTTCCTCTTCTTTCTTCTTCCATTTTTCTTATATAAAATGTGCCTTTTATACTATAGAGCTCTAATATGTTGGCCATATTATAAGTAGAAGACTCCCGTTTTTGCTATGACCTTCCACCAGCAATGTGTAATGAGATAAATTAAACTGAAAATGAACACAGAAAGTAGTTTCACCAACTAAACCCAGAGATCTCCTCTAAAAGCTCTCATTATGGTTATCTTTAAAATGAAGTCGGCTCTGTTATGGTCTCTCTGTACACTGAAAATATCTGCAAGAGGAAGGGCTCGGGTTCAGCTTAACGTATGCATCATATATAAAAGACAGGCCATTCATTCACATTAAAGAAGACATAGATTATTTATTGAATATCAGCCTTCCAGTGAGACACCAAATAAAAAAAGTTTCATATACTTGATTTGAAGCACTCTAAACTGTTACAATGTACCTGTCACATTTTACTTGTACATTTAAATATCATTAAAACTGTAAATTTCGTTCAGACTAATGCTTTAGAAAAATGGTGGGTTCCGTTATTACATCTGTAATGGCTCTTTTACATCTTGATATTTTTTAAAGATGAATATTGTACATACTTCATACATAGCCTTGAGCAATATGTTTTAATTAAAATTTGTATTGCTGCAACAAAAGGTTTTCCATACAACAAAGGCTATTCATGCAGTCACCAGTGTTGTGACATTGCTACTAACCTGGTGTTAATTAGCAATTAATGAGGTTATTTAATTTCCAAATTATTTCCACTTTCATTGTGCTCCATACTGTGAATCACTTATGTGCTGGTGATAACCGAGCAATGCACATAACCTCCTTCATATATTAATCAAATATTCAACTATAAAAATAATTTAATGTTTTCAGTAAGAGGGCAAAATTTAATTGAGGATCAAATGCCTGCCAACATTCCACTGTAAATCATTTTAATCACAGCTAAGACCATTGAATTGCTTGAGACATCGTATTCATTAGTGGTGTGGGGCTTCAATATTTAAAGGGGGTGCAAAATCTTTTTTTTTCTTTGGAAGTGCTTTGACATGAATAAATATTAAAAGGCTTTGATTAAATGTGCCATTTTGTTACCTGTAAGATCACTGATCGTTGTTACCGAAACCCTGCAGTGGGCTGGCGCCCTGCCCGGGGTTTGTTTCCTGCCTTGCGCCCTGTGTTGGCTGGGATTGGCTCCAGCAGACCCCCGTGACCCTGTAGTTAGGATATAGCATCTTGGATAATGGATGGATGAGTGTTACTGAAACCCCCGAATAGTTACTAACATTAAACAAGGCCTTGAATAGACAGTAATGTCAAAATGCAGAATGCAGGAAATGTATTGAAAAGCTTCAAAAATATCCATCAACATCTGCAAGAGAAAAGCCTTTAGGGCTGGGTTATACAGCGTTCACAAACTCAGTTGTGGAGGTTCACAGAACATATCTTGTGGAATCGGATCAGGGCATCAACGAAACCCATGTCTCTAAACTGACCAGTCATTAAACAGGAAGAAAATGGCTACAGCATTAATTAGATGACTATTGTAGGCACAGTATTTCTGACACTATACTTACCTGTTAGGATTTACTGAGCTTGATCCAAACTCAATGAGATCCGTAGGCTGAGAATTAATAACATCTTTTCAAGACGTAGCTTCAAGATTGTCATTTTGTTAATTGTTAATTGTAATGGTATCCCCTCTACAGTGGCACATTACAGGATTTCTGGTCAGAGGGCATGTCAAACTTCACAACTGAAGCTGCTGAATGGCATTGTCTTGTAGTTGTCAGATTACACGACTAGGAACTGCAGAGACGAAGCGACTCTGTGATGACTTTTTAGACCAAAGTAACGTAAGCTCACCGCATTTTGACAGCAATTTACGTGGTGAGTTACGTTGTGGTGTTTGATGTGAACTGAAGCTCCTGACCGGTGTATCTACATATTTTATGGATTGTGCTGCTGTTTAAATGATCACAGTAATAAGCAGTTATTCCTAATAGTTTGTCCAATGGGTGTAAATCACTATTACCTGCAGCCAGGAGTCCACCCATTCATTTCTTAAACGCACTACTCCTTTGGAGCCTTTTACAAACAAACAAATCAATCCCTATGGTAGAAGCCAGTCCCCCTTAACTGAAGATTTTACCCAACATGCATATCTCTGAGATGTGAGAGGCCCTGAGAAACCCCTCACATGGGGAGAACATGCAAACTACACTTGCAAAGTGACTGGCTGAGAATTAGACGTGGGTCCCTGGAGGCAGCACACAGCGCACACCAATTCATTTTCATGAATTGTGTTATAAGCAGAATCACACAATAAAAAGATTTCACTGTAATGTTAGCCTCATGAACACATTCTATGAGTGAACAGGGCCCTTTAAGAAAATCCTATACTAGCCTTTACCATCCAGCATGCTCATGTGTGAAAATGGCTTTCAAGGCCCTTTCCCTTGTGTTAGGGCTTCTAGGAAGCTGAGCTGACAAACCACTGCAGAAAAATGTAATTGAATCGGGCACTTTGGTAAATTTTGCTTTAGGCCTGCAATATGTTTCTTCGCAGCAAACATACTGCCAGTAAGTTTTATATTTTCAATTTGGAGCTGCTACATTTTTACATAAACAGCCCTGCCTCGCTGGCATTGTGCTAAGAGACAAAGTGAATTCACAGCCTAAGCAGACACTGCGGAGGCCTTAACTGCGCAGATTCCTAGTTTAACCCCCTGAACATGCAAAGTGTCAGCAGAAATCAGCATTTTCTTTTCTGTCAGTCACAAGTCAAAAGAATTACATTTTTTGACTTGCAGTTTTTGACTTGAGGATTTACTTTTCCAAAACTATTATCTCCAAACAGACACTGGAGACACACATATGACATAACAGCTGACAGTAAAACAATGACGAAGCCCTAGAGGCTTTCAAATCGATCATTAATTCTCTTCACATTTCTGACTTTCTCTTCTGACTTTTCTCACTATGCTACACTGTCTGTTTATATATTTTTCTAACCCTTATTTATTTATTTCTGCTATTCCTCATTTAAATGGTTAGACACTATGATCCTAACCAGAAGCTTTCCTCTCATTTATTGAATCATAAGCCTTATCACCATAAACTCATCGGATGTCATTTAAAGTGCTTGGGGAAATATTTAATAGCATGCTTTCTTTCTGGTATTCTCCCGAGTATATTTGGAAACTTCTGTTATTAATTTTTCTTGCTGTTATAGTTTCACTTTAAATATTGTGTTAGGATTACTGCATCTTTATTTTGTGGGTACATTTCTTTGTGGGCACCGCCATTTTCTGTTCTATGACCATGGAGACAATGACGTTGCTTATAGTATTGACGTCAGTTTTCAGTCACATGGTCATCAAGCGTAACACCACATTGTCATACTGTGTGATGTCATCTTGCAGTTATTATACAGAGTGATGAACGAGGTGGCACGATTTTTAGAACTTTAGAAAGATTTAGATGAGAACAGACCAATCACCCCGACAAAACTCACTAGTCTTATCCACTTAATTTCTGTAAGATAACATCAACTTCTGAAAGTCGTTAAAGTTCTACTGAAGCTCCCTGCAAAAACACAGAATTTGATAGCTGAAGAGCCTACCATTTCCTTCTGTTGTGTTGCCCTGACAAACTGCATTTTGAAGCCTTAAAGGCACTTATTTATTTTGGACTATAGAATTATTTGTGTCCCAACCATTCTTTTGTCTTTGTCCTGTTATTCTGGCACTCAGCCACATATACTGTATGTGTATTGTGACAGTTGGCTGGCGTCCATACCCAGTCGGCACGCCCCTGCACACTGTATTCAGGGGGAGCAGCCCTGGACACTGCAGTTCCTCCCCCTGGACACTAGATGGCCGCCTCCCTGGGATGGTGCAGTGCCTCAGGTTCCCGCAGGGCATCCTGGGAATTGGAGTTGGGTGCAGCCCTGTTGGGTCCCACAGGCACCGCCAGGGGGCACTGTGTTTGGGACTCCTGAGCCCATATGGGCAACATATTCCATACACCCGGATGTACAGCCGGAACTCAGGGATAAGCATGGATGGATTGTATGGGTTCCAAGAAAATTAATAAAACTTCAAAAAAAAAAAAAAAAAAAAAAAAAAAAGGAGCCTGTAACCACCACTCAGTAGCCAGAGTCGGGTGGGAGGAGGACTAAGCTTGATGAGGAGGAGTGGTGATAGAAGAAGAAGTGTGTTGTGTGTCTTTGCTTCTGCTTTTGGGACTGTGTTGGGTCTGTGGGACACGGGGAAGATGTGCCCCACGGCTGAAGAGAAAATAAAAAAAGTCTTTCATTTTATATGTGCCTCTGTGTCAGTCTGTGCCGAATTGCGAGCTATATAGCGCTTTTATCACAGTATATATATATATATATATATATATATATATATATATATATATAATTGTGATAGGCCGGGATGCCAGCCATGTGGAAGGATCAGGGAAGAGGGCATTGATGAGGCAATATCTCCCCTGGGACACTAGAGGGCAGCCTTCATGGGCAGCTGTGGCACCACATATTCCCTCAGGGCATGTCGGGAGCTGGAGTTTGGCACAGCCCTGTTGGGTTCCGTGGGGGCAACCAGGGGGAGCTGCAAAGCCCTATAAAGGACCTTCAGCACGCCTGGGAGTGATTCCAGGTAAAACTGATGAGCCACCTGGAACACTCCCAGGACCTGAATAAGAGGAGCTGCCTGACTCCATTGAGGGGCCAGAGTTGGGAGGAAGGAGACAAAGCCTGAGGAGGAGTGGAGGCGGATGGACCGGCGGCAAGAAGGGACTGTATATTGGTGTGGTGTTTGTATTTTGTGCACAAAGCTGTAAATAAACACGGATACTGAGTTCAACCTGTGTCCTGCCTGTCTGTGTCAGGGGGGTTAGGGTGACAGTATACCCTCTAATGGTTTACTATATATATATATATATATATATATATATATATATATATATATATATATATATGTGGATTCAAATCAATAACACACATGTAAAGAAGATTCTGCATTATGTTCAACATGCCTTAGCAAGGAGGAATTACTTTTCATAACAATATTTTAAGGTGGTTTGATAAATTATAAATTTCCATTTACTTTTTAAGGATGTGTTTTGTGGACCTTTAAGAATTGTCAGAACACTGGAAAATATTGAAAGGGTGACAAAGACTGTAGAATGGAGTCCTTGGCATTCAGCACAACCTCAGTTGAGAGAATTAAACATATAAGACAAGGTAAATAAATTGCATTGACTAATTAATTTTTAACTACTTTGGTTTTTCTCTAATTCAACCTAACCATTCAGATTATCCTTTCAAAAATTGTCACATCCTGGCACTGCACTGTCATGCATTGTGAACCTATTCAAGCTTTGGATTGAAGAAAAAAAAACAACTCCATCATTGAGAATAAGAGGGAAGGGAAATATTGCCAGTGTTGGGAATTTGCTTTGAACTTTTGACTGTACTTTTTTGCCTTTCTTTTTGAACGCCATCACTTGTTTTTTTTTCAGCATCTCAACCCCTAATAAATAAAAAGACCATATCAGCTGTAACAGGTATGAAATCTGCATCTGATTTCATTCAGAGGTCTCCTATGATTTGGTGATCTCACTATATTCAATGTAATGCAACATGCTTCTATTTATTAATCAAAATTAAAGACTTACAACCTGGAGGTGTAATCATTTCACCTAACATCTGGCCCACTTCCAAAGTTTCTTGCATGGCATTTTCTTAACCCTGTTAAATATTTTCCTATTCAGAAATAGTAGCTGTGGACTGCAAAGGATCATAAATGCGCATTCATTCACAAAAACTATGAAATAAAAAAATCATTAGAACAGCTAACATCTTTCTGACACTGTTTTTCCTAACATAATTCACGTATCACGCAAGTGTGGTGGGTTAAAGTAATACTCCATGGTTAACTGCTATAGAATGCGGCCATTGACCAGTGACATATCTGTCACGTGAAACAAAGCAGAGAGGTCTAGGTTTAATTGTTTTTTTTTGTTGATCAGTCATTGTTCTGGTAATACTTGTTTCACATGATAAAATAAAATGCTTCACTTTAGACAAAAATTAGAGAGGATTTGTCAAAGAACCTAACTAGAGATGTTGTTATTAAAAAAACAACAAAAAACAGAAAAATGTTTCTATAAAAAGAGCCAGACTATCCCTTCTTTAACAAGTTACTACCTCGGCTCCATTTCCATCCCATCCAATGGCTGTATGATGTTTGCAAATGCTTCTCATGTCCAAATTTTCTACCCACATCTACAGTAAATTGGGGAATTATAGGTATTTTGGTCCTGGTAAAATATTGTCATGCATATTATTGAAGGTTTGTACAAGTGAATCCTACAATAGATTGGTGGCCCACCCAGATATGGCTTCAGTTAGGTTAGACACAACATAATCTCACAATGATAAAACGGCAGTAGGTTGGATGGGGTAAAATAGATGGAGGTCTAATTATCTCTGCCAATAATACTGCAGATTTACTAGCATCCACCTTCGGGTATGTGTGAGTCCATATGACACAAAGAATGCCACTTGAACATATTACACTGCCCAATCATCTCTGACTAGTCAAACATCACTACAGCAGTGAGTCCTTTGTAACACAAATTGTAGCATACAATGCCATGACTGGTGACAACCTCTGTCAGTCACCATCCATCCATCCATTATATCAGTCACCCAACTTTGAAGTTCAAACAGTTGCTAAAAAAATCAATTCACATGGTAAAATTAATTTCATTCAAACAGTATAAAAAATAAAACTGCTAACGAGTGCACTGCCAGTGCCAGAGCTGAGGAGCTGGGAATGAAGAAGGATCAAGAGATGAAACATTAGTCATAAATCACAGTCAACAGTAAGCCAGAAACATGCTAATGCTATGTCCACACTACTACATTTTCATTTAAAAACAGCATTTCTAAATGAAAACAATCTCTGCCCACACTATTGTTTTCACATCATTTACAAAAGTATTTCTGCTCACATTAAAACAACCAAAAATGCATACGACATAGTCATTAATTTACACTGGGCATGTGGGCTTTGGTGGAAAAATCCTTGAAGTAATGGTTATGCCGCTGGCCATAGGATTTATCATATAAGTGTAGCAACCATTAAATTATTTACCTTTTGCACATTTATGCAGCATTGAAGCTGTACAAAACATAATTAACATGCATAAACGTAGGAAACACAACAAGTGCCATGAAAAGCAACTCCTGTATGTCCGCCATTTTGGAATATGGCTTTCCTCCATTAAATTCAACTGATAAGGGAATGCGACATTGTAGCAAGTAGCATCCAGTCGAGGAAGAGCCATGTAATAAGCACAGTCCAATCGAAGTGTGATTACAGTCCGCAATTTTCAAAACTCTAAGTTTACCCTCATTCACACTGTAACACTAAACTGCCATTTTCAAAAGTATATGGTTTCAAAAGTCTCAGTTTTTGAGGTTTAACATTTCAACGATAATATGGATGACAAGCAAAAACGGAGAGAAACATCTGCATTTTGAAATGAATATGTAGTAGTGTGGATGTAGCCTAAATCATTTGAAAACATTTTTAATTATTTAAACATTTAAAACATTTTAAACATTTCAACTTGGATGCTGGCATCCTTTCATCAAGCATCATGTCAGTGATGTGATATAATGTGACTTTCGGGACAGCATCCTCTAGCAACCAGGAGTTGCATCCTGACAATGGGACAACCAAAATAAAGAAAATAAAAAGGCATCCCGGTAAAACAGAACATATGCTTAATCCCAGAGACTAAATAGGAACAAAATGCAGGTACAGAACTGATTCCCAGAATTCAAAGTTCTCAAACCATCAAAGAAGAATCTCAAAGGAAAAGTACTAACTACATAATAAAGTTGTGTGATCAATATCAATGAGGGAGTTGGTCACATGACAAGAAGAAATTCACATTTATTATTCTCCTGTTTTTTTAAAACATATTTTCTTTCGGTTTATATTATCTTTTGTCAATTGAGTTTTACTGTGGCTCTGAAAATGAAGCACCACTGATACTCACATTGCTTACGCACGGATCTTAAAGGCCTGTCATGCACATTAAGATGAATGGTGGCAGTGAAGGCATATGTATGCATTCATGTTAAGGCTGCAGCTTGAGATGGGGGTCAAGCGTCTGGCATGACAAAGAGCTGCTAGGTCCACTCCGAAGATGATGATGTCTTTGACGTAGAGCCAGTTGAGGTGATTTAGCCATCTAGTGAGGATGCCCCCTACTAGGTGCTTTCAATGACAGTGATAACAGATTATCTCTCTCTAATTTAACCTAGGAGCACCTAGGAATTCTTAGGCAAGGGTGGAGACTGCCGTCTTTACCCTTTGCTGCTTTCACCCAATGAAGAATGTTAGTCGTTGTGATGTGGAATTAAACTAAATTTTCAGATAAAGCCATCCTGGGCAAATTCTGCACAGACTGTGAGTGGACTGGGAACTGAACACAAGTCCCAGAAGTAGCATAACCACTGTATTGACCCAAAGACGTGTTCTGCTAGGTAAATAATTTGAGATAAGCTAAACAGACAAAGCCTGCACAGATACGTACGTCATAGTAGATTGTACATTCTTCCAGAGAAAAATGTTCTTTTTTATGTCTTTCTGTAGCCTTTATTGATAATATTGAATAGAACATTTTCTTTGTGTTCTAAAATAATATTTCTTCAGTAGAGGTGATGTTCTCTTTTTCTCTACAGTGTCATAGCAGTGGGCATTACCATCTGTCGCTATGGTAACCTATGTAGGTCTCCGGAGAAGGCTGGCTGGCGCCTGACCACTAACATACTGCAATGCCAGATTTTCCATACAGCACACAGTGACAAGACCATATGGTCATTCCACATACATTATGCATCATTTATTTGCAGTAAATGATCGAGACAATATAGTGATATAATAATAAGTGAGACTTATGAATACTTAAATGATTTTAATGTGATCTTTAATACACCAGGGCAAACTGCTAATAATTTGTGTCAACAGAACCTGCAAAAACAGATTGACTATTTTTGGTTTTCTTTAGTAAGCACAAATCTTTCTTTTATAAACCAAACACCTTACAATTTCAATATTTAAATGATAGATTTTTAATTTTAATTTGCATAGCTGTTTAATAAAGCATGAAGAAAATAACAGTGGCAAACACATTACAATCCACTCGACACAGGTCCCTAGACAGGTTCACTGCACTTATAAAACATGATGGCTACTTACGTGAAATTAATTAACTGCAGTTATGGAAAGACAGTAGAGATCTAGGACTTTATTACACATGCATGACAGTCTTCAAGCCCAAAGAGATTAGGCTGGCAAACCCATTTTTCCGATAATATATGGTGGGTGCTTATAAAGTTAATTGGCCTTGTCAAATGACCATGTTGTGAAAAGCGCGTCCTCTGCACTGCCATGACTATTAAAGCAGGGAAATTAAGGAGAGACATGCAAAACAGCACAGATATCACTGACCTCACAGAGATGATGCACTTCAGGTTTCTGAAAGATGCAGACCTATGCAGCTTTCACTTAATATTTGTGGTTGTACCTCACGTAATAAAAGAGCATAAGCAAAAGATTTAAAACACATGCATTCATTTTTCCTGGGGACACTACGATGCTCCAGGCCACAGTTACTGTACAGAGCTGAAAAATGAACAAAGGAAATACCCACCAGTGATATGACTTCATTGTGGGAGCAAATGTAGCACTTGAGTGGCTTGGCGATGGCCATTGAGTTGGACCATGAGACACAGGTGTCCATCCAGCCATTTTGTGCAGTGGTGGGACCACACTGGATCATGCTGAGCATTTTAGGACAACTTGCAGTCCATTTATTACAAAGTACTATCTGTTTCTCAGTTAAGTGGCAAGATGAAGGAGCAGATAGTCTTGTTACCTCGCAGAAGTCTGGATCCCTATGCAATTCCTGACTGAGCGCCTCTGCACAGAACTGGCACCATATCTGAGTACATGTTTGAGTTTGGTCTGGGCATTCTTATAGTGGTGGGCACCTTCAGGTAAATTAGGGTGTCAGGCTATAACTGTACCATCGACGATTGACATCTTGTCCATTTCTGTCAGAATAAGCTGCAACTCTACTGCAACCCTGGAATGGAAAACTCTTCAGAAATTAGTGGATGGATGTAATTGATCAACAGTTGTAGTTTTAGATAAGTACGGTATTTAAGCATCTTATGAAAGACCATAACACCATGCTATTTAGAATATCATTTACATTACGTTACCATTACATATAACACCAGCTTTGTTTTTTACATTTATGAATCGACTATAATTTGGAAAACAAACAAGTCAACTGTAAAAAACGTTTAGTATTCTTTACATGTACCACCAGCCCTATGAGGGTAGGGGTTTTAAGACAGTGACATCGATTCTGTGTGTGGACTGTGTAAGATGGCACCAAAGATCATGGGCCAGTTCATAAATTGTGTGTTTGTCAAATGCAGCTCATGAATTTTAATGATAACTCAACAATGAATCACTGCCTGCAGTTACACATTTTATCCTTCTCATTTACGATATTATTAGCTTCCTGTACAGAATTTAGAATATCGTCAAAAAAATACCATTGTACAGAAGAGCCATTTTATTAGTTTTTATTAACTGTCAGTTCTACACAGGTTCATATTTAAATAGGAGACTTTAAGCTGTGCTAAGGTGGGTTTACACTAGGGATGCTTCAGCCAGGTTTTTTTAATGCCGATACCAACTATCGATTTCATATTATTTAAACAGCCAATTCTAATACTAATTTTTTTTCTATAATTTACCTATCTGAAGGCTTATTTAAAAAAAATAATTTTCACCTTATCTCCAACAACAAATAAAATAAATTATACACATATACATACATACACATATACATACACATACATATATATATATACAGGAGGAAGAAAGGCAGCCCACGGACATTGGAGAAGCCCGTGTTGAGGGATGTTTGGTGTGGGAGCACTGTGTGCTGTGTGGGACTTTTGTGGAGAACAAATAGTTTAATAAACGTGTGTGGCAGTGACATCCGGTGTCT
>JANRMT010062856.1:68966418-68979254 GCA_026402145.1 Polypterus bichir lapradei
TTTTTTTTTTTTTCACACAATCAATTAAATGATATTGACAATTAAACACTGCTTAAATATAAATATACACTTATGCACTTATCAGTTTTAATCATTGATTGCACTACAGCTCTCTTGCTGTTAAAATATACATCTACTATATTTATACAGGTGTGGATTCAAACCTAACATTTTTACTTCCTAAGTGTAATACTTTACATTTAGTGATATTAACTTTCATCTGCCACAAATCTCCCCAAGCCTGCACGCTGTTCAAGTCCTTCTGTAACGATTTAAAGGATTCCAAATTATCTGCCAATCCATCTATCTTGGTATCATCTTCAAACTTAAGCAGTGTCTTACTTATATTCTTACCCAAATCATTTATATATACTGTATTAAATATAGCAGCGGCCCTAGCACTGACCCCTGTGGAACACCACTCTTAACATCGGCCAGTTCTGAAGAGTTTCCTTGTACCATCACCCTCTGCTTCCTGTGTCTGAGCCAATTCCGCACCCATCTAAAAACATCACCCTGAACTCCCATTTCTTTTAGTCTGATGGCCGGCCTCTCCTGTGGCACCTTATCAAATGCTTTCTCAAAGTCAAGATAAATAATATCATATGCTTCACTTTGATCACATCCTTTTGTTGGTTCCTCATAGAATTCCAGTATGTTGGTAAGACATGACCTACCACTTCTGAACCCATGCTGACTGTTCAGTAACACTCCTATTCTTGCAATGTGCTGCTCAATCTTAATAATAATAACTAGCCAACCCACGGCGTACTATACGCCGCATAATCAGGCCGGTTTTTTAATGAATTTTAAGCACAGGGAGAAAATTAACATTTGAAAAATTGGTAATGTAATAAATAAGCAAGAAAAGCAACATTGTAACAATGCATGGAACGAACCAACACACAATCGTCCGTGACTGAAAACTGGCGGACCACTATCGCGCCCTGCCTGCTCATGTGCCCACCTCCAACTCATCACTTGAGCTGTTGTCGTCTTTGCACAGTCCACATGCACCTGTGACTCACGTAGGCTTTTCATTGCTCTGGGCAGTTTTGGCTGCTTTTCTATATATACAGTAATCCACCAAGACACCAGACCACGGTAGTAGCGCAAATTGCTGTATGTAGCGTGTAAAACAGTTTGCTATGGTGCACGCGGTCGTGCGTTGTAACCGAAAACTCGGTTTTTAAAGACTGCTTACTTTATTGTGTTTTAACCTCAGTTGTAAAGGATTGTCTTAAGGATCCCATGGGATACCCCTCGCAAACCATTTTACACGCTGCATATGGCGATTCACCTCCGCGAGAAACATGCCTCTATGAACAGTCAACTTGGCTTGGAGGTGCATGTGGCCTCTACGACAGATGAATATAAATTACGCCGTTTTTTCTGTGTCGTCGCGTCCGAGTTGGTGAGCGTGGCTCTGTGAGTTGTCGTCGTATCCAATGGTCTTGGAGTTGGTGGGCGTGGCTCCTTCCTGTGTGCGCCGTAGGTGTCTTACTTGTCGGCGGCTTAGTGAATCCACGCCCCTTCCGGTGTGCTTTCCATGGGTGTCTTGCCTTAGTGAATTGTATATATAAATAATAATACATTTTATTTATACAAAGGCGCTTTTCTAAACACTCAAGGACACTGAACAAACGATAAATATAAAAGCACATTGTAAACACACCTTAAAGCACCAGAAAATACAGAAAATATAAAAAGTTAAAACCAAACAAAGCCATTATAATCGCTGAGAAAAAAACATTTTGAACAGATGGGTTTTAAGTTTACATTTGAAAGTTGAGAATGACTCAGTATTTCTAAGCTCAGTAGGTAATGAGGTCCAGATCGTGGGAGCGAGAGGGACGGTCAGGTGGATGGAGGAAGAGGATCTAAGGTTACGGGAGGGAATGGCAACATGAAGAAGGTTGGACAGATATGGAGGGGAGAGGTTATGAATGGCTTAAATGTTAACAGAAGAATTTTAAAATCAATTCAAAACTTAAGCAGGATCCAATGACGCTGTTGCAAGACCAGCATAATATGGTGAATAGATGGGGTTTGAGTAGTAATGCAAGCAGCAGAATTCTAGACCAGCTGAAGCTTATGGAGAGATTTATTAGAGAGACCAAAGAGGAGCGAATTGGAATAGTCCAGGCAAGAAGTAACATGAAGGTGGTCCAGCTGACAAGTAGACGGCTTAGATTTGCAGACAAGATCTGAGATTTCTGAGAAGGTGGGAAGCTGGAAAGAGGAAAATGAGTGAATAGATGGATGTATTTCAAAGGAAACACTGAGAGAATTTGGACCAAGATGGCGATGTATCCTCTGGATTTTCTCATTAAAAAAGGACATAAGGGAATTACAAAAAGCAGTCGAGTAAAGGATAAATATTCAGGAGGTTGTGTAATATTATTAAGTAATGAAAACAATGACTTGGTGTTACCTATATTACAAGAAATTAACTGAGTGTAATGGTTGGATTTGATTTGAGCAATACAGGCCTTATAATAAAGTACATGATTATTATGCATCTCTTTGTGGACAAAGAGTCCAGTTTTTTTTTTTTTATAACCATTCAAGATGCCTGCCTTTGGCTTTCAGAAACCAAATTTCAGGTGTAAACCAAGGAGCAGAAAAAGAAAAGGAAACAGATCAGGTTTTTAACGGATCATGAGAATTTAGTATACCATTGTGTCTAGTGTTGTAGTATGAGACCAATCCTTCAAGAGTGGATAAATTATAAAAGTCCATGTCCATGCAATTCTAGAAGAAAGAAAATCCAAGTTAATATTCTTAATATTACGGAAAGATATGAGACGGGGAAGCTTAGTAATACCAAAAGTAAGTTTAGCAGTAAATGAAAGGAGAAAATGGTGAGTTCATCTGCAGTACAATCAAGCAGGGTAACTCCAGAACAGCAAATCAAGACCAAGATATGCCCTTTAGAATGGGTGGGAACATTGGTATACTGCTGGTATCCAAAACTCTCAAGGCAAGATAAAAAGTCTCTAGTGAGAGGGGTACTGATATTGTCCATATGTATGTTAAAATCCCTCAACAGAATTATGTTTGAAGAGATTGTAGATAAATAGGTAAGAAAGGTAGCAAGGTCGTTCAAAAAATCATTTTTTGATTTAGGGGGGCGGTAGACAGTTGCAATGATGGGAGGAATAGGCCCAGACAATTGACACACAATAGATTCAACAACAGGAACGACCAAACAAACATAAACCAGATGAATATCCTACTAGTCCATATTGGCATTCAGACAACAAACCAGGTAAGTTTCAAAACGGGGTAAGGCTGAAGCTAGTCCATATACAGCCACGCTGAGAAAACAGCAATATCAGCAAAATTACCAGTCTTTGCTAAAAATCATCAGTCTAGTTACTGGCAAGCAGCAGCGACCAGCCCCACCAGTGTTCACTCCAATTATCCTTAATAATTCCTTCCATTAATTTTCCTGAGATACATGTTAAGATTAACTGGCCTATAGTTGCTTTTGCTGCCAGAGCTGTCCTAAAAGGAATGGAATTGGACCAGGAGATGAAAGAAGAAAACTGTGAATCAAGGACCAAGATCAAAAACAAAAAAAGTACATCTGAAACTCCAAAGGTCCAAAACACGACCCAGAAAGCAATGTCAAATAACACTTATAAAAGTCTTGACTATCAAAGGGAGTTCTTGAAACTAGCTGGATTTTATTTTATTATTTCTTCCACAAAATTGGATGATGTTTCAGTTTCTTCTCATTATGAGGTAGTAACAGAATGCCATGTCTGATAACAAAACTGCTATTCATATTCAAAATGGTGGCTCCTTAGCTAACACTGCTAAAAATGCTAAAATATGACAATAAAAACATAACAAAATGTCTGCACAATTCAAAAAATCTTAAATGACACCTAGAAATATATAATCGGCATATTTCAAAACTGGCAAATTCATAATACTAAGACACAAAGGATGCACCAACTTTTTGGATCTTCCAGTGAGGCGCATGTTGATTGAGTGGACTTATCTTCTGCTCAATTGGTTTTTTTTTTCATGCTGCTGTTTTCTGTGAATTTCACACATTTCTTTTCAGGTACATATTATTTCCTAATCTTTAGTTTCCTTTGATGCATTGTTCCTTTTTTAACAACATGATTTTTCTTCTTCTTTCTAGAAGTTAGTTGTATAAGTAGGCATTCAAGTTGTTACAGTTGGGTTCCTTCTTTAATTTTTTTCTGTGCCTCCTGGAAATGTTTGTGGTCTTCTAGGTGTCTGTTCTGGGTTTTTTAAAACCGTGGAATCAATTTTGTGCATTTATTTTATGTTTTAAAACACCCTAAAGGAGTTGAAAATTTTTTGCATCAGGCTGCATTGCCATTTTGTTTTTCTCATAAATGATTTTCTGTCATTTGAGTTAGTGATAATCTTGACAACATTTCCCAGGATCCTCCAGGGCCATCAATGCGACCATATTAAGATCAACAAGCTCACTTTGATTTTACCCAAGATTGGATAAAAACTAAGAATTATTTAGTTATTGATTCTTTAGTGTATTTCTAGTTTCTAGACTATGATCCTTGCTTAGCTCCTTGGTTTGACAATAGATAGCCTTGATTCATACTTAACGAACTCTGCACAGCTCGTGTCCTTTTAAAAACTCTATTACTGAATCGCTAAGACAGAACACAATCAAGTGAAGGTAGAACTTATGGGTTCTACCCTGACGCTTTTTGCAAATTCCACGGACATATAAGGTTTGCGTCACTGTGTGAAGTTTCTTCTGAGTCTCTCTGTCCTTGTATAAAACTACAAGATTCAGCAGTGCATTCAGCGCTTTTGAACTTCTTTGTTCCTGTTTTGTGCCTGTTGTACCCCGACTTAGTGTATGGAAATGGCTGCCATATTTTCTACCAGTATCTGTCATTTGTGCATAGTTGAAATTGCTCACGGCTACAAATTACGTCATTTTTAAAACAATCATTGCTTGTTAAATTTATTAAGAGCATAACTATAAAGAGTATAAAAAAGTGTTGGATTAGCATTATCCAACAGAGTGGAAAGTTTGAGGTCTATTTTGCAGGTGAGGACCACACACTCTATGAAAAAAGTGTTCTTTTATGTTGAGCCTAATGCTAGTCTAAAGGTGTCCGCCACCTTAAAAAAGATGATGGAGGGAAACACTTGAGCCTTAAAGCAAATTAGGAGTGCTGAGTTAACTTCAGCAGCCACAGAGACCAGAAGCATATCATCATAAATGTCATTAGAACAAGAGTCTCTGGTACAACAGGGAAGTGTCCAAGCTTCTTGTCTGTTCCTATAATCCTGGCTCCTCAGCTGTGCCCAGATTGCTTGGGTTGAGGAAAGACACCCAAAGGCTGGATGGCGTTTTCTCAGTAAGTGTTTGGTGTTAGAAATAGGCAAATGGACGGTAGCAACATGGTGTGGTAGCTGCCCCTTTATATCATTTTATTTAAAGGTTTACAAAATTCTTTATATACCCTATTTTTTTCTTTGTAACCCAAATATTCATGCAGGTGTTTTTGCTCTATACCTGGCTTTAAGCTCTATATTTTCTAGTTTCTCTCTGGATGTTTCCATTTCTGTAGGTTTAATTGTGTCTAATATTTTACGTACATGCTAAAATCCTTTGCTATGTTTGTATGTATCACTGTGCAAATATGTAAGTATACAGCTACTATTAAAAGTGTAATTCCAGTGGCAATACTGGCTGTACACTACAGCTGCTAAAAACGTTTGTGGGTTGCCTGCCAACCGTCCTCATTTTTTACACTCCATGGACTGTCCGGGAGAAATTTATAAAATTTTGAAAATGTCTGGAATTTTGGCTCCTAAAATACGAAAATCTCCATATCCTTATCATTGGTAAAAATTGAAAGACGTACACCAATCAGTATTTGCAGAAGTAGTGCACACACTTTCTTCCCAGAATCTTCACTTCCATTCCAGTAGTAAGCAATGCAGATATTGACAAGAACAGTTGATATCTGTCTAACTAGGCTTTTTCACTTCACTTTTGAATTCAGCTTTATCTTTTGGTAGTAGACAGTTAATTATAAATGATGTTCCTTTCCTTAACTAAGTGAACTTATTCAAAATCGAAATTACAATTGCACGTTTTCTATGTGAGATCTGTGGCGGACGGCCGGGACGCCCTTTTGATACTGGATCCGGGGGAGCAGCCATGGGATGCACACTACATCCCCCGAAACATTTGGTGGAAGCCCCCCTGGGATGCATCGGGGCCAATACTTTGGAGCACTGGAGCTCATCCCTGTTGGGCTCCGTGGCCACTGCCAGGGGACTGCGAGGCTTCCAGAGGCTCAGAATCTAGGCTAACTGCCACCTGGAGCACTTCCGGGTGAACTATAAAGAGAGCCTGCGGCCACTACTCAGGGCCCCAGAGTCGGGAGGAGGAGGAGGAGGAGGACGAAGCTTCCTGGAAGGAGTAGTGGAGGAAGAAGAGTGTAGTTTGGCCTGTGTTGGGCCTGTGGGGCATGTGGAAGACGTGCCCCACGGCTGAAGAAAAATTAAAACCTTTTCATTTATTTTACACGTGCCTCCATTGTCAGTCTGTGTCGGGTTGACGCCTATATAGTGCCTTTGCCACAGATCTTATTTTTGATTCTTCTTTCAGCAATTTGGTTAAACAAGAAATCTCATACCTCCAGGTACAGTCTGTCATATTTAAGTGCGAGTAAGTACTGCTTTGTAATATTGTAATGGAAAATATTGTTATTACCACCCATTGTTTCAAAATGGACTTATAATTGTAAATAAATAAGTCAACTATTAAAGTTTTAGTTAATTAAAAAAAAATCACACATTTATTCTGTCATATTAATGCAATATCTTTTTAGATCAGTTAATCAAGTAATAAGTCACTCTTCAAGTACAGTAATTTAGTAATATTTTCATAATTCTTTCATTTACGTAACTTCAGGAATACCCATTATGCCAAAAAGAAAGTTCACAGACTAGTTGAACAACAAATCTCCTTGTTTTCGAAAATGCAGAACAGATTCAATTGGCGGTGCTCAAGATTCAATTTCAGTAGCATGCTATGGAAAGATTTATATTCATATTTATCCAAGAACCCACTGAGAAAAATAGCTTCAGTGGAAAAATATATAAGAATGTAGATAAATGCGAATAAACTAAACTGAAAAGAGTAAAATTATTTCTATTTTACTAGAAGTGAATTTACAATGTGTATGATTTTTTTAAAGGTTTACATCAGTTAAACTATCCAAATAAGAATGGAAGGAATGAAGTCTGTTAATTTAAGAGCCTTGACATATTCAAAATATTTAATTAGTTTGCCAGTGGCTGCGATTGTGGCCATCATATCACGATTATAGTTATAAACTGTTGCTAAAGGTTTATATCATTTAAAAAAAAACACAAGACTGTATAAAGACGTATTATGGCATCATAGGGAAAGGCGTCCTCAAAAGTCCTCATTTTTCAACCCAAATGTCCTCATTTCCAGAGAAAGAGAGTTGGCAGCTCTGTGTCTGACAAGGGGGCAGTTTTGTAGATTTCCAGGACAGCACTGATGCTTTGACAAAGTGGAGAGAGAATATGGGGACCGCATGCAAGTTTACCAAAGAGCAAGATAGCCAGAGTCAGTGAGTGTTCCCCAGGCTGAAGGGAAGTTTGTAAAACATCAAGATGGCTGACAGACGACCATCTACTGTACTGAGGACCACGAAAGGAAACCTGCAGAAACTGGATGATGAGCAGCAGCCTCTGTTCCAGCCTTCTCCATCGTAGGGGAGTTGTATTTTATTATTGCAGTAGATATTCTATTTCTTGTGAATGTGTTAAGAAGGATTATAGATGGTGTATTCATGTTAAAAAATGAGTGCACTTTTCTTTTCCTTGAAAATGTGATCTCTGTAATTGATTAGCTAAATGCAGACAGAGGAAGTGTTAGCAGAGACAGGGCAGTCTTGCAGAAAGGGGATTTTTCTGCAGACAGAACAGAAGACAGACACCTTTTGGAGACAAAAAGGTCAAGTCAAAGTTAAGTTTTAAGAAAGGTCAAGTTCTAATGACCATTTTCTGGACTTTATATTTGCATAAAAAGTGACACTCCTGAACCATTGCTCATCTATGGTCTGTCAAAATGACATTGGACAGAGAGGGGCTAGCAGTGTACATCCTGGTCCTGACAAGCTTTTAAAAAGTCAACAGCTTAAAGTGAATGTGTGAAGATGGGGAACAAAAAAGAACACAGTCACCCAGAAGGCCCATGCCATAGGATACAGCAATGTAAACTTAACTTGGGTCAGCATCGTCTATGACAGCTCCTAAAATAGCCAGGTTGTATTATTGGTGATTTGCAATTGCCTATTTTGCTTTATCTACTGCTTTTGGCATGTTAAGAATATTTAAGAATCTTAGAGACTATAATGACTCAATAAATGTTTTTCGTCTGCTCCCCTTGCTTGTATTTATTATTTTCTCTCTGTTGCCATCTGGAATATAAATAAAGATGAGACGTCATCTAATAGGAGAAGTGAAGCACAGTAGCAGTTGGTTCTGGGTGATGTCACTCCGTAGTCCCAGCAATGAATACTTTGTGTCTGTAGCTGCCAGAATCTTAACTAGGAAAAGAAAATCCGGGTACATCTCTCCAGTTTTGATGTCACTACATTGGTTACCTGTGCCATGTAGAATTGACTTTAAAATACTGCTTATGGTTTACAAAGCCTTAAATAAACTAGTTCCATCCTATATCTTGAAATGCCTCTCACCTCACATTCCAAATCATAACTTGAGATCTTCAAATGAATGTCTGCTTATAAGTCCAAGAACTAAACTTAAAAGAAGTGGTGAGGCAGCCTTCTGTTGTTATGCACCTAAAATCTGGAATAGCTTACCAAGAGAAATTCGCCAGGCTAATACGGCTGAGTACTTTAAAGAACGGCTACAAACCCATAATTTTAACATGGCTTTCTCATAGCTTAATTTTAGTGTAACCCTGTGTGACACTAGAGGGCGCTGCCACTCCTCTTACCTGACAGACAGACGTCCAGAACACCAGGTAAAAGTACAAAAAGGTATTTTTAATTTCTTTCTTTTATAAATATACCATGTTTCCCCGAAAATAAGACAGTGTCTTATATTAATTTTAGGTCCAAAAAATGCACTAGGGCTTATTTTCGGGTAGGTCTTATTTTTATTGAAGTTCAAAAAAGTAAAGTACATTTATTCCTGTACAGCAATTATACGGTACAAACTACTGGTACGTTAACACCTGTTCAACAATCAAATCAACATGTACGGTATTCATGTTCTACAAATTACTGTACGAGGGGGTACCCAAAAGAATCTGCAATAGCGCCGGGCTGGACGGAGCCCCCGGAGCACACACCTTCCCCGCCAGCGCTACCGGTATCACGGACTCCCTTGGGCACCCCCTCCTATGTTAACTCTGGTTTAACAATCAACATGTATTCATGTTATACAAACTACCGTATGTTAACTGCTTCTACATTCATTCAAATAGAATCATGTCATCTTCTTCTAGAATATCATCATAACTCTTCATATTTGAACCTGCAATTCCTTCCTAGATTTCTTTTGACTCTAATTCCTTTAGAATTAATGGCCCCAATCTCTCATGTGCAGCAATACTGCTCTCCTTAAATGAACACTTCTTGTCCAGGTAACCTCCTCGTAGTGCATTGGCAACACAGCTTTCAGTGATTTTATCCCATGAATTCTTCATCCAAGTCACCACCTCTTGCAGCTTAGGCTTCACAAAGTTCCCCCTCTGATTTCTATCCATTCTGTTTTCAATGTAATCATTGACTTCTATTAAGAAATGGTCCTTGAATGGCTTGTTTATTGCAGTGTCAAGTGTCTGGAGATAGGCTGTCATTCCTGCAGGAATCATTATCTGATCTATTCTTCTCTCTTTAAGGAGGTTCTTCATGTCTTTAGCGCGGTGAGTGCTAGCAGAATCCCAAACTAGCAGACCTCTTTGGGCACCTCGCAAAACACGTGGAAACATTAAATCTACCCACTTTCTTATAACAGCTTGAGTGCACCATGCCTTCTCGGTTTCAAGAACATTAATACCTGAAACATTGTCAGTCTTCTCTTTCTTTCCCTTAGTGATGATAAGAGGTGGGACCTTCTTTCCATCCAGACGAATTGCCAAAATACAGGACACCCGCGGAGATCCAGCTTATGCTCCTTGCAAAAAGCTGTTAGATTGTTTCCCTGGGAGTTTTCCACGATCCATTTTTTGTACTCAATGGAGTAGCTCTTTCTTTTTGCACTCATCTTGTCTGGGGGTAAAAATATTTATCAGATGTTATGCTGGACAAAAGACAACATTTGCTCTTTTAACTACTTGTAAAAACGCCTTACCTTGTAACCAGGGCAGCTTTTAGGCTAAATACGGCAGCTCTCGGGACAGATGCAAAAATGGCAGATTAGCAGTAGGTCTTATTTTTTGGGGGAGGGCTTATATTAGCAATACATCAGAAATTACTGCTAGGTCTTACTTTCGGGGAGTGCCCTCGATGCACCACAGCCACCATATACAGGAAAGTAAATAAGCACAATAATCACACGCAATTCTCTCCTCCACACCTCCCAGCAAGCTCTGTCTTCTTCCTGCCAACTCTGGCTCGCTTGCTGGGTTTACAGAAGTCCTTTATATAGTCCTTGGCTTTGGAGTACTTCCGGGCTATGTAGAAAGCAGAGACTCCCAGGTATCCCTGCAGCGTCTCCTGAACTCTAGATCCCATGGTGCTCTGTGGGAATCCGGGGCAGGGAAGCTATCATCTAGTGTCCTGGGGGAGGCAGTGTCCCAAAGCAGCTGCCTTCCCTCATCATTCCATTCTTTGGATGTCCCGGCTGGGTTGACCTGGCTGGCTGTCCATCACACCCTGTTATTCTGTATAGGCATTTAATTTTTTTTTCATCTCCGTACTAACCCCTACTTTCTCTGCTGTTCTTTTTCCAGTTTTCTGTGGTGACGATCTGCGCCACCATCACCTGATCAAAGCACTGTGCAGTCCTTACATTGATGGATTGAAGGTCAGAAGTCCACATTCCCATAGTCATCTAATTCTTCCATGTGAAGCCTGAAAACCACAAGGACTGATTTAGGTCATTTATATTAGGTAGAATGTCCAGTGGGGGCTGGTTGATCTTGTGGCCTTGGAACCCCTGCAGATTTTGTTTTTTTTTTTCTCCAGCCCTCTGGAATTTTTTTTTTTTGTTTTTTCTGTCCTCCCTGGCCATTGGGCTTTACTTTATTCTTTGTTACTTAGTATTGCCCAATTTTCATATTTTTTTCTTTTTTCTTTCTTCATCTTGTAAAGCACTTACCAGGCCAGATGAATCCAAAGATAAAAGCAAGAGTTGGAGGTGGATGACATATGTGTGGGTCTACGTTACAAAAGAATTTGGGTGTGGGAACAAAACAATCTGTTTTAAGACAGGCTCACCCCAAAACCCTTCCATGATAAAACATCCAGGAGGGGCATTGATAGAAGGTGAGTTGAGATTAGGGCAGCTCAGTGGCACAGTGGTTAGTGCTGCCGTTTCATGGCTCCAGTGCTGTGACTTTGAATGCTGAAGCTGGTTATTGTCTGTTTGAGGTCTGCATATTCTTTTTCTGTGAGGAAGCAGTTTCTTCAAGTATTATGCAGATAATTAATCTTATTGTAATAGAACATAACATTCTTAAACCCAAGTTCAGGGTTGTGGAGGGCTGGAACTGCATAAAAAAGTTTGAACAACAAAGGAGAAAATCTTCTTTTGTCACTTACAAATATGCATGCAAAGTCCTAAAATATTTGAGAAAAATAATTTGTCATCTTTCCTAAAGTAAGTAGCTTAAAAACAAAAAAAATGTCATTAGTGTGTCTTTGTTCAGGTGGTGTGCACTTTATGATATCAGAGGCTTACTTTAAAGGTGAAATGACAGCCCTAGAACAGCAACTTTCATGTTCCAAGAACAACGGGAACCCGGCAACGACAGATTGACTTTCTCACAAATCCTAAAGACATGTGTGTTTGATTAATTGACAGGTCTAAGCTGTTCACCTGTCACACGAGTGTCGGTAAATGTGCTTAATGGTCCTCCTCGCTGGAATGGCGTCCTGTCCATGGCTGGATCCAGCCTTGTGTCCAGTACTGCCGGGACAGGCTTCTGCCCCACTTCATACACTCTGAACACCGTGGTAAATAACAAAAATGAATTGGTATGGCATTCAGGAAAAGCACATCAATGAAAAAGTAGGCAGTAATGAAAGCATAGGGATCTGGAGAACGAGAAAGATTTTACAGAAGGCGTGGAGGAGGAGTGAGTCACACTGGAATAACAAAACAAGAAACAACCAGCACCCCTCTCTAATTCAGAGTATTTACACAGCCAGATATAGAAATTCTATTTTATCACTCAACAGCAAAATGACCTGCAAACTCAGGCCAAGGTGTTTAGAGGACATGCGAGATTTAAATCCTAACATCTCTAATAGCGACACATCAGGAAAGCAAACAATAGCACAGGCATCTTTTATAAATTGTCCTCGCTGGGTAGGCTGAAGATAATTATCACAGCTTACAGACCAAAGCAGCATCGATAAATAGATTTTTTTTCACATGCAGTTTTATTTGCTACTTATTGTAGAAGGTACTGCCTTGGCAACAATGCAATTTTAAGGTTGTGTGTGTGTGTTTTAGGATGAGCTCAAATTAGGGCGAAATTCGTGTCGTGTACTCCTTGCATTATTTGGCAGGAACTATATATCATGCCTATGATCTGCTTCTCGCAACTATTGACCAGTTATAGAGTATCTGGC
>JANRMT010062856.1:68979654-69074196 GCA_026402145.1 Polypterus bichir lapradei
ACCCGCCAGGCCAGGATGTGGCGGGGTGCTCTAAACATTTGTCTGTTATTTCTTCTGATCAAATACAGGAAAACCTGCCTGACCTGGCATCACTTCCTGTTTCGGCACCCAGACTGACGTCACTTCCTGTTTCGGCACCCAGACTGACGTCACTTCCTGTTCCGGCACCCAGACTGACGTCACTTTCGGGTTACAGAATATAAAATCCTGCATCTTGGCTAACTAAATCAGTTCAGTGTGGGAACTCAAACAAGCAACATCGCTGTGTTTAATTTAATCCTTTTGCAGCTAGGATCAATATACGGGTGGCTGCTCCAAACCTTTTTTAAGAGTGTTGAGACTCGTTCTTTCACTTTCATATATATATATAGCTGCAGTTAAATTGAAGTATCTGACTTCAAGGTAAAATGTACACATTATTGTGTGTAGTCCTAATGTTTTTAGCATAGCCTGATATCCCATTCTCTGACTCGCTTAATCCAGTTAGAGGCCACAGGCCAGAGCCAATATAGGCGGCACTGGGGACAAGCCAAGGAACAATCTTATCACATTCATAGAAGTGCCCACCTACTCATATTCAATGGGGCAACTTGACAATGTCAATCAGAACATATGTCTTTTATAAGTAGGAGGACAACCAGAGTAACTAAGGAGAACATGAATGTGCAAACTCCACACAGGCCAAGCCCAGAAGTGGGACTCAGAACTAGGACTGTGCTTATAATTATAAAAATAATTACATTTATATAGTGCTTTTCTAACCTACTCAAAGCGCTTTACATAAACAGTAGGGAATCACATGCGAAAAGACAATTTCCCCTTGGGGATTAACAAAGCGTATCAAATCAAAATCAAAAACACCAAAAAATGCATAGCATCTACCTAGATGATTTGACGGCAGCCATTCTTGCACCAATATGTTCACCTCGCATTAACTATCAGGTGGTAGAGGTGTGAGAGAGATAGTTAGGTAATAATGGATAAGGGGATGTTTAGGGAGCCGGAATGGACAATGCTGTGCTGGGCAATTTAGCCAGGACATCAGGAAACTCCCTACTCATCTCATAAGTTGCCCAAGGGTCTTTTATGACCACAGAAATTTAGGACCTTGTTTTTTAGGTCTCATCTGAAGGATAGCATCGTTCGTTCAGCACAGAGTCTCCATCACGGCACTGAGGTATTGGGATCCGTACTCGGACCAAAGGGCAAGCGACCCCTGATGCCCTCACCAACACCTCTTCCAAACGCAACCCAGGTTTTTTCTAGATGCTATCTCACCCTTTCACAATGCCGCCATTCCCTAATACTTTTAGCCCTAACATTTTTGATTGCTATATTTTATACAAAGCCACTCATAAAACAGAAAGGTTTAAATTGTTTAATGGCAAAGCAAACAGTTGCTGTAACAGAGCCCAAATTAAGGTTTTTAGATCATTTATATTCAATGTCATTGATGAAAATATCAGGATAGTTTTTCTGTATGGAACACGATGCCTGATAGTTTCAGAGACCAGGACCAGGCCTAACACCCCCTGTTTGGATTCTGCAGGTCCTCCTTATTAATTTATTTAGGCTTCATCTCACATCCCTCACACCTCAATGAATGGCCGAATGTTGATGTTTTTTAATATGTGCATACTATAAGCATTTGTTAAAATGGCTTGGCAAACTTGCCATAGTCTGACTCTGCCCTCCAAATGTGGAATAGAAGAGGTGGGTTCAGAAAGTAAATGGACAGTCCACTGAAGCAGTTCCATCCTTCTCTTTTCTTAGACCTCTTATTCCAAGCCATGGGTCACATGGTAGTAAAGTGGCCGTTATGTTGCTTTTTTATTGACTCTAGTATGTATTCTGGGGTATATACTGCACCCTGGGGTTAGAATAAGGTCACCATCCCTCTTGAGGGTCTTAAAATGTGACTAAAGAAGGTTTGTGTCAGGAATGGCATCTGGCCATAAAAATGGCTGCACCAAAACCCTCTTTGAAGGGGGCAACTAGCCAACCTGGATGCTTACATACTTAAACTGTAGATAAATGAAATTTTAATGTGTCTTCTATACTCTGAATACCAGCCCATGTAGCACAAAAAAATAAAATTACATAAAACGTAATCCATTAATACATTTGCAATTAGGTTTATTGTGTCTGTTAGACAAAGCTTTACAATCTATTAAGTAATTTTTTGTAGGTAGGATATTTTCAGATTTTATTCAAACTAAGACAGTAACTATGTCATTTGGAGAAGTCCTGCAGTTTTGACTGCCTCCTAATCTCTCTATACTTTCTCTGTAATGCTCTAATTGTTTTAGCTCGACTTGTCAGTCTGGAAGTTTTGTCTGGTAACCATAAATTCCTTGGCTCCACAGTGACACCCTCTGGTGGAATAGTAGCACTGCAGGTTTGTTGTGAGGCGTTCAGTGAGAGTGGCACCAAGCCTGCAGTTGCAAAGATTTAATCCAATGTTGATTTTTACAAGTACAGTATATGTTTATTTTTTAGAATAATTTAGCCACTTTTTTATACAAGTAAATACAGTTTTAAGGATAACATTTTGCCAAACAGAACAGTTGAGGGAAACGGATCCCTCTGTAAATGGATGAAGTAGGAACAAAAATAGATAATCCTTTCTTCTAAAATTTTACAAATGTTATGGTTCAGATTGACATCTGTCTCATCTCATCTCATTTTCTGTCTGCTTGTCCTGGTGAATGTTATGGTGGTTGCAAGGTAAAGGACCAATTATGTCATTTTTTGTGAACTTCTGGGACTTTAGCCTCTAATCTCAGACGTCCAGACATTGATCTCTGAAAAATGCTTTTCAACTGTGCAAAAACTCCATGGTTAGACTACAGTCAGTCCGTGTCTGGTAGGGCTGCAATGAAAATCCTCCAGGGGGCATTATTATAGAAGCTCAAACTGCCCCGGACCAGTAGAAGCTCTGGTCCGATGCCTTCTTAGATAATCAGACTACTCACACTGTCACAGGAATTGAGTTCTCCAATTTTTTTAACAATTTTGTATCATTATTTGGAGGTCCTATCTTGAAGTTTTAATAATAAGGGTATAGATTGGCCCCTAAATTCAGCTTATCACAGCCTTTAATACCACCATCCAGAACAATGTTGGCAGCACCGTTACCTCTACAACAATCCAGCCTGACAGTACTTACTTCCCAATCTTGAGAATAAGGTCTTAGGATACTTTTTAACTTCTCTGCTCATTTAAACAGTGAGGAGTAAATCACTTCACCATAATCTTGCATCTGAAGGTCAGAAATACTTTACATTGACCTGTAATGGGCCACTGGAGAGGCATGCCTCTTACAGAGCTCGATAACAAACTTCAATTGAATTAACACAAAAAATGAAGGCACAATTCTCAGTTCACAAGTAATAGGAAAGAGTGACACCACAGAACCCTAAACCTTTTGAGTTCCTGCCATAACACATGCGGGGGTACACAGAAAAAAACTATCTGCAAAAGACTTTTTAAGTGTCTTCACTAGGGCAGAGTGTGTATCCATTGTTCTGTGCTCAACAAATAATTCATCATGTTCCTTTGGAATTAGAGATTTAACTGTTGGCTGCGGCCTCCTTTCCTGTACCCCAGGACAGGTCACAAAACACAATGACGTCCTAACAATGCTTGATCATTTAGCAGATGTCCTCCACTTTAGCCACACAAATGGGCCCAACAGGACCAAATCATTTCAACACAGATTCCTATAGAAGGCCATGTTCCATTCAGCTCTCAACAGTATCCACACTCATGGTCATATATCACCCCACGCCCCCAAGGAAGCTGTTTGGTTTTCCTGAGTCAAACTATTTGCAAGAATGTCTTTAAAATCACCCAAAATGGTCTCTCCAAGCCTTTCAATCAGGCCATTTCTACAGCTGACTCCTTTTTGGTTAACCTGTATAGATGATTTTCCAATTAAACTGCATGGAAGACCATCTTCTTTAATATGACATCTTCCCTTAGTGCTGGCATCTGACAAAGAATTCTAGGGTTGTTACAAAGAAATGCAATGACTAGCTTTGAGTTAAGTCACGTCAAGTCGAGTGGATTTTACTGTCATCTATACAGAGGTGTGTACAGTGAGAAGAAATAGTGCTCCCCTGGACCACATAAGACCGAATTAGGACTACTCATATAGGAAGGCCTAAACATATATAAGCTAAATGAAGAGCAATGTATGCATATACCGATGGTGCAAAAAGCCAGAACAATATAAGCAACAAGAAATGAGGTAGTACAGTGGATTAGAGAGCAGCAATTTACTTGAAATTGTGGCATTTAATTGAAAGTATGCAGGATATACAACCATCAGGACATTATAAACACTTTTAGATCAAGAGATAGGGTGATTCATGGGTTGTACTGTGATAGAATATAAATCTAAATTTATGAAATTTTACATAAAGTGACTGGTGCAGTAGGAAATGTAACCAAGACGTCTGTGTAAAGGAAAGCGTCAATAGAGTATAACAAGCGTAATTTCAGCAACTAAGTTAACTGATATGAAAGTTGGAGCATTTCACATTTTCTATTTACTTAATTCAAGAGTCAGTTTATAACATTTTTCTTTATTAAATATTTTTGTAACAATGAGTCATACTTAAAAATAATAGTGATAATGCAATGCAATTACATGTGTTAGCTGACCACGCTAAATACATGCTTTTAAACAGCACCTTACAATGGAATTAAAAATGTAGCCTAAGTAGGCTTGTGATGGCTCAATTACTTTTGTAGACAGCACAGTCCAATTCAAGTGATGGGAACATGGCATTGATTGATGTGCGTTAGTGGTGGAGGTTCTGGGACTAACTGATGCTCAGTTTTCCTAAACATTTCTGAAAGTATACCTAATAGCATTTGATGATTAAATTAACAAATAAAAAGCAGCTTTTAATACAAACTAACAAATATTTGCATAAAATCACTGTCTATATTAACCCATGAAAAGTAACTATAATAGGTTTGCCCTCTAGCCATTAATGCTAGTTTATGCACAATAATTCATTAAAATTCTATAAAAAAGTAGGACCTTGGAAAGGAACTGATTTCTTGTATGACAGGAATATGAAAGGTGATGATCATCTTAAAGATTTTAATTCCAGTTATGGACCACCGAGGCGTTTGCAGATGCCCTAACCCGACACAGACAAGCAGATACACGAATTGCCACACAACACTCATTTTTTTACAGCCTGGGAAATGTTTCTTCTTCGCTCCCCCAAAGTACAGCACAGTCCATACAGCACCACAACACAGTCCTTTCTTCAGCTGCTGATTCCCAGTCCTTCCATCTCCACTCCTCCCTCGCAAGCTTCGTCCTTTTTCCTCCCGACTCTGGTTCTCCGAATGGAGTGAGGCGGCTCCTTTTATGATGGCCCTAGGAGTGTTCCAGGTGGCTCATTAATCAGACCTGAAATCACTCCCAGGTGTGGTGAGAGCCCAGTGTAGAGCTCTGCAGCTCCCCCTGGTGGCCCTCATAGAACCCAACAGGGCTGTGCCAAACTCCAAGTCTCAGCATGCCCTGTGGGAGTCCATTGTGCCACAGCCACCCAGGAGAGCTGCCCTCTAGTGTCCTGGGGAAGGAAATGCACTGCTGATGCTCTCTCCCCTGGTCCTTCCATGCAGTTGACGTCGCAGCCAGATAATGGCCATGGCCACCCGTCACACAGTCTAAAGATGCACAGGAGCACTGGGGTATGGATAAATCGTAACGCACAGTCAGTCTGTTGTACGTTATACTGCTAAATAATTAGCACAGTGCAAACTGTAATCTGCTCACAGATCATCTGTAGTTACATTTGTTAATTCATCCTATGTTAATATAAGTTAAGGCAGCTGCACCTTTCCCATGTAATTAATTACGTCAAATACTTACTTTCTTCTTCCATTAATTACCAGTGAAGTGATTTTTTTGTGTGTACCTTTATGGTTAATTTACCTAAAGAAGGAGGAGAAGATGTTGCAGTAAGAGCTGCTTGCTTGCACACTCTCAATGGCATCTGACTCGTTTGTACTGAGCATTTGAATTGGCTGTCTCAGATGAGCAAAAGAGGAAAATATACAAGTTGGTGTAACCTCTCTCAAGAATAAACAGTAAAAACAAAATAATAGCTGAAGTCGCACAGATCATTTCTCTCTCTTTAGATAGAGATTTTTGCAAATTTGCCATTGCTTTTCAAAGGGAGATTCTGAAATTTCAAAACTGTACACCACGATCTGTTCAGGATATCTCAGTGAAAATTAAATAGTCTCGACAAATGTCCTTGAAGAATTATAGTGATACATTTTCTTAAATACTGGTTGACGGGTGGCTAAGTTTTTTTTTCATGTGGAGGAAAAGAGCAAAAGGCTGTTGAGTCTACTAGCTTCGGGGAAAGAAGCTGTTGCAGAATCTACCAGAGTTGGTCTGAGTGCTATGGTACCCTCTGTCAGATGGCAGGAGGGTAAACCGTTTGTTGAAGAGGTCATCTATAACATTGGGAGACTTGCAAAGGTTTCAATGATTGCACACTATCCTCTGCAAGGTCTTGCAGTCAGACACTTTGTAGTTCCTGTACCAGACAGTGACACCATTGGTCAAGATACTCACTTTGAAGGCCCTTTAAACAGGAGATTAGGAAGAGGAAGTCTAGTCCTCCTCAGCTGCTTCAGGAAGTAGAGTTGCTGTTGCTTCTTCTTTGCCAAGGATGGGGTACTAAGAACCCAAGTCAGGTGGTCTGCCAGGTGCACCCCAAAGAATTTTGTGCTCATTAACTGTATCTACTGTGGAACCCCCAGTGAAGAGGAGGTCATGGGTAGCTATGGGGTTTCTGAAGTCAACAGTAATCTCCTTTGGTTTGTCTACATTTAGAAGAAAATTGATGATGTTAATGTGGTGTCATCAGCAAACATACTATTGGAACTGCATTGAGTTTATTTTTGAATAGCACTCTTGAATGAGTTCAGGCACAGAGTGATTTAACAAGTTCTCAGGTAAAGTGCAAGTATAAACTTTACAAATTACTCAATAGTGAACTATTACACATAAAGACACAGACTAAAACAAAGTCGTTTGAAACTGATTAACATGTATAAAAACTGACAATCTCTGTCATTTAATAAATTATTTATTTGTGGCCACTTGACACAGGAGGAGAGGAAAACAAAACTCTAGCAGCGGAGAATAATCCTCTGGAGGGTCCATCCATGATCAGTCAAAATTCAAAGGCCAAGTCAGACTGTCAAAGTCCTGGAGACATCAGCCCACTAAGCGCCCACTCTCTCCAGGGCATTCTACAGTCTGTGAATCTGTGCTGGGCTGCCCAGTCTAATGACAGAATTTTTCCATTCGATGATTCCAAGGCTCCAGTATCTCAGATGACATTTCCGTGGACAGGAGAAAAGCTTGACAACAGAATAGCGGCATCATGTGCCACATCAGGATACCAAGAAGAGTAATAGAATACATTAAGGTTAGCAACAGTTTATAAATATTGCATTACTAATAATTTTGTGCAAATGGCTAACAAATAAAGATGCAGCATGCATAGCTATTCAGCAGCTCTAGTCAGGGTATGCTAGACTAAAGTAGTGAGTCTTCAGCCTGGAATTTAAAGAAGCATCTCTTATATAAACAGGCAGATGATTCCCAAACTTTGGGGCCATGTAACTAAAAGCTTGACCTCTTAATTTTATTTAATTAGTCCTTGGAATCTTAAGTAAGCTTGAGAGTTCAGTTTTGTAAACAGGACCTTATATATTTAAGACTTTATAAGTTAAAAGGAGGATTTTGAAATCAAACCTAAGTTTAACTGGAAGCCAGTGTAAAGACTTTAGAACAGGAATAGTTGTACATTTCAGATGATTCTTGCAACAACATTTTGAATTAACTGACAGGCGCATAAAGATAGATTTGAAAAGCATATAAATAATGCATTGCAGTAGTCAGTCCAGTCAGACTTTGCATTGCAGTCAGGGTTCAATAGCATGAACAAGAATGGACTGAGCATGCAGCCCTGAGGGGTACACATGTTTAGAAAAAGGGTACAGGAGGCGTTATTTCTGACCTGTACTGTCTTTGGTATCTGATTTAGAAAGTTCAAGATCTAGTTGCACAGGAAGGTGTTAAATCCTAGTAGATGCATACTGTTTTTCTATCAACGTTTGCAGAATAATACTATTGAATGCTGATCTGAAGTCAATGAACATCATTCAAACATCATGTGTCCTTTTCATTCCAGATGGGACAGAGGCAGGTGAAGTGAAATGAAATAGCATTCTCTGTGTAATGGTTTGGGTAATAGGCCAACTAAAGAGATTTAAGTGAGATGAGGAGTTTGGCTTTCATGTGCCTAATAAAACTGACCAACCACTCAAAGCACTTGGTGATGGTGGATATGCGTTTTATAGGGTGGTAGTCATTAAGGCAGGACACTGCTGACTGCTTTGGCACTGGTATAATTTTGGTAGCCTTAAAGCATGTAGGGACTACTGCCTGGCTCAGAGAGACATTGAAGAAGTCTGTTAGGACATCTGGCAGCTGGTCTTCATGTTCCCTGAGCACACAGTCAAGGTATGATACATCTCTTAATAACAATCCTTCGACACTTAGATCTTGAATGGGGTGCATTCATATGGAGGAAGAAGATGGTAAGAGTTGGAAGCAACCTAAACAGGCCCATCCACTCTCGTTAATCATTTAAACCTCCCAGATCTGCCCAAGTGGCCCACTGTACTTCTGAGCTAACCCAACAAAAAGTAAGAATAAGCTGACAGCTAAGCACCTGATGATAGGTTCACTTGGTATTTAAATATGCCATGAACTTTTGATTAATAGCAAAGAAATTCAATAATAATTAACCACTTAAATTTAGATCATTTCGTTCATTCCCCCTGCAAATATCTGTCATTTCCCAAGTGAGCTATAAAATATGTCCGTATTATTTCTGAGTTAGCCCCCTTTTGAACCGCTGTCTAAGAGGGCTAAATACATTCAGGAGCTGCAATGTATGTAACATGCAAATAGTCCAAACTGTACTCAGAAATACATTCAAATGATCGTCTGTGGTACAAATTCTACATGTACATCACATAAGTGAGGTTTGTGAGAGTCCCCAAATCTGCCTACTCTGGATGGTGTAACTCCAGAGAAACTGACGGATAATTCCCAGTCAATCCAGAACTGACGCTGTGTGAGGGGGTGAGGATGACATTATCTAGCTTGCACAGTTCAAATTCCCTTGCAGGCTCCCACATTCCTTATCCCCTGAGCTAATTTCATTGCATGATCTCATCCATCTGGATATGTCAGGCGCCAGGCCCAAGGGTGCCATCAGGCCAAACTAAGCCAGGTTACTTGGGTCACCCAGCAAATCATTTAAGAAATACATTCTGAAGCCGGGCTCCAGGAACTATCATTGTTCTGTGTAAGGTTCCTCTTAGTTTTTGTATGAACCAATGTGAAAACTTACATCTCCCCCCAGACCAATTAGTTAACAACAGCCATGCCAAAAGCACAAGGTTGCAGCAAATATAATAGTCCCTGGGAAACAAAGCCCATAAAAAACTCCAAGATCATAATTAGTGGTGAGAGGAACACGTACGTTTTGATTTCACATGCCGTAGTTCAAAACTAACAGTAAAGTTTGCTTTGCAGACAATTTTGCAATTGAAAAATTGCAAAATTCATTAAAGAGAATTTTTTGGGGTATAAATGATGCTTTGGAAAAAACAGTGAATACTGCTTCCTAAAAGCCCCATTCACACAACCACGTTCACCTGTGTTCTTTACTGCAGCTACATAACGCACGTAACCTGTCACACACCATTAAAATCAATAATATTTAGGCTTCCCACTCACATCTCTGTGCATTATTTTTTAAATGGGACATGTTGTATATTTTCCACAGAAAGACACAACAAAACACACCATTGTGCCCATTACTGTGTTTTCTCTTCAGGAAAACTCGGAAAGTAACCATTACCTAGCTACCTACCACCTGAAGGCTGATTTAAACTTCTGCATCGAGCCTACGCAGTAGCTAACCATGCAGGCTGTCGCGTCAGCTATGGAGTCAAAAGCTATTTATACTTCTGTGTCACACCGTGCCTCAGGCACATGACTGAACGCTAGTTGGAGGTGTTTGTATCATGCAAGAAAACCAAATGATCCATTAAAATCCAGGCAGCTTTTGCGCTCCCGGATCACCGCTCCTCTAGCTACACTTTTTCTTCCATAGACGGACATATTTGTCCCTCACGTTTTTCCACTTTTTAAGACATTCGCCGACTTCTAAACTGGAAAATGAGCAGAAATGAGTCTTAGGAAATATTTATTTATTAGTCTGGCCAATCAGATGTGTACGGTTCATGTTGACATGACGTGCAGACACATTTTTGAGGAGATGCTCATCAGGCTATGCTGTAGGTTACATGGGTGATGGAGTACCCACAATGTAGGCTTGACACAGAAGTATAAAACAGCCTTTATCCTGTTGAGGATACTTCATGTGCTGTTGAGCTCCAAGATTCTTTTCTGAATCCAATGTTTCTTTAGTATTGTAATCACCAAGACTATCCTCATAATTGGCAAAGTGGGCATCATTGTATGTACTACTAGAACAACCACAACCCACAGCCACAAAATATCTTCAAATGACTAGAAATTAATCCGGTGTTATTTTTTCTTGAGACCTCTATTTTAAATACTAACTGATAGGCGCATGAATGTGGAATTAATGCATGAAAATGCTTCTAGGCAGGATCTAAATGCCTTTCTTTGTGTGTCAATGGCAGAAATGCTGCTGGAAAGGAAACACCACTTGTTTCAATAATTTCTTATAAAGCAAAACACTCATTTTGGCTGTGAATTCAATTTTGCTCATCCCTAGTCATGATCCTAGGAACGGAGATGAGCCATCTTACTTATTGCAGGCTACTATGCTTGCAATATATCATTAGAAAGCTGTAGACCCCTATATAACAGTTTTCAGTAAATATAGATGAAGGTTATTATCCTTAATAAGAACTATTAGAAAAATGAAAACTAGCAATGAAAAAATATTATTGATAACTGAAATAAAAAGAATGTTGAAAAAGATGGAAAAGTTCACCAAAATCCACTACAATACAAATGTAAACAAAAAAAGTTAATTTTCATATTTTGCCCATCTTGAAAAAGTGGATGCTTTCTACGCCGTGAAGTAAAAATGGACAGGAGGTGGTACTGTCCAAAGTAAAGGCTGGAAAGCAGCTCTCCGGCTTTTGTGATTGTTCATACTGCAGCCTGTTGGATATTTAGGGTGAGGCTGAGTGCTGCTGGCTCACAATCACAAATCATTTTCAACAGTGGCTTCTTTACATACAACAGGTTTTCCAACATAGGTGTTATTTATGCAAATTGCTAATATAAAATGATAAAACTAGTTGGACTGAAACAGTAATTCCTTAAAAAAAACAGTCCCTAAAGCAGGATAAATTGTGAGAACATTGACGTCCTGTCTCATGTTTCACCTCTCATGAAACTCCACTTACCGTATCTCTCTGATCTGTCCACTATTGAAAATGTATAATATTTTTTCCCTTTCTTTTGCATGCAGAAATACATAACTCAGCTCTGAGAGGCTTACGGGAAGTAATAAATAACAAACTGTCAGAAGAACGTAAGAAATTTGAAAAATGAAAGGAGACCATTCAGTCCATCAATCTTGTTTGTTCATCTAATAGCTAATCTGCCCTAATGTCTCACCCTGACACTTCTTTAAGTTTGTTAAGGTTTCTGCTTTTACTACATGTCTCAGTAGTTTGTTCCCGATTCCCATAATTCTTTGAGCAGAGAAGTGCTTCCTGGCTTCAGTTTTAAATGCACTTCTCCTTAATTTCCACTGCTGTCCTTGTGTATGTAAATCATCATTAACTTGTACGAATTCAACAGGATCCACTTTATCAATGTCTTTGAATGTTTTGAAGTGCTGGATTAGGTCCCCATGCAGTTTCTTCTGCTCAGTACTAAACAGATTACATTCTCGGGGTCTGTTGGAGCAGGACACATCCTTAAGTCCTGGGATGCACTTGATTCTGCTCCTGTGCACACCTTTAAGTGCTGCTATGTCTTTGTTTTAATGTGGTGACCAGAGCTGTAAACTACACTCCAGATGAAGTCTCACTAGTGGATCATATAGTCCAAGCATAACGTACCACTATTTATATTCAGTTTTTATGATATTTCCCAACATTTCATTTGCCTTTTTAATAGCTTCTGCACTGCGGTGGGCTGGCGCCCTGTCCGGGGTTTGTTTCCTGCCTTGCACCCTGTGTTGGCTGGGATTGGCTCCAGCAGACCCCCGTGACCCTGTAGTTAGGATATAGCGGGTTGGATAATGGATGGATGGACGGATAGCTTCTGCACATTGCTTAGATAATGAAAATGCTGTGTGAACATCAATACCATAAATCCTTTTCAGAGGTTACACCTGGACTCCATCTTGTATTCATATATCACATTCCTTTTGCCCATGTGTGAATTTTCAACATTAAACTGCATTCTCCAAGTGTTTGCCCATTTCTAAAGCTTGTTCAAGTCTTCTTGAATCATTTTTGCTGCCTGCTCAGAGTCTTCCATTCCTCCAATGTTAATATCATCTGTGAATTTCACAAGGTTACTAACTATATCGCAATCCATGTCATTAATATAAATCAGAAAAATTTGCAGTCAGAGGTTAGACCCCTGAGGGACTCCACTGATGACCTCACTCCAAATAGAGTATTCTCCTCTTATCTGTGCTGTTTGTCCCCTGCCAGTTAACCAACTTGACGTCCATTTTTGTAGGTTACCTCTGGGGCCTGCAGCTTCTAGTTTCAGAATTAATCTTTAATGTGGGACAACTGTATCAAAGACTTTTTGAAAGTCCAAGTAAATGATGTTGTATACTTTGCTTTTGTCAACTATTACAGTTGACAGTTGAAAAAATCAAAAAGTTTGGTTTGGCAAGATCTTCCGTTTTGGTGTACGCTTGTGTGTTTTCAAAGATAATCTCAAATTTTACTGTGTTGTGATCAGTGTTGCTTAAAGCGTCAATAACTTCCTTTTTTATTACTCTGTATTAACTGCTTGAAAAGATGAGATCTAGACAGATATTACCATGTGCTGTGCTTGAAACAAACTGGGTGACAAAACAGTCACTTGCTATTATCACTCTGAAAAGTGCTACGCTTTTGATACATCGCTGTACCTGTTGTTCCTTCCTGAGGACATCACGGTATCAGCCTCTGCATGTCTTACTAATATCTCAACCTGGATGGAGGACCACCATGTACAGCTCAACCTGGCAAAACTGAGCTTCTTGTGATCCTGGCCAGCCCGTCTGTTCAACTCCCCATGTCTGTAAAGTTTGGCTCACTGTCGCTAACACCTGCCAAGTCAGTACCCAACCTTGGGGTGGTGATTGATGAGCAGCTATCTTTTTTTTGGCCACACTTCTGCTGTTTCTTGTTCATGCAGGTTGTTCATGCTGCACAAAATCCAGAAGATCAGACCTTATCTGACAGAATATGCAGCACAACTTCTGGTCCAGGCTTTGGTCTTGTCACATTTGGCCTACTGCAACTGACTTCTGACAGGAGTACCCACATGTGCTCTCAAACTGCTGCAGATGGTCCAGAATACAGTGGCACGTCTTGTGTTTAACCAGTCGAGATGGGCACATGTCCCTCCTCTCTTCATTTCGCTATATTGGCTCCCTGTAGCAACGTGCTTAAAGTTCAGATCCCTGATGCTTGCATACAGAGCAGTCAGTGGGTCAGCACCGGAGTATATGGAGACACTGGTGAGGTGCTATGCTGCTTCTCACCAACTCAGGTTTGCCAGGGAACAGTGTCTGGTGATGCCGCCTCTGCATGGTATCAAGTCTCAGTCCAGATTTTTTTGCTGTGTAGTTTCTAGTTGGTGGAACAAGCTGCCCACCTCCATCCAAACTACTGATTCCCTAAATGTATTTGAGAAGAGACTAAAAACCCATCTGTTGTGTGAATATCTGCCTAACTAATTGTTGGTTGATTTACATTAAATTTTATTGCTTTATCGATTGCTAATCAATGATTATAAATGTATGAGATATTACTTCTTTTCACTTCTGGCAATCAACCTTTGCTACCTGTCCTACTACACTGACCAAACAGGCCCTAGTCAAGTTGTAAGTCACTTTGCATAAAAGTGTCTGCTAAGCAAATAAATGATATGTAAGCGTAAATCACCATTTCACTTTCCTCTGTTGTATTTCTGATAGGGCCTTACTAATCAATGTTTAAAGTTAAAGTTAAAATCACCCATGATCACTATGTCCTTTTTATCACACATACAGTATGTCATATTTAATTAAATAATATGGAATTGCCTGAAATATCAGAATGTTGGGGCCTGTAGATACTGTAACTCCAATAACCAGCTGTCAAGGTTTGATCCACACCTTCTGTGTTTCTGTGCCAATGAAAGGGATCTGAAAAACTCCTTTAATTGCATATTTCTGTTACTATTTTTTTTATTTGCTTGCATGCATTTTCACATAAATACGGAGTAAATCGAAACAAAATTAAACATGTGGCATGAAAAGTTTACTGTGATTTGGTCTTTTGGGAGGAAATCACTCTTGGGCGTGAGAAAGGTTGTTGCACAGGGAGACTGTTTGCACACAGCTGGTCTTCTGTTAGATAGATAGATAGATAGATAGATAGATAGATAGATAGATCATGAAAGACACTATAATAGATAGATAGATAGATAGATAGATAGATAGATAGATAGATAGATAGATAGATAGATACTTTATTAATCCCAAGGGGAAATTCACATAATCCAGCAGCAGTATACTGATACAAAAAAACAATATTAAATTAAAGAGTAATAAAAATGCATGTAGAAATAGACAATAACTTTGTATAATGTCAGCGTTTACCCCCCGGGTGGAAATGAAGAGTCGCATAGTGTTGGGGAGGAACGATCTCCTCAGTCTGTCAGTGGAGCAGGACAGTGACAGCAGTCTGTCGCTGAAGCTGCTCCTCTGTTTGGAGGTGATACTGTTCAGTGGATGCAGTGGATTCTCCATGATTGACAGGAGCCTGCTCAGCGCCCGGCTCTGCCACAGATGTCAAACTGTCCAGCTTCATTCCTACAATAGAGCCTGCCTTTCTCACCAGTTTGTCCAGGCGTGAGGCATCCCTCTTCTTTATGCTGCCTCTCCAGCACACCACCGCGCAGAAGAGGGCACTCACCACAACCACCTGATAGAACATCTGCAGCATCTTATTGCAGATGTTGAAGGACGCCAGCCCTCTAAGGAAGTAAATGGCTGAAATCTCATAAAACGGCTGAATCTTATATTGTTTTTCTTTCATAAATGACACGTATAAACTATTTTACAATTTGTGTGTGATCACAAGATTCTGATCAATAATCGACAACTGTCTTGGCTTAACACATGAACATATTTAGTCATAGTTTAGCCACATCAACCTGTGGTCATGTTATGGGAGGGGCAATGCAAATAAAGAAGGCGTGGCCAGAGCTATTCCAGCTGTCATTGCATTTCATTTTCTTCACAAAAGGACTCTATGCTTGTGGCTCTTGTCTCTAGTAATTTAATGTGCTGAAGGTTTTGATTTGCCTGCCAGTTTGTAATTTTCTAGTTATTGTTTTTGAGATTTTTTTGCATTTACCTTTTGTCTCAGCGTATAGATACACTTGCCTGTGGTTTGTTTGCCTTTTGGTGTTTTGACCACTCTTGGACTTATGCACTGTTCTTTTATTTTTTTTTTATATTTTTTTTTTTTGGATGACCTTACCTATTGCTTTGGCTCATCTTGTGTCTTTGTTCACATGGTCTTCTTCTTCACATTGTCCAGCCTTCATTAAACTTAAGTTTTAAGTCATAGTATAGGCTGTTCCACAAACACAAAAAGATGATGCTGTTGAAGAGAAAACAGGGGGGATCACACATTTGTGTGGAAGGTTGCATCTTCTAAACCAGAGTGTTTACAAAGGAATTCTCAAAGTACAGTACCATCTGGTCAACTATGAAAGCTTTGTGGTGAAACTTCTCTTAGACGAATTGATGTACACATCCTTTAGGCAGTGTTAGGTCGATTATCTCAGGCCTTTTGGCATTCATTAAATGGGTGGGGAGTTCAATATACGGCATGGATGATATGTTGTGTGATCTCATTTAAAGAACTATGATATTACCAAGCAACAAACCTTCAATAATGTTGCAGACAAGGGATGGAAAGGAAGTCATTGTTCTTTCCTGGATTACTTGAGAGATTTCATGACTAGGAATTGCAGGGGATGACTCCCTCACAACTTTTCTGCACAGTTTCAAATTGCCCAAATATTGCAATCTCACCACATTTTGACATCCAGTGAACATGCTGGTAGTTTTACAGATGTTTGCTGACTTGATGCCTTCAATTCCAGTCTCAGCCCGTCTTTCCTGTTTTCCATTCTCTTGTTGTATGACAAACAAGACTTTCTTCTGCTCATTTAGTCCAAGACCCTAATTTTCCTTCTTTCTTTGTGATGCCATTATATGCATTATACCTTCAGTTGAGTGATCATTTGTTGTCAGCTCTCACACACTTACACGCCATAAGACAAAGTAAAACCTTCTCACAGAACACAATGACTATGTTGGTGGGGATATCACTTTGTACACATTGCCTGGTTATGACCTGCTAACATGATATAAATGAAGGCTACAACAAAAAAAAAATCACTGGAAAAATCGCGTAGTGTGATACTAGCCTTAAAGGATAAATCTGGAAGTCGAAGTTAATTCATTGCAATTATGGTATATGGTGATTTGCCACATGAAACAGTGATCTAAAGCAAAGCATTTTTAGTTATTTTAATTGCGGTGAGGCATGGATCAGGGCAAAGGTCTAAAACCACATCTAAAGCGTTGAGTGTTCTCAGCAGCACTATGGCCTCAATAATTGTGAAACAAAAGATGTTTGAAACCTTCAGGACTTCTCCTAGACTTGGCCATCTGTTGAACCAGAGTAACTGGGCAAGAAGGGGCCTTGGTCAGGTAGGTTGAGTAAGAACCCACTAGTCACTCTAAAAGAGTATCAGAACTCGTCTGCTGAGAACACCGTCAACCATCTCAGCAGCACTCCATCAATTACACGTTTATGGTAGAGTGGCTGGTCAAGAAGTCCATCTTGAATAAGAGGCATGTGACAGTTTGAAGGACTCTTTGAGGATGAGATAAAGGATTCTCTGGTTTGATGAGACAAAATTGAACTCTTTAGTTATAACTTCTGGCAAAGACAAGGCACTGCTCATCATGTGCCTAATACCATCCCTCTAGTGAAGTATGGTTGTGGCAACATTATGTTATTGGGTGCTTCTCAGTAACAAGGAATGAAAGGCTTGCCAGAATTGAGCAAAGGAGTAATGCAGCCAAAGAGAGAGAGAAGCCTCAGAAGAAAACCTGCTCCAGAGTGCATGAAACCTCAGATTGGGGTGATGGTTCCCCTTTCAGCACGACAATGAACTGAAGTGTACAGCCAGGACAATGCTGGAGTGGCTTAAGGGTAAGTCTCACCCTTATGGATAAGCCAAAACCTGAACCCACTGGAACATCGGCGGAGAAACCTAAAGACAGCAGTTTACTGACACCTACCATCTAATCTAATGGAGCTTGAGAGGATCTGCCAAGAAGAATGAGAGAAACTGCCCAAATCCAGGTGTGCAAAGCTGTAACTGCTGACAAAGGAGCTTGTGCAAAGCACCAGATTAAGGCTCTGAGAACCTACACGAATAAGAGATTTGAGTTTTTGATTTTTAATAAATTGGCAAACCATTCTAAAAACATTTTCACTTTGTCATTATGGGTTATTGAGTGTAGATTGATGGGCTAAAATGACAAATTCATCAACTTAAAATGAAATGTACAACACACTAAAGTGTACGTAAAGTGATGGTGTCTAGCAGGGCAATACAGGGCATACAGAAAGGATTCAGACCCCATCAACTGACAATCAGGCCTGAGTAGAGTATCCTGTCAGCCTGGGAATTAATTTAACCAAATCTCTTTAAGCAGCACAGCTGAAGTAGTGGACTTGTTCAAAGCTCAGCACTCCCACTGAAAAATAATTCAAGTTTCTATGATGTCAGTTGTAAGATGTTTGTGGGTTTTTCTTACGTACTGCTTCAGATCTCCCCTCAACATTTCAATTGGATTCAAATCAGAACTTAGACTAGGCCAGTCCATAACCATCCATTTCTTCTTTTTGAACCATTACTTGGTGAATTTGCCAGTGTGCTTCAGAACATTATCATGTTGAAAGTTTAATTTCTGGTTCAACTTCAATTTTCAGATAGATGGCTTCACATTCTCCTCAAGCGCACATTGATATGATGCATAATTTCATAGTTGACTCTATGATCTACCCAGGCCCTAAGGGGGCAGAGCAACTTCAAACCACAACATTTCCACCAACATGCTTCACGGTTGGTATGAAGTTCTCCTGTGCCAGACTTGTGTATTGTTACTATGACCACACAAAACACTACTTTTGATTCATCTGTCCAGAGCACATTGTTCCAGAAGGCCTGGTCTTTGCCTATATGTTCAATAGCAAACTGTAGTCCTGCGCTATGGACACCTTTACAGATACTAGATGGTCCTTACTGGCACACCTTGCATGCTGGTCAAACTCGTGAATTGATGTCTCACTGAAGATTCATGAACTTATGACACCAACCTTTGCAAGTGTTACCTGCAGATCCCACAATGAAGTTTTGAGGTTCTTGGAGTGTTTTTTTATCAACTGGTCATCTCATGCCCAATTACCATTCATTTGAAACCCAAACCATTTGTAGATGATTTTCCTTTTTTTTTTTTTTTTAATCCTTTACCAGACTCAAAGGCTTCCAAAAGCATCTATCCGAGGGCCTTGGAGAGCCCCTTTGATCTTGGCATGATAAACGCCACACATATCAATAGCAAAGAGAACACCAGACCCTTGCCGTTTGTGGTTTAAATCAGATTGGTTCAACCTGCATATTCCGTAGGGAGGTTCTAATCATTGGCACCTAATCTGGAACACCTAATTCTATTTTCATGGATTTATTGTTGGAAAAAGTAAGCGCACTTACCACAAGTGACAAAATTTTGTTAATTTTAATAATTAATAGATTATGAGAACAAATACACCACATCAGCTGTATGTGTCATTCATTCAAGTATATCACCTTTACTAGCAGACACTGTCTGCATGGAGATCTAATGTTTGCCTGTTCAAATATGTTGAAAATGTCGATAATTTCAGTTGGGTGTACTTACATGTTTCAAATGACTGTATACACTCTATACAAGTAGACCTGTCAGAGAAAGAAAAAAATGAAAGAAAGACAGCACACTAGCAGCTGTTCCATATTGGATATACAGTAATCCCTCGCTATATCGCGCTTCGACTTTCGCTGCTTCACTCTATCGCAGATTTTATATGTAAGCATATCTAACTATATAACGCAGATTTTTCGCTGCTTCGCAGGTTCTGCGAACAATGGGTCTTTTTACTTCTGGTACATGCTTCCTCAGTTGGTTTGCCCAGTTGATTTCATACAAGGGACGCTATTGGCGGATGGCTGAGACGCTACCCAATCAGAGCACGCAGTTAAGTTATTGTGTGCTGATTGGCTCAACGACGGAGTGCCGAATTCGATTCCGCTGCTTTAACCAGGAAGTCTCGTCTCGCTCATTCAGCATCAACGTGTTTCGCTGTGTAAAGAGTTAACTTTTGTGCATAGTCAAGCCCTTCGTTATGGCTCCAAAATGATCTGCTCCTGCTCCTGCTACAGGAGCCGTGCCCAAACGCCAACGGAAGATGCTAACGATTGCCAAAAAGGTAAAAGTTTTGGATATGTTGAAGGAAGGGAAAAGCTACACCGCTGTAGGATGCCATTACGGCATCAATGAGTTCACGATTCTTTTTATTTAAAAAGGAGGAAAAGAATACAAGATCTACAGCCGCAGTGTCCTTTAACCAGGGCACAAAACAAGTTGTAAGTGGACGTAATAAGGCAGTAGTCCAGATGGAATCTGCTTTATGGATTTGGATTGAAGACTGCTGGAAGAAGAACGGCGGTGCTACACAGTCACCTGAAGTGTTATTGTGTTATTTCTTTTTATTTTAGTGACACTGCATACAACATTAAGTACACACTTGAGAGGGTGAGATCTTGCACATACTTTGTTTAATTGGTGAATATTCAGCCATTATGGGTGACATTTACAGTGGACACTTTAGATGCAGGCTAAATTTTCTTGCATTTTTTTTATTACTATATAAATAAACTTGGGGTCACGTGGTGATTAAGTATATCTGAGACTTGTTCACAAGAGCGAGAAGAAAGGAATGACAGATCAACCGATGCACAGTGTCTGGGCTCAGCCTTAGAGACTGAATGAGGAGTATAGACATGGAGAAGAAGCTCAAAGTAGAGCCAATGCTCCTCCACAGTGAAAGCAACCAGTACAGGCAGCTGGGTGCCATTTTGGTCCAGCACATCCGGGACAGACCCAGATGTGCTAGAGAAAGCGCATCTCTCAGCCCGCCTGGGAAGACAACAGTATTGCATGGAGGAGTTGCAGCCCCCACGACCTGGACCAGGATAAGTGGCAGAAGTAAGTGGCAGAAAATGGATGGATGGATAAATAATTACACATACAGCAGTCTTGATTCCCACTTTCACTTCAGAATTTGTAAAATGCAAATGTGTCCCAGAGAAAAAGGCAGGTTAAAATGCAATTCTGCCCCGACTGTGGCTGCCCACCAAAAGAGTTGAGCAGCCACAACCAACTAACGAAATGAAACTGTGCCACAGCTGTCCAAGAGCCACCACTTTTACTCTGTTCAAGAGATGTAAGTTGCCTGCTGTCTGCGGAAAGCATTTTAATTTACTCACACTCTGTCATGTAAAGAAAGCCTAGTAAGACTCATACACACATACACTGTATATAATAAAATAAATAAATAAATACAATTTATAAAATGGGAGCAAAGGTTAGACAATCACTCCCTCCCTCCAATAAACTGAACCCATTCAGTTTAACGGAGAAAACAAACCTAAAATCACAACAATTCCCAAAATGCTCCGGCTTTTAAAGACACACACCTGATCCAAGAAGTGGACACCTCAATATGCAGAAAGTCTGCATTTATCTCTGAAAAAAGGGAAAACTACATTATCGGCCACTTAAATGTATAGTTTGTGTAAAGACCAAAATCTGCCAATTCTTATCAATGATCAGTTGACAGGCGTGTCACTAGTAGTGAACCAATTTTCATTCATGAGCTTAACACATTAACCCACATGCAATGACAAGCTTATTAAACAAATACACTTTCAGGTTTTAAAGTGAAGTACTTTACTGCAGCATATGTAAATCTCTGTCATCAGATAAATAAATTACCAGCTGAACGCTAAATATGAAAATATTAAACAATTACATTAAGTACTTTATAAATAAAAAGAATTTAAAAAAATGTAAACATTAACAGGGATGGATAGTTCTTACACAAACGTAGAAAAAGTGCAAAAATGTGACTTCTCTGTTAAATTAAAGCTCCACAATCGGATCACATATTACTGCCAGAAGTGGTACTCTTTTTGGTAAAAGACTGAACAGTTTTCTGAATCCATCTACCTTCTCTTTAGCTATGGGGAAACCCTTTGAGCGTCAGATGTAACATAATATTCTAAGATCCTGTACCAATGAGCAACGAAGTGCTGTAACATCTGATGACGTCATTGAAGAATATGGCCTCTTCGGAGGTGAAACAGATCAACTCATCTCCAATACATGAGCCTTTTAAATTTCAAACAGACTCGCTCAAATAGAAAAGGCTAATACAAAAATATACAACTGGTGCTCGGCATTTTTTCTACTTGCTAAAAAAAAAAAGGAATGTCCAGTACCTTCAAGAAACATATTCAAACTAGTGGTCTACACCACCTTATCTTTGAGTCCCAGTGTTTTATCATTTTTCTCTGGTCTTCCATGTTGGTGACTTATTATTCTCCTTTTCAAGTCCCATACATCAGCTACAGATTCTTGCATAGTATTTCTCCACCTAATAAATAACAGTCTAAAAAGGCTTTTGTCCATGATCCAATTAGAAGTCCAGAGACACTGACCTTCAACAAGAGTTCTGTGCTGTTAATTTCAAAATATAACACCTTTATAGCAATGCCCCAGCCCTCTAAATCTTCACCCCCTATCCCACCCCCTCCTAAAAAACAGCTATGGCCCATGAGAAACAGAAAACAGCATGGCCATCACAAGTCAAGGCACTATATGAAAGTATGAAGTCCATCTTTGTCAAATGGCTTCATGTTAGCTTACTCATTCACGTATGGCTTCTGCAAATTTTCTTTAACTGGAATAAGAATGCCAGATCAAAATCACACCTCTCAATCAGGTTGTAGGCTCAAAGCCAGCTAGCTGCCAGGAACTTTTAAAATGTCAATTGAATTTCTTTTGCCGTTGATTTTCCAGAGAATATATACATTGTGTCTTTTTCCCACGTTGCAGTCAGCAAGATATTTCCTGACTACAGCCCAGCCCAGCCCTTTACCCCAGAGTACTTCCAGAGACAGTTCGCTCATAAATGAATGTTCTGGCACTTTATTTTACTGACTTCAATGTCCACTCTCCGGGCTTCTGCAAACACCAGGAATGTACAGAGTCCAAGTAAATTCAGCACGGACACCAAGGTGAATACTGATGCCCATGACCCTGTTGTGTCAATGAGGTATCCTGAAAAATAGACTAAAACAACACCTGTGGAAATAAACAAATGAAATTTACTAAAACAAATGTGACTCATCATTAGAAAAGGGCTAAACCTTTAGTAAATCAGACAAAAAAAAATGAATGATCCTTAATTTTGTTATGGAAATGACCCATAATCTTACATAGATTATCTTTGTTAAAACGTCTTGGCATTAACAGAAGTCTAAATGTCAAGTGGCACAGTCATGGCCAAGCATTATTCATTCATCTTTCTGCTTGTATGTCATAAAAGAACAAACTGAAAAGGTTCAGCACCACTTTAGGTGGGGCACTCTTGTCATATGGCCCTCCAAGTTGGGTGGGGATTGAGTGTGGAGTGTCTTCGGAACACTTCATTGAACTTGGTAGTGTGTGTGTGTGTGTGTGTGTGTGTTTCAGACTGAACTGTGCATTGTTCTTTAAATTTAAAAACAAACTCTTACGTATTATATACACAGTTACAAATGATACACTTTCATAATATACTTTACTAAACAGTAAGAAACAAAACAAATGTATTGACTGCATATTGAAACTCCAAAAATTAAGTAAATAAATTCTGTATACACTGCTTACCATAAAGAAGTAGATAACACCTTGACACTCTAGCGCCACATACTGGAGATATTTACAAAGACGCCAAACACTACATCATGTTTATTCAAAGACAAATATCCATTGTCTCGGAGGTAGCTCTTGTGGGAAAAAATGCATTTACTGTACTTAAGTAATTCCCAAATTCTTCCTTTGGGATTAGTTGCTACAGAGAATGCAGGCCTTATTACTTTATTGTCATGTAATTGTGTGTACTTATACCTGTGGATTCTGCATGTACTTTCTGGTTACTATTTCATACTTAGAAATATAAGTATGTACCATACATCTTCTGAAAAATGTGCTATGCAAGAATGAATTGAATTAAAATATAATTGCACAAAAAGATGTTTTTGTAATGCAATCCCCTGCAAACAAAAGGACCACTCATCTTATTTTCCATGTCATTAAATATAAACATTATGTGTACACAAGATTAAGTCCAAAAGGTCACATTTCACCACACCAAATACAAACATCTGAAATAAATGTATGAACATTTTACCTGACAATGCTCCACCTGTATTCATTACACCTAAAACAAATAAGTAGGACTTTTTTTATCATAGGTTAAAGTACAGTAAAACCAAATACCTCAATTATCAATAATCATACATTTTTAAAAAGTAATCTAACTTCCCCCGTGGGACATTCAGTTTAAAATTTTCTCACCTTCTGACTTCAACCCTTGAAGAAAGAGCAATTGTGAATGGATTTGTTTTGGAAGGACTGGCAATATAATCTCCAAAATAACGACATAGCTAACAAAACCCGAAAATGTTTGGGTAGTAATTGTTTGAAATTTGAGGATTTGATTCTTTAAAAAGAGGAATTTGCAAAAAATTCTGTGGTTAGCAATTAGTATAAACTATCAAATTAGCTTATTAATTTGACTTTAGTCAAAAACACTGAAGTAAAGATTTGTATTAAGAAGCATAACTATCCTCCAGTGGCCATTATACAATGACAAAAACAGCACTGTCAATGTACACTTACTGAGCAAATTATTAGGACCACTATACTAATCCTGGGTAGGGCCTCCTTTTGTTCTCAAAACACCCTCAGTTCTTACTGGAAACATTTCTTTGAGATTTTGGTTCATGTTGCTGATTCCATCATGAACAGTAACTTCTGAAGATTTATCAGCATCACACTAATGTTGAGAATCTCCCATTCTACCACATCCCAAAGGTGTTCTGTTGGACTTTGATCTGGTGACTGGGCAGTCCACTGAAGAACACTGAACTCATGGTCATGTTTATGAAACCAGTTTGAGAGGACTTTTACTTTGTGATATGGTGCATTACCATTCCAAAAGATATTAGGAGATGGGAAAATTGTGGCCACGAAAGGATGTCAGCCACAATATTCAAAATAAACGATGGCATTCAAGCAACGATTGACTAGTATTAATGGGCCCAAAGCATGCCAAGAAGCATTCCCCACACCACTATGCCACCACCACATTCAGCCTGGACTGTTGACACAGGGCATGTTGGATGCACAGATTCAAGCTGTTGGTGCAAAATTCTGACCCTACCATGACTCAACTGAAACTGAGATTTATCAGAGCAGGATATATTTTTCTAGTCTTCAGCTGTCAAGTTTTGGTAAGCCTTTGCTCACTGCATCCTCGGCTTCTTGTTATTGTTCTTGTTTGACAGTTGTGAAAGCCAATGTAATATACCCTACTCAAAGTTCAACACTCTAAGATGTCTTTCAGCTCATCAAAGTGTTGGTGTTTGATGTAAACATTAACGAAGGCTGCTGATCTGTATCTACAAAATGTTATGCATTTTGATTGGTTGATTAGATAATTGTATAGATAAGCAGTTGCACAGGTGTTCCTAATAATTTGCTCAAAGATCCAAGTGCCTCCACCATAGTAGTGCTTTTCCATGACAAACAAAAACTTGGCCATGACACCTCTGATTCTGTAACAACGCAACAGCAGTTAGAAATGTTTTAATAGTACACCTCAGTTTTTTAACCTCCAAATTTCTCACTACTGCAACTATGCAGTCTCCTTCACCATATCAAACGATGATGTCATGAAGCCCAAGAATAATATCTTATTATCTGGCTCTCGTGTGAAATTGAGATGGACATAGTCAATATAAAAATTCTAATTTCTGCAATCAATGATCTCTACAAGAGACTGCCAAGATGTGTGACTGATAAGTAAAGGATCAGAAAAAGAACAAGACCTTACCATACAAGTATCCAGCGCAGGAAGGTGCCAGATCCTGTACGTTGACAGAAACACCACTGAGGAGTAAAAAGAAAGGCCAATTCATGCTACAACTTTAGTGTCATGCTCTCAATCAATTAACAAAAGAAAGTGATGCACCAAAAAAATTAAAAACTAAGTTTGAAATGTTTGGACAATAGTAGCATACAGCTTGTTATAAAAGCACATTTCTGTAAAATTTCTTAATATATTGAAAGCACTGAAAAAAATCAATTTAAATTCACAAAAACATCCTTCATTGGCCACCTAAAATGGATTAATAGTTAATCATCTAATACAGTTTTAAAAGCCAAAATCTAGTGGCAAATGCAACATAGCACCTAAAATTGTACTTTAAAGACCAATCTTAAGAGGCAAAAACAAAATCCTTAAATCATTCATAAATGTATTACATGTACCAGCTTTGTCCAATTCATGGTTGTTGGTAGCCAGAGCCTCGTCTGGTAGAAGGAACAAAACCACAATCAAACATCTAAAGCATTCAACAGTTCAGTCTTCATTTCAAAAGCACAGAAATAAGGGAAATGTGCCTTTCCAGTTTACCCTTTATGCTAAATTTTCTAGGAGAATTAGTATTTTACCAAAAAGTACATGTATTTTGTACGTTTGAATGGATAAAAGAACATGGATTACGCAAGAATAACATGACAATTTTTTCACATTGTTTGCCATTGGATAGAAGGTGTCGCCATTATGCCGAATTATATCAATCCATTTTCTCACATTCTGCATGAATGACATTAAAAATGTTTTCTCATCCGTTCCTAGCAACTATTTGGGCCAAGTAACACATAAGAAAAAAAAATTAATCTGTTATTTTCCCCATGTTCTTTGTACTTGTGTTTTTATGGAGAATGAAGGTGAAAAATTACTTATACAATAGCCATTAATGGGGACTAATGCTAAATAGCAGGAAACATAAAAAACCTCAAATTACTCATTTTACATAATCCACTTGTCAGGTATACAGCTGAATGCTCCAGAAATATGTATTTCTAAACTATTGTTAAATAAACCACTTCCAGAAAAAATTTGCTTGTACACAACAGAAGCACATTAAAAGAGAATTGAGCTTTTGAACTGCAGACCACCTCTCTCCTCATTTGTTTGTCATTAAAGCACAATTTCAATATTTCTGGGTTTTTCATCACCTGTTTTGTGAAACTACAGCAATGAACTTATCTTCTGTTTGTTGAAATATCTTGAACATACAAATATACAAGGCATACTTTCCCCAGTAACATTTTCACTCACTTCTTTCCTCCTTTACCCGTTTAATCATTAGTTGTACGTCTCTCTCAGATCATGCTCTGGAATGTGGAAATAACAGTTAGTGGATGGTAGCCAATAAATGAGCTATTGTTGGACAGGACTACTGACCAATGAATGAGGGGGGCAGGATGATCTTCAATTCAAAAGCTCATTTTTGTTTCAACCCATTTTACTTTTTTCCCCACAAGAGGATTTTCTTGAAAAAAATTATTTAAAAATACATTTGCACATTGTGTGCACATGACTGGATACCCAACATAGATTATGCAACATGAGTTATCCACTTTTTTTTATATTGTTTGCTCTTGTTCTGCATTGATCTTCATTAATGCCTACTAATTTGTACATTTGTTACCTTTATTTTCTATAAAAACATGATTACATTTTTCTTAGCCAGAACTACAAACACTGGGTACATGAAAGATATGTAAATTATTTGTGTGGAGTATTCCATTAACCATTGTTCTTAGTTGTTTATTCGGCAATCATTCATCTAACACACCTTCAAAAACTGTTGTAACAAACTGTCCATCCTGCTTATTCCAAATTGCTGTCATAGGAGGTCAGAGCCTATCTCAGTAACATCAGAAGCAATTCAGGCACTAGCACTAGACAGGACTCTAGTCCATTGCAGGGACCACTCACATGATCGCTCACACAGTGCCAATTAGCCCAACATTCAGATTTTTCGTGCTGTGAAAGAAAAACTGGAGTGCTACAGGAAATTGCACGCAGAAATGAGAACATGTAAACTTTACACAGACAAACACTAAGTGTGAAACTCAAATGCTGGGTGGTGGATTTGTGAAGCAGCAGTCTTCACCACTGTGCCACAATGTTGCCTCCGCTAAAAACATTCACTCTTATTAAAAACTTCAAAAGAAATGTTTAACATGACTTTGAGGTAAACAGTACAAAAAAAGTTTTAAACTTACCTGTGACTAAAGGTCTGGAGCCCCATAGTTGCAGCTACTAAAGTGATGGCCATGGAAAATGTTGTTGTCCGACACAATAGGAGTGTAAAAAAGCTAGATACTCCCATGGCAAAAAACTACAAAAGGAGGAGAATTATATTACACAAAAGGCCAGTAAAACACAGACATTCTAATTACTTTGTGCACAATAAAATAAAAAATGTACAACTGTGCTGAAAAAAATATTTTGTAACAGACATTTTTCTATGACTGAAATACCGGTATACATCTTCATTACATTAGGGGAAAGTATTAGCATTTCTAGTGAGGCCAAGTTGCAAACATTAAAGAAACATAAAAAAAGCAAACTACTCTCTTTTTGTGTTCCAATTAGAGCTGGACAGCAAAAGCGGGGGGAAAAAAAACACCCACTACAACTAACCTGCATTAGCTTTCTCACAGCAGCGATGTCAAACCCTGCAGGACAGAATGGCAACCAAGTTTTAATAACCAGCAGCTTTACATTGTTACAACAGTTAAAAGCCATGCTTGTCTTTACAGCACTGGAAATTCTGATTAATATGATTGCAAACTTTCATTTCAGATGTGACCCACAGACATTAATACAATACTATTTCATTAACTGTGCTTAAAAACTCATTCATCTAAGGTGTTACACAAGTAGGAAAAGGACTCTAAGAAAGCTGGGAGAGTATCTGAATTCTCCATTCAAAAGATCATCCATTCTGAAGTGATAGAGAGGTACATCTATTTTTCTGTTGTGTTTTTAATTACTACTGATTTTATATTTAAGTAAGGTTATCAAGACAAATAAGTAATGCTTACCATACTGGCAGAAAAATTGGGGCTAAATTGTTACGATTAGTAAAAAGTAATACAATTTCATTTTTAGCTAAGCAGAAGTTGGTTTATTTACCAAGAGTCCAACTTTAGAAATTAGGCAGAAACGAGAGAAAAAATTACAGGATTCAAAACATCAGACAGCTGCATAACTGGTCTTTTTTCAAATTACACAAGTATTAAAAAAATCAAAAACAGCTGTATACCGTTTTGGAAATGCAAAATAGCCCTGAGGTAGATAAACCAACTTCTCTAGCTCACAGTGGTATCATTAGCAAAGTCAAAAATAAATAAAATGAGAGGGGACAGGCAATTCAATTTAAGGCTCTCTGATTCAGCCCTGACTTATCGCTATACATCATAAGGCCATGGTTAGGCACTAAAAGCTTAAACCATACCTTCAACTTGAGGGTTTTTGATCTGGAATATGAAGCACTGTTTGCAATATTCAAAATCCCAAAGCCCAGATTAAACACAGATTTTAAATGCTAAATTACAGATGGATAAAAAAATCTCTTTCTACCCAGACTAATAAGGTGATCCGACAAGTAGCCACCGAAGAGGGACGATGGAATTGCAACAAGCCAAGGGACAACATTGAACACCCAGCCCTGTGAAGAAAACAAAACACCACTTAATCATTAGGATTGAAAACTTAATTTGGCAAAGAGGTCAAAAACCTAGCAGAATTGTAGCAGCTTAGAAGTACTCTGTTGTCTTGACTGCTCATGGTCAGGAGGGTGGTGGATAACTGTAGAGTTAGCTACTAGGGGAACCTATTCATCCATCCATCCACTTTAGAGCCTACTGATCCAGTCTAGGGTTAAAAGAGAGCTAGAACCAAAACCTGGACAGGGCTTCAGCCCACTATACACATACATACATCTTTCTTCAGTCATACAAGGAAAACTGAACCAAACATTCATGTCTTTTGAGATGTGCAAATGAAATCAACACACCTGAAGGAATTGTTATACAGACAAACTCTGGACATCAGACAGGCAGGATGTGTATTTTAGTGGAGAATTAAAAGGGCACCACCCATTTAGATAGGATTTTAATGGCACACAAGGCCTGTTATGACAGCAGATTTAACAGGGATGCAGAAATCCAGCTTCACCTCCCCCCAACCTATATATCAGAATAAATGGCTACACTGCAGCTCATACAAACACTTCGGAATGCAGCCTTTGCACTTTATCTGATAATTTGACCGCTCCCGGACCAAGTTACATAGCACAGACATCTCACAGAGTTACCAGCTGGACACCCAAATTTGAACAAAGAGCTATAATTCTACAAGCGGCAACCTTGATGAACAAAACACGTCTATGACCAGGCACTGGTTTTGTAACTGAAAGGGACCATCGTCCAATCACTACAGGTTACACCTACCTTTAAACCTATCTGCATTCATCTCCACTCTCACTCTCTCCGAAACCTAAAAGCTGATGAGTTGCTCTCGTTAGGAAGCTGAAAATCCCCTTCTTTTTGAGGAGCCAAAAAGCAGACAATGCATGCTCTCTTGGAATTGGACACCGAGAACTAGCTCCAAGTCTCACTCTGCCAAGCTAAGCTCTGTGCCAGTGACTTAGTCTAAGAGGCAGCTATTACTTCTAGAAGAGAACTTCTGAGCCTAAACTCGTGTCTGAAAGACTAATGCTTTTCCCTTACAAAGTTGCACAGGACACAGCAAAGAGCGGAGAAAACCAGTATCACATCACAGCATGGACAAAGGACAGCATAGCAAAAACAAAGTGCACTTCAATGCAAGAAAAGTCCTCCACTTGAACCTGAAGCAACAACAGCATCAATACCACACAACACTGATCATCATCATCCTTAAAGACTTGATATCGCGAGGCTTTAGTTACCTTGATATGTCTAGTGACTGTAAACCCCCTCCTACAGAGAAAGGCAAGGTAAATTAACCAAGGACCTTACCAAATTATTTAAATGCCTACAATGACAAAGGCAAAACTGAGGATTAATTAATGCAGCTAAAATCTCTTTCCTATAAGGGTTTATAAAGAATAAAAACAAACACGTGATAACTTTACTTTTCTAAGCCATTTCTGCTTTTATAAGTTTAATAAAATTCTTTATTCTGTTTCACACTCCTTCGCATTAATGATGAGATTTTGAATTAATACACAGACATAAGCAATAGCCAAGTCGTTGACTGTAGCTGGCGACACCACTGCATTTAGTCCAAAGCATTTAAATATGGGTTGTATGTGTTATGCACCACCCAGTCTCACTGAGACTGCACAGGTGGTGAACTAGCTGAGAATAGGGAAGGCTGCAGGGATCTGTGGTATCCGGGGTGAACTTCCCCAGGCTGGTGGCAAGCTGTCCTCCTGGCATTGCAAGCAATCTTTGCTTCCATTTGGGAGACAGGCATCATTCCACCTGACTGGAAAACATACTTATCATCCCTATCTGGAAAAGGAAGGGGGGCACCTGGATTGTGGCAACTACAGGGGGATAACACTGCCCTCGGTACTAGGTAAGGTCCTTGCTGGGTCATCCTCAATAGGATCTGTGATCACTTGCTCACCTACCAGCAACCAGAGGAGTCTGGTTTTACGCCTAAGAAGCCTACCATCGACCACATCCTGGCACTGAGGGTTCTCATCAAGTGCCAACGCAAATATCTGCAGAGTTTTTTTGTAGCCTTTGTCAATTTTCATAAAGCATTCTACTCAGTTGTTCAAGCTGCCCTGTGGGACATCCAGAGACTTTGCAGGATCCCCCCCCACCCCAAAAAAGTTGCTCGATAACATGGCTAGCCTGTATAATGGTACTGTGAGGGCTGTGCAGAGCGGAGGCAGAACCTTTACAAATGACCTCTTGGGCACAGCCAGTGTGTCTGTCTGCAGAGTGTTGGGGGGTCATGAGATCACTGGAAAGGGGTGTGGGGCACTCCCGATATCTCTGCAAAAGGACAAATGTCCAAGTCTTTTGAGTCCTGGTGCTTCCTATATGGTTGGGAGATATGAATGCTATCTAGTGACCTGAGATGAACACTGGATTCCTTCGATACTCTGTCTCTTTGAAGAATCCTTGGGTAACTGATGGCTTGACTTTGTGTCCAACGAGTGGTTGCTCACAGAGTCCAGAACGAGACACATTACCTGTACTGACAAGGAGCATCAGTTACAGCACTATGGCCATGTGGTGCAATTTCCTAAGGGTGATCCGGCTCACAGGATCCTCATTGTTGAGGACCCAAGTGGCTGGACCAGCCAAGGGGACACCCACGGAACACCTGGCTGTGGCAGATAGTCATTTCTGGAGGGTGGGACTGGACCGCAGGTTTGCCTTGGGGTTGCCAACCAGGCTCAAGAGCCGTTTCGTCATGTGGTGGGTGCAAGTCTTAAAACACTAACTAAATATTTCGAATGTGTAGACAAATGTGTGCAAGGTTAGCATCCCATCTAAGGTTCGATCCTGTCTTGCACCCAGAATAACCAGGATAGGCACAGACTTCACAATGACCTTGAACTGGAAATACTGGTTACAAAATGGAGGGTTAGATGTACAGACTGTTCATAACAACCCAAAAATAAACGTGCATACTTTTATTGCAGCCGTGTATGGAAATGTATTAGTATTGTATGATAGCGAATACAATCCCCACTCACTTATCTGACAGTTAATTGGTCACATCATAGTAATTTCAAAGCATGCATGAATCATCTAGTTGCATTTCTCAACTGTGACAAAAGTGGCATAAATGAAAAGCCTTTTTTGGTCTTAAAAACTGTTTTTTTTAATAAACTGAGAAAGCTCTGCTGCACTTTTAATATATTTTTAAATAAAAAGGTAGGCTACCCAGAGCACACAGAAACTCAGGACCTGTAAGTAGCATAGTCATACTATAGATGGACGCTGGTAGCCGAGTAAGAGAGAGAGCTCTGCTGACGTCACCAAGAAGCACTCGACTCGCAGTTATCAAAAGCACTAACTGTTCAGCCAAACTGGAAGCCTCCTTTACCTCAGGCTGATAAGAGACTGCCCCCGAGAGCCGTTGTAATCCATACATTGTGGATGTGCAGCTGGTAATTACACTTCAGTACAAATCTGCAAAGAGATGGTTCGTGGTGGGATTCCACGGTAAGCCTCATACTTTCTCATATATTTTGTGAAGCTATTTTGTAGTTAAATAAGAATGGGCCGTAATTTGGGACGAGACATAATTTAGAAAAATCTCTATAAACTAACATGAGATATATAACAAAGTCTTACCAATTAAACAAGACAAAGGAAAACGAACATCATGAAAATGAATATCAAATGCATCACTTTGAGGCAAATATAATGTATACCTTCTGAATTTAAATCTCATTTGGGTGCTTTAGTTTTAAAGATTACAAAGCTGTTGCCAACTGAGCAGGAGAAAAAGAAAGAAAGACAATGCCAGATTCTCAGAGCTTTTATTCAAGAAACAGCACATTTACAGTTTAAGCTGCAATAATTGCTGGATTTGTCGCCCTCTAGTGGCCTTCCTTTTGCAGTATACAGAAGGTAGGAATAATATGAAGTGTGAGCCATAACGTCCCTTCCCCTCCATTTTCTGAACTCACTTTTTCTACTACCTGATAGCAACAGCATCATGCCCAAGGCACAGACCAAACTTTAAGCATAACACTAATCCACCACTGAACCCCTAACTCACTTATCCTGGGTCAGTTTAGTAGTGGCAATTGTCTAAACAAGCATCTTTGAAATGTGAGAGAAAGCTGAAATATGTGAAGGAAACCTGTAGAGATGAGGACATGCGAACTCCATCCATAAACTGACTTGACTGGAAAGTGAGCCCAGGTCCCTAGACCCACGAAGCAACAGCCATGCAATTACCATGAAAAAATGTAATGCTTACATAAGAGATTGATGCACCTCTAAACAGAATCTCAAATGACCTTAGAAACATTTAAGAGACATTAGCTGTAAAACAAAATAAAAAATGTCTTTGCAGGTTTTCATTCTGTTCTATACTTTAAAATGTAATATATTACTATGTAGTGACACCCAGTGGTACATTTTAGCAATAACTCCAAATAACCAAACTAATATTCCCAAATCTGACCAATTAATTTTGGTATTACTTTTAAATCACAATATTTCTGCGCTACAACTCTCGGCTCACAACCTGGCCATTGTTCATTTGTATCAAGTCCTCCCAGCTTTAACCTCAGCTCAATATTACTATCATGTTACATCTTCGGATTCCATCCTACTTAAAACTGCTGATGCACTGTGCAGTTAGTGCACAAGGCATCAGTCCACTGCAGGTCACATGCACAAACTCAAACTGACACAAGCTCAATTTTAGAAGATCTTTGGTGATATGAGAAGAAAACTAGACTTCTTAAGAAAAACCCACACAGACAAAGGAGAATGGTGGTTGTGCGACATGTGCACAGACATGGGATTTGAACTCAGGAAGTTTGATCCACGAGGCAGCAGTGTATATGTTGTCTGTGTCAGTTGCTAGAAACAAAGTATTGGATTGCTGCACCACCTTGCCACCTGTACTTTCCAAGATCACCCCCTCAGATTGTTTAATGTGAATGAAACAAAAAATATTAAATGGGTTACTGGAGTCAGATTGACACAAGACAAGAATCAACCAAACAACCCATTGAGAGTGCTCACTAAACCACAACTTTGAATTTGGAATTGTTCGAATTACAAAAAGAAAACTTCAAGACCTAATATAAATCACACTACAAGAACAAATATCACTCCCCAGTGACCAAAAAACAGCATACTTACTAAAAAGTTTCAAAACTTCATAATGGATAAATTAATAAAATTGGGTATGGAACATAAATTCAAATTCACTTGCATCTTATCTAATTATACAGATGTGGAATGGAAGAGTAATTCTTGCTGATGCCTCAATCGTGTAATAACATGTTTTCACGCAGTAAAATTAAAGATCATCAAATCATCTGTTTTACAGACATGTCAGCATTTTGAGATTCAATTACTAAATGTAAAATTACTGCTTAATGGAGTGATATCTTAAGCAATACAAAAAATAATTAGAATAAAAAATATAATTGTTATTTTTGGAAGTAAATCTTGTAATGTAGAAAAGCAGCTTGGAATGCATTTATCCGATTAGTAGCATGCACAAGAAACACAAAAAAAGAAAAAATAAGTGTAGCATGTCATAAACTGAGCTAATTGGCAATAAGGCTTGGAGTTTAAAGGTTACAGTGAACAAACATGTTGCAGTGCTGTAATTTTATAGGCTTTGTACAAATTAGCAGTCAAAAGGAATTAAACAAAAAAGCTACCTAAGTACTATCCAATTTTTTCTTACTCTTTGAGCCACAAGATATGTAAAATCCTAAAAATTAATATTAAATTTCAAACACACACTCTGCAATAATATTCCTATATAATTATGAATTTCTAAAAAACACTATATGGCATAAATAAATTAAGTCAATTTCCCAACTATCAAGAGTTCAATGAAAGTGGTTGACAAGTTAGTTGATCATACTGCAGAGAGTGTCTTCTGAAATCCTTTCTGAACAATATGCAACTTTGATATGAAGGACTGACTACAGATTTTAATCACAGCAATCCAGCATTTTTACAAAAAAAAAAAAATAAAAAAAAAAAAAACAGCAAATCACTGACACAGCATTCACCCAAATATAGGTAAAATTGAATGAAGAAAATAACCCAAAAGGCATTTAAGGGCTGTTTATTGAAGCTCTTTACATCTTCATGACTGACAACATTGGTCAGATGTATTGGAAGATATGCCACAGAAAATGTAATAATATCTATATAGCTATCATACACCAAATTAACATGTACACGAATCAACGATGGGTAAAAAGGCATTAAAGGAAAAATGTTCTGTATTTTCAGGACTGCCAACTTTATTATGAAAATGTGATCGACCAAGATATAATATCCATCCATCCTTCTATCCATTATCCAACCCGCTATACCCTAACTACAGGGTCACGGGGGGTCTGCTGGAGCCAGATATAATATTAAAAAACAATTTTAGATTGTAACATTTTAGGTAGCATGTCTGCCTTACAATTCCCGATATATTTAAAATGTTTCTCCACAGCATAAAGCCAATTGCCCATGTATGTTTGCGTGCCAAGGTCATGAAGTTGAACAGCATCTTTTCTACCCAACAACCACACACACAAAGATAGACAGAGAGATAATATGCACATACATACTACCTACAAACACACACATTAAAAAAACCTTAAATACTGCATGCTGAGCTCCTACATAAAACAAACATTTTAACTTATACAGTTTTCAGAAAAATAAAGGAGTAAAAATCAAATGAGGAAAAAAAAAAAGTTACCTTTGAGTCAGGAAAGCAGTCTTTGAAGAAAGTTGGTAACCAAGACAACAATACAAAAAAAGTACTTCCTGTGCAGAGGTGAGCAATTATCACTGCCCTGGAGGGGGAAAAGAGTTGTGAGTATTTTACATTTGCCCAAGGAAGCCCGTCTTTATGTCAGTTAAAGAACGACATTACAAGTACTGGTTGTGCCAACATCAATCAAAGGAAAATAAATATTTCACAAGAACAGCACAAATAAACCGGATTAAGTTATTAATGGCCTGTGTTTCTGCAAAAGGAAGGTGGTAAAGGTTATTCCCACAGTGAAAAGAAAAGGAAGTACACGCCTAAAATGTTGCAATTCTTCCTTCTTTTCAAGAGGAATATAAAACAGAGACAAAAATTAAGACCTTGAGCAGTATAATGTTACCATCAATTCATTTTCTAACCCCATTATTTACATCATAGCATTACGTCAAGCCGGTACCTATTTCAGAGTCATCACATAAAAGGTTAAAAGCAATCCTGGGTGGAACACTAGCTAATAAACACACAAAAACATAATCATAATAGACCAAAAAAAAGCTATTTTTTAAAACAACAGAGACATCTCTTTGGAATGGCATCCCATCCAGAATTAGCTCTTTCTCCCTTATCCTACTACAGCTCTTTTTTGGCTTTTTGTCTAAATACATACCCTGGGCATGCGCCAACATGAGAGGGATGTCATCAAGTGTTTGCATTGCTAAATCACATGTTCAGGGAATGTTCTACACTTTCACTGGTATTTTTACCCAAAATATTTTATCTTTTGGTTAATCTTATATTTAAATTCGCTCTAAAACCTTAAACAGTAATATCTAGCTTAATACTAGATGGGATAAAAGTATGCTTTTTATCAGGGAAAAATTCCAAATGCAAATCCAAAAAGTGAACTTTGAGACCCACATTACAACCCAGTTCCTTAAGCTTATCTAATATATTCTTCACAATTTCTTTAAAAATTGGATCTTTGTTACCTAAACAATTTGACATTACTTATTTGAATGATACAATGAATGGTCTGAAATGAAAGGCTTGGGTATCATCAAATTCTGCTTCAGAAATCAATCTGATATCAGACAGGAAAAAAATTACCTCTTTAAATTTAGACTCGGAACAACTCAAACTTTCAACTCAAATACATAAAACAGGCTCAACTGTCCTGTGGGGCTTTGAAAAACTACTTTATTTAACCAAGCTTAATATAGACTTAATATAGACCGGTGGTAGCAGCACTTTATCTAGTGTCAGGGATGCCAGAGGCGACGACCCAGGCCGGGACACCTTGAGGGACCGAAGTGGGCATGTGCCCATCTGGGATCACGTGGGGGCCGCCACCCTGATTGCTTTTGGGGCCACGGGTAGAGGGCTTGTAAGCCCAGCCCTGTAGGGGCCCGTGGTCACCGCCAGGGGGCGCCCCGATGCCTTGGGAACCCTGGACCTCAGCACTTCTGCCACACCAGGAAGTGCTGGGGGGAAGAGAAGCAGGGACACCCGGAGAGTGTCCGGGGTGTGTCAGCGGGAGATTGCCGGGGAGCACCTAGAGCTCATCCGGGTGCGGATAAAAGGGGCCGCCTCACTTCATTCAGCGCGAGAGTCGGGAGTGGAGTGGACTGAGCCTACTGGAGGAGGCAAGGAGGCGGCCTGAAGAAGGAAGTAAGGCATCGTGGACAGGACTTTGGGGGTTTGTGTGGCATTGAACTGTAAATAACTTGTAAATAAACGTGTTTGTGGGTGACATGAACGTGTCCGCCTCTCTGTGTCTGGGCCAGCTTCCACACTAGATATACCAAAGTCTGATGATGTTTTTGGCACCAAGCTGTAGCTTTTCTTGTAGCCGACCATTTCTTCTCATCCCAGTGTAAATCACTGACTCTTTTCTCCCACTCGCAGAGGAAACATGGGAATTTTGTATGCCCCGACTGCTTACCCCATAAGATGCACAGAACTTTCAGGTCCCCACATAGCAATAAACAGTGCCAATTGTAGTTCATTTTCTTGAGAAAATTTGCAAGTTTTTAAACATAGATTGCAATATCAGAAGATACTAAATTCAAACAAATTAAACAAAAATCAGTTACAATATACCATTATATGTTTAATTGCATTATGACTTATTTTGGAAGAGCACCAATATATCTTCTATAACTCAGTGGAAAACCAATGTTCTATATTTTTTAAAACTGATGTTTTTCAAAATGTTCTTTACGAGGACCTGTTCAGAATTTTTCCAGAAACTGTCAAGAACTCATTAACATAACTGTAAAATAAACCTGCCTGGCTCAACCTTCGTATTTTACATGATCATTTTATCCAATACAAGGAACCATTTTGGACGGGCTCCACAAGCAGTATAGTTACTGCTAGAGAGTAGCAGTAGGGGTTGAACACAGAGTTTCAAGGATTGTTTTAAGCATTTTGTTGTACTTGCTTGGTTATTTATATTGGTTTGAATTTGTTATGTTTTGTTACACTGTTTGGTTCCTAAATAAAAGGATTAAAAGAACACACAGACATCACACAAATAATCTTCAGGTATCAATGAAATACCCAGTTTTTAGTTTCTACTCTAAATTCAAATGAAATCTTCCCAGAACAATTTCAAAACTACAATAAGCAGACAAAAATAAACATCAGCTAATGGGCCATGCTTTGTACTTACCACACTGGAGCTTTCTTAAACAGCTTATTCCAGGGAACTTTGGTATTTTTACTTTGTACTGAGCTACTGCCAAGAGTCTCCAGGGAAATAATGGGACCTAAATATTAAAAACATTCAAAATTTTAACTCTAGTAAGAATAAAGATTTGATTACTGGTCAAATGAAGTTCTAATAATTTATCTGTTTTATACATTTTCTTCCATACTTTGTATGGCAGTGATATAGAAAGGGAAAAAAGAAAAAATTCTCATAACAGAAAGTGTGCAAAAATGTGATTCATAATAGGAGTGCCAAACTCAGTTTTTTTGAGAGACAAAAAAGTGACATAATAATACTGGCCGAAATATGTAAACATAGAACTACTTCTGCATTTTGTTTATAAGCAAGACGCACAGGCACCTCTCTGTACATCACAAATCCTATATTCTGCCTCACATCTGCATTTATGTTGTCTTCCCCACTTTATCTTTTCTTTGTCAGTGCAAAAGCCAGCAGTCATGGGACCAAAACTAATAATAAATGGAAAAAAAATTACAACACAGTATAAATGCGAGAATTTATAGGTCAAGGCAGGTGTAAATTAATGTCCTTTCAATAATGTGCATCACAATCTAATAGCATCTCGCCTAATTAAAAAAAAGTGTAAGTGTGTTAATGATGGATAACACAGACCACATCTGGAGTTGGTCAGGAACAAACTGCAATCATATTTAACACAAGTGGAAATGTACTGTAAATGCATTCTCTCTCCGCATACAATCATAAGCACCAAATAGGGTGGTGGTAGCAGTCATGCAAGCCATGGATAGGTGACCAGCTCGGACTCCTGTACAACTTTAAAAAGTAAGAAGACTGGGAGCAGAGACATGTATGAAATCAAGCTACCATCTCCTAAATGACACCAACACATCTCTGGCATCATACTAAAACTATAAAGGTACTACATATTTTTCTTGTTGTATTATTACAAGCAGCCAATTTCCATTAACTCCAGGATAGTCACTGCCGAGAGATGGGCTAAGCAGATAAAAAACACGTGAACACTTGAGAAGCCTTTTAATGACATCCAGCTAAATTATATACAGATACAATTTATGTATAAAATGCACTTTAAAGGTGGTCATCGCTGGTCATATGCAACAGGTTTTTGAATATGAAAAAGGTCCAATGGTTAGATCCAGGCACCCCTAATCTACAATGAAATAATGAAGTGATCTATAATGGTTATTTATTTTATTCCCCAAATTTTAATTAAATGGTACTTATTTTACTGTTTTACTTCTTTTACTTGTTTATTTTGTTTATACTATGTGGTACAGTATATAAATTAAATGTTTTATTATAGAGGGTTACTGAAATTGATTTTTTTCTAATGAGAGTTAAAGGAACCAATTCAATATACTCTGACAGTGACCTTATGAACAAACATAACCATCAAAAAGTTGATGACTTAATGAATGAATAAGTTCAGCTCTTTGAATTTCCATTATTTTCTCAAACTAATCTCTAAAGAAAAACTGTATCAATACAAGGTCTTCATTTTTTTCTAACCCCAACAGCACACATACTGGGCTCTGCCCCCTGCTCGCTTCGCTCGCCAACCCCCGTGTGGGCACTACACACTAGTCATTTCCCAGATCTGCCACTTGCAATGAATCATGCTTGGCTTTTGGATAAACACAAATATCAGCCGTCTTTGATATCTCCATCTTTTTAAACTATTAATCACTGACAATTTGTCACATGTTGGTTTATTAAATATGCAAGCGTGATCTGTCAGATACATACAGAAATTCAAAAAAACTTCTTTGTGTTTTTTTGAGATAAACTTTGTTTAAAGTGCAATACTTTTGGACATATGGACTTGTATCCATTATTGGCTGTAGAATTTCTAATACGTCTGATCATTGAAACTCTTTCGATTCTATGTTGCATTGCTTCTCCTTGATCATAAATATAAACCTGACCGAATTGTGGTTTCTTTGAAATTAAACTTGTTGTAGCTTTAATTGTTGTGGGACCACAGATTCTCATAGCGTATGGCCCTGAATTGTGCAAATATACGTTTTGAGCATTGAATGATGCAAATACAAACAGATTATTGTAGATTCAGATATTTTACCTATAGTGTTTGTAGAATTCACTTTCACCAAATTACAAATCTGTTATTTCTCGCGGATAAAGCCTCTTCAATGGCCCCCAAGGTCTCCCAATTTGACCCCCTTAGACTTTTATCTTTGGGGTCATCTGAAGGCAATTGTCTATGCTGTGAAGATACGAGATGTGCAGCACCTGAAACTACAGATACTGGAAGCCTGTGCTAGCATTTCTCCTGCGGTGTTGCTATCAGTGTGTGAAGAGTGGGAGAAGAGGGTTGCATTGACAATCCAACACAATGGGCAGCACATTGAACACATTTTATAAGTGGTCAGAAACTTGTAAATAACTCATGAAAGAATAAAGTTATGTTAAAACCAAGCACACCATTGTTTTTCTTGTGAAATTCCCAATAAGTCTGATGTGTCACATGACCCTCTTCCTATTGAAAAAGCAAAAGTTGGATCCAAAATGGCCACCATGGTCACCACCCATCTTGAAAAGTTTCCCCCCTCACATATACTAATGTGCCACAAACAGGAAGTTAATATCACCAACCATTCCTATTTTATTAAGGTGTATCCATATAAATGGCCCACCCTGTGTGTATTATATATATATATATATATATATATATATATACACACACACACACAATGCTACGTACAAATAACTTTCTGCATTTCTTCGTGTCATATAAATCAAGAAACTTGAAATATGTTTGTCTATTAAAACCTTATGTCTAGTTGATCAGGATAAACTAGAAAACCACTAAAACACAAAGATTTAAGAGATGGCAGTGGTCATGCAAAAACATAACACAGAAATATTTTTGCTGAGGAAAAAAAAAAAAATTAAGTTTGATAAATTTGATGTTGGCCACCGAAACACACCTTAAATCATATAAATGCATGGCAGTGGTCTTTTACCTTGGCCTTGTAACAAGTGCTTCCACAAGAAGTAAGCCCACAGAACAGACAGAAATCCAGAGAAATAGAACACACTCTCCCAGCCATACCAGTCAAGTAGCAATGACCCAGCACCTCCAATTACAAGGGTTCTGAAAGAGCAAAGAAAAGTATTTTAGAAAGCTGTCTGAATTTTCAAAAGAAAATAAATTTACATTAGAAATATTTAAACTGCACACGTACCCTCCACAAATAAACTCATCAACCCATATTTGATTTATTTAGTACCTATTTTTGAAAGCCAGTCACCTAGGACTGATATTCAGATGAAATGCCATGTGTTAGTCTTCATATTACTCACTAAAATAATTTTAAAAGCAAAAACCTTCACAAAATAAAATGGTTGTAATAACCAAGTCACTTGCATAGTGTGTAGTTCTGCATGAGTTAAAAACCAAGACCAAAGAGGAAATCAAACAAATGGAGGCATTCGAAGTAGGTGTATTGCAGGCAATAGAAAAAAAAAAATCTGCTGGCTGGTACACTACAAATAAACATGTAGTGGAAGTTGGAGAATAGAGAAAATATGTATTAGTTATAACAGAATGAAGTAGGAAATGTGAACTTCGCGAACTGTGAAGAGAATCAATCCATCTTCAGGCACATTTAATTAAATTCAGGGTTTGTGGGAGCTAAACTGTCTCAACCATGAAGTCCATTGCCCAGAATGCCATCCCAAAAACATAATTCCTGTAAGCCTTCCTAGGCTGCTAGAGTATACTTCAGCTTCCTACAATAATATGGAGAAAAAGCGGAAACACAAAATGGATGGATTTCTTAACCTATGCATTTACTGTAATTCTTGTATATTCAGTACACCATAATCTAGAGTTAATGCAGATTAACTGATTTAATCACTGCTGGGGAAACCAGTTTAGTAATGATAGATTTTTGCATAAATACAGTATCATTGGGATTAATAAAGTATCTATCTTTTTGTTAATGTTAATTGGGGCTTACAGTATATCATCTAGAGTAGAGTTAGAGTATCATTTCAGAATCAAGGTATGTCAATTTTGGGAATGCTTTGCTGCCTAGTCTGCATCACTCCCAAGCTCTAATTCAAAAGAACACAGAAAAAAGAAAAAAAAAAAAATCAGTTGATGTTTTTGGCATATGCCATTCAGAACACAAGACTGGCTAAAATGATGAAATCCTCCAGATGACATACAAATACATGGTTACAACTAAACATTGTCACATTTCTTACAATACAGACAAAAATAAGCCTGAAAAACATGTATGGATAAGGACATCATTAACAGGTAAAACCGTCCTTCAGTTATGCCAGCTATGCATGGCATACACCATAATCATAAGTGAATCAAAGTTGTCCACAGTTTTAGTTATGTAAAAAGAACAATCAGCATTCCATTTGATTTATGTCAGCAATCTCTTAAACAAAACCTAAATATATTTTTCTTCTATTCACCTTACTGCTTTAACCCACTCCTTTCACTGACAGAACTACATGTCAAGTCAAATCACAATTTACAGAGTAGATTTAAGGCCACAGACGTGGTTTCCAAAGTGCTATACATGCATGATATACAATTACAGATTAATTGATAAAAATTATTGAAAAGAATTAAATGGAAACAAACAATTGACAAACAACAAATTAGCAGTACATAAAAACACATCACAAATGACTAAAAAAAGAGGTGAAAGACTGAAACAATGTATAAAACACAAGAGATGAATGACGCAACACATTTTATGAATCCAGAATGACGTCAACAGCCAGCCCTTGGCATGATTAAATACATTTCTGTGACCCTGGAGATTGCTAATGAGATGAACGTCAAGGAGGAAATCAGTTCCAATACTTAGCCCAATTAGTCTGGAGTGCCTGAAATATGTTTAGTTTGTTTTATTTTCCAGAGCTGTGAATTCCTGGGATACTTATCCATATTCCAACAAAATCCAGTGTAAGGCAGGAATAAACCCTAAGACACAGGAATCCAGTCCATCACAGGGCAGGCCAGGGAGCATGTACTCCAAATCTACTAGCTTAGCTTAATAATGAAAAGCAAGTTACAGGAAATAAGTAAAGTAGAGGTGTCTGGGATACATTTTTAACAAAATACTTCATAGGTTCTGCAAGTGTTATGATGGACCCTTTCCCGGCCAGGATGGTATAATAGGACAGTATGAAAGGAGGCATAACCCGGCCAGCATGGGACTGAAGCAATATCCCATACAAAAGGATAAATTAATGGATAATGTGGGGGATTAGGTGCATCAAGGGGATTTCCTCCCCCTGTAATGTAGATGGCAGTTCTCCACTGGCATGGACCCAGTAAGGATGCCCACAGGTATGTATCGGAGTCATAGTTCTGAGAGACAATCTTGTCAGGGTCCTTGGGTGCTGCCAGAGGATGCTGCAGAGAGAGGGACTCCCTTCTTTAAGCGGCTTCCGTCTGACCTGGAGGTGCTTCCATTGGGCTAAGCCCCAGTACTGGAAGTACTCCCAGGTCTGACATAAAAATGAGCCGTCCAGCCTCCTCCAGTAAGTCAGAGTTGGGAGGCAAAAGGCAAAGCTCACATGGAGGAGGGAAAAAAAGAGGAGTGTACATTGGAAGATCGTGGAACTGACCTGTAAAAGAGGTACTTTGTGATATAAAAACCTTTCTATTACACCTGGGACTGTTTAGTGTGTTGTGTCTGGGGTTTTGGGCTCAGTGGTGCTCTTTGTCTTTTACAGTTCATATCATTAGAAGGAGAATGTGAACTAAGAAGTACAGGCTGAGTTACATTTAAAATTCAAACGTCTGTCTCCCATTGGAATTTCTGTTTCAATATGATCCCTCCAGCGAGCCACCTTTAAATAAAAATTATCCATCACTGAGGAATACAAAAAACGATGTCACCTGTTTTTTATGCAAGCATTCTTTCAGAAGTACCATTTGCCAGTTTTCTTTATAGGCCTATACACAATTTTTTTCACAGGGGACAAGTACGGCACAAGTATTAATATCTATCGCACAAATATGCATCCTAATGAAACTTTGAAAACAAAAGCATCATTTCCAACTGGATCCCCTTTTTTTAAGTCACAGGAGCAGTCTCTCCTCACTATCAAGCAGCCAATAACCAACAAAGGAGCAACAGGATACTCTCTCTACCACCTAGTACCTGGGTGTTATGCCAGATTCCACCCTGTCCTCCCCCGACTGGAGTTGATACTTGCCAAAATTGATGGTCAAAAAAAAAAAAAAAAAAATTCCAACAGGTCTTAATGAATGAGCAATAGTTTTATTTTCAGACTAATGTCTTTAGCAACACATTTATACATGTAATGAACATAGAACAGAACTACATTCAATATTTTCTGGTGCTATAAACTTCAATACCATCAGTTCGGTATTTAAAGATGTGTCCACGTGGGATTTTCACCACGTACTTCAGTGTTTTATCAAATCCCACAGATGTGGGATTTACTGTTTGCAAAAAATGTGACATGAGTTTGGCTGTCCTAGCCAGTATATTTATGTAGGGTGCCTTCTATTTACACAGTTCTGACAAACTTGTAGTAGCTTATATTTTCTAACACAACAATGACATTGATTCTTGGAGTGACATAACACAAAATACTATGCAAAATAACACTGTCAAAATACACTAAAGGTCACAGGGATTCAGAGCCTACAGTGTCAGTATCAGGCACAACGCAAGTACCAATCCACACTATCACCAGGTTCAGTTACACGCAAACATTCAACCTCCAATTCTTGAGGACTATCAATCTAACACAGGATATCAGAGGGGGAAAAAAAAGTATACGAAGACAGCATGAAAAATAAAACATTTCAGGGATAAATTTATTAGATTTGCTTGTTTCATACAAAAAACTAATTATTGGCACTATTTTAAACTCCATTTTTCCATCAATGAATTCTTAATCCAGTGTCATACATCACTGAACCTCTCCAGGGATTGTCAAGTGAAAGGCAGGATACATCTCCTGAAGGAGATGCCAGTAGAAGTTTAAAAATAGTACAAAGCAAGCAGTGCCTCTGTTTCATTAAAACATTGTTAAAGATTTGCATTATGTAGCATTTCCACCCTCCTATAGTACAAATATCCCAAACAGAAGGTGTGTCTATGTTATACATACGTTTTTTGATAAAATGAGCATTTCTGTATTCTGATACAACTTCTTAATTTCCTGTGCACTTATTATCAATTATATAATTGATATAATTTATTTATATCAATATAATTATTTTTCTTCATCTACCTATATATATATATATAATTCACTAAGGGCACACAAGACAGTGTGCCGCCAACTCTAAAACCATGGGATACGCTCAACAGAGCCCTGCCCGCCAACTCTAACCCTCCTACCGCATCATGGGATACGCAAGACAGAGCCACGCACGCTTACTGTAACCGTCCTCCCGCGTTCAGCGTCGCTGTCGAGGCATGTGCACTGCCTGCTCATGTGCCCGCACGCAACAACTCACCAAACACAGCCTCAGTCGCTGTCGTCTGTGCAAAAGTCCACATGCACCTCTGAGCCACATTGACTTTTCACCGCACGCAAGACAGAGAGCCACGACCGGCAACTCACAGAGCCCTGCCCGCCAACTCTAACAGAGCCCCGCCCATGGGTTACGCACGAAAGAGCCACGAACACCCACTCTAACCCTCCTCCCACGTCATGGGATACGCACAACAGAGCCCCGCCTGTCAACTCTAACTCTCCTCCCGCGTCCATAAACCGGTCCCACCCACACGCAGCCGACATGGCATTTCTTGCCAAGCATCTGCAGTACGCTTACAAAATAAAACAAACTCTACATGCAGCGAAAATTTACTTCTCCAGCTAGATTCCATGCTCAGAACCATCAAACCCTTCGCTAAATTATACAAACACATGCATGAAATCACTCAGTCCAATCCAGTAGCATCTGTACGAATGCTTTTCGAGGAAAACCCTAGGCAGGATTTACGACGATACAATGCCCTGACATGTCACACCAATGTTGCAGCAATTTTCGTCGGAGAAGATGGTGAACTGCCTGCCGAAAGGGACATTTGCATCTGTCCCATAGGCAACTCCTGTAAACAGATTTCCACACTCAATATGAATTGTAATCCTATGGTTTGCCCACTTTTATTCCCTTACGGAGACATTGGCTGGCACAAAGATTTACAACATGTTCCAGATAAAAGAACCGCCAAGAGAAGAAGGCTTACTCAATGCCAATTTTACGTGTACAGATTAGCAATGAGGAATATATTTAGTATTTTGCACTCCAGCGGCGAACTATTCCAACAGTAAGTCGTAGATGCGTATGTTAAAACAGAGGGCGCACGTCCCAACTATCTCAGATTAGATCAACAAGATTTGCACGTGGAACAATACAAAGGACTGTCAGACGCGCTGCAAGCAAACACTGAAAATAACAACATATGTGTAGGCAAAATGATCATATTACCGTCCACATTTCCAGGAAGTGCAAGATACATGCACCAAAACTAGCAGGATGCCATGGCCTTGGTACGTAAATTCAGACAGCCTCGTTTATTTATCACTTTCACATGTAATCCTGCTTGGCCGGAAATTCTACATGCACTGTCAGATACCCAAAGACCGGAGCACAGACCCGATATTGTAGTACGAGTCTTTTGGATTAAGCTGCAGGAATTACTTGGAGACATTCTACAACAAAATCTTTTTCAGGTTGTTATTGGTTATATTTACGTAATCGAATTTCCCACATTTCATACCCACATGCTGTTTACTCTTCACAATAATTCTAACAACCAGTCTTCAGTCATGGTCAGTTGTATGTGGCTTTTTCTAGGGTTAGATCTTTCGACTCATCTGTCATCGCCACCAAAACACCTATTCACACCTGCGTCTTTCAAGAAGTATTTATTTCTTCTTGATTTCTGAATTCCTTTCTCACCGTTTTCTGTTCCTATTCTTACACCGCCGTATGCTATGGCGGGCTTCGGCTAGTATTGAATATATCCTGTAGAAATCCCTTGAAAAGCTGAAGTTTACCAACAATGGTCAACTTAATCTTAATTCTCTTCTTATTCTACAGTAAGATCTCCCAGACCTGCCTATATACAAAGCCTGGTAAAATGAAAAACAACAGAAGTCTAACATTTTATTTAACACATGTTGCATTTAAAAATTTATGGACATAACAGAACGTGAGGATAAGGAAATCTTCAAGATTCAAGTATAAGCAGAACCTCCTGCTTTCCTAACTTTAATTGTTCACTACTCTGAAATATCATTTAAGTAAATAATTGAAAAAACATGAATAAGACAAAGGGCAAGTCAAGCTGCCACTAGGAAAGTCTCACCTACCCAAACTGAGAGCCTGTCCCCACAGTGCTAGATATGAAAGCTCTCTCATTTTCCCTCACCTTCTGAGAGAAAAGGCTTGCTAAAGATGGAAAATGTACACCTGTAAGAAGAAAAAAAAAGAATGTCTGGTCAAATTAAAGAATGTCCTCACGTCCATATTTTCAGGGAGATCAGACTATCAAGCCAAGTAATATTTCTAACTTGTTAGGAATGATTGCCTATTTTCCAAATGTTGATATTTGCCTTTTATGCACTGCCATCATTAAATGTTCAGCTGATCGCTCATTTCCTTCACATGAGAGAATTAAATCCTATCTACCAAGAATGACAGAAACTCATATTTTACCAGTCCTCATCCAATAATTTGTCAATGAATGTGCTACTTCCAAGGCTAGACATAAAAGACTGTGATTAAATGAACCAACACCCGTGCCATGTACTTTCATTTAAACAAAATCAATAAATAAAACACTTGTTTTAAGTTGTGATTCAAAATTGAATAATATTAAAAATTATAATCTACAGCTTCCCCAACCATATTCCAGCCCAATGTCATCCCCCCAGGGTGACACAGTAATGCTGAGGTTAGAATTGCTGCTTTACAAATCCAACAACCCAAGTTAAAATCTGACATTGTCACTTGTATGGCATTTACTGTACATGTTCTCCCTGTGTCAGAGTTTTTAACTGAATATGCCCAAATTATGGGCAGGTGGAATTGTTATGAACTTGCCCCAGTATGAGTGCATGAGTGGGGTATGTGATGAACTTGTGTCCAACCCTCTATGACCCCAAGATTAAGCATGTTAGTGTATATTATATGAAGAGTATTCTGTGGAGCAGATGAATAAACAGGAAGAATAAACATGTCCATAAACTAGCCAAGTTCTTAACCGAACATTCAAATTCTTCTTTCACCAAAACAAAATACAGAACATTAAATTTCAGAGCTTATTGAAATCTTGAATTATCCAGAACATCGAAAGTGACTTTTAAGATGTCACGTTGATTACCTGGAATTACCTGAATTACCTTAAGTTACCTGAAAATGTCATTATAAAAAGAAGGAGTTCACCGAAGCCAAAAAGCATAATTACAATGTGCAAAACACCAAGGAAAATGAAAGAAATTTTAATTAAGAAACAAGATCATAAGAAAGAGTAGTTTTATACTCTTTGTAGTATAATAGCTTTGGTATTACAAAAGAATGAACTTTAAAAATTTTACCTGGTACCAGAAAAGCAGGTTTGTCTATACAGCTAAACTGTAATTATTTCTGAGTATTCACATTTTGAGGTGTGGCACAACTACAAAAAAGCCATCAGTTTGTTTTATACAACAGAAGGAGTGACAACTTCATAATAACTACTCTAAACAGGTATGATTGCAAATTTCAAATTCTTGTTATGCTTTAGATTGTATCGGTGTGTGCTAACTCCAATATTTACTGCAATTCATTTTACAAGGATTAAAAGTAACCAGAGTGTAACTTACAGCTTAGCCAAGGCAGCATGACAAAATGTGACACAGCAACAGCTGCTGTTAAGGAATCTTAGTACCTGTTACAATGTGGTATTTAATTGCCTTTAAAAATTGTAATATATTTTTATTAAAATGGCACTTCTCTAACTCTACAGAGATCATCTATAGTTACAAAAAAATTACAATTACTAAAAAAAAAAATAAAAAATTGTGTGTGTACTACATAATGGAGTATGGCCAAGTTGGACTGCTACAAATCTGAGCTTACCGAGATGTGGCTCTTCAGTTTTTATGCTTGGCAACAGCATACACAGCTGGTAGCCATCTTTGCAAAAGCACCAGAGGTCACAGTATAATTCCACTCATTTATAACAATAAGAGTTAATTGGAGGGCAGCAAGCCAGGAGGAACTGTGTCTCCTGGAAAGCGGAAATTATAACGAAGGTAGATGAATTACACAACCAGCACAGAACTGAAAGCAGAACATTTCAGCCAGACTGTATGATTCTGTGTAATTAGGCTACTGTGCTCGAGTGGTAAAAAGATCATGTTGATTTGTACAGGTAGATGCATCCATTACTGAACTTGATCAATGCAGGTTGGCATCATGGAATCAGAGCATAGCTCAGCAGGAGCATCGGGAGCAAGGAGGGAACAAACCCAGGGTAAGGTACCGGTCCTTCTCACTTCTATAGGGCCAGTTTAGAAATGACAATTAACCTAATATACACATCTAGTATATTATAAAGTTGAAGGATTCAACATATTCCCATGCAAGATTTAAAATTTATCCTTCACATGATTAGAACACAAATGTAGAAAGAATGGGCAATGAGACAGTAAAATTGGCTGCTCAAAATTAATTTACCATATTTTCATGGCCCTTTGTCAAAATCTGGCTTTATCCACTGCTTGTGTGCAGCTAACATATATGCATATTTTCCTTACCTTGCAGCAATCCCGTTAAAAATCTAGACAGTGTCAATGAAAGTAGAGGTACAGAGCTGATGTGAGCAATCATTGGGGTGAAAGCCGTCAAACAGCCCCAGGCAGTGGCAGACAGCAGCAACACTTTCTCTCCACCTACCCTATAAAATAAATAAATAAATGCCAATGGTTTACTTACTTTAGGGCTTCCCCAAGCATCCCAATATATAAAAATACAATTTAATTACAAAAAAAAAGTCTTAAAATGTGGAAAAATAACAATGATATTGGTAAATAAGCTTGCCTTTGGTTACTACTACATGTCGAAGAGTATATAAATACAACAAAAGGTGTCAATGTGCCATTTTAATGTTGCATGTATAAATGCTCCAACTACTTGAATTTAAGCAGTCCCTAATAAAGTGTATTGTCCCTTTAAATTAGGAACATGCTTATCCCATTATAGGGCTAGAGGGGTGCTGGATAGGAAATATACACAAGATAGGAACCAGCTCTGAACAGGGCACACTGACTCAGGCCAATTTAGACTTTAACTTGAACTTTTGTCAGGCAACATACAGTAGTTGCAAGAAACTTCTCTTGGAGTTACATCCATACATATAACAAGGTAAATACAATTAAACAATACATGACACCATCACAACATATTATTGTACTAGTGACACTCCAATTAATCTAATGTGTACACATTTGACATGTGAGAGGAAACAAATGCAAATAATGGGAGAACATGTCAACTTCATAGAGAGAGACAGACAGATCAGGCTCAGGAGCTGTGAGACAGAATCTCCAAACAATGAAATTGCTTAATTTAGGCCAGGTAATACTTAAGAAGCAGCGTTGGGCACGAGGTGAAGAAAAACACTGAATTTGCTCTAAACTTACTACCATAAATATTATTAAAGCTAATTAACATTGTATGATAAAGTCTTAAAAACAAAAACACACATGTATCCCTCACAATATGAAGAGTATTGCCCTTTGTCCTAGTAATAGTAATCCACATATAACCGCTTAAGACAATGCACAGTTTAAGAAACTAGCCTTATGTGGCCTATGCATTTAAATACTGTATGTTCAATCACCTCAGACCATTTCTCACTCTTTTCTGTTCCTGCAGCACACATTCTAAACTCCAGTAGACTCAGCCAAAGGAATATCTATAGCTCAAGCAAACACAAGTCTACATTCTTGTGCTTGACTTGGCTTTTTAACTGTTACTTATACTACTACAGGATTTGTAGTAAATCTTTTTAGTGGACAACGTTCTAAATTTAATTTCACAAGTAATAATGGCTGGCACAATGTCTTTCAAAGTATACATGTCCATCAAGTTAGGCCCAGTTCCAAATTATACAGTCTCAAACTTCAAAGGAACTACCATCTATGAAATCACTAGCAACTCATATAAAAAAAAAAAAAAAAAATGAATAATAATTATAGTCCAGTCGTTAAAAGCAAACCACATTCCTGTTTCTCAACAGCATATGAATAAGCATTTGCTTCTCAGCTTTTAAAAGGCACGTTTGAAAAGGTCCACAAGAAGCTTAAGGGATACTTGGGCATCTAGCCGAAACCCATTAGTATTTTAAGGGTTGATGAGCTTTAAAAAGGTTAAAGGAGTTAATTATTAAAACTACTTTGGTTAAAGTCCCTCTGCAGTGGGAAAAATGGGGTAGGGGCTTTAAACAACTGACAACTTAATTGCTTCTGTGTGTTCAGATTCACAGTTGCAGTTTTAAACTTACCAGAAAGACTAGAGGACTCCAGTGCCCTGTGGAACATCTGAAAGTGCATCCGCAGTTTTCTTTGTTTGCTTGCTTGCTTTAAAGTGAGCCTCTCTTACGTTTATAATGGTAGATTAATTTGACAAGAAGTCACCTTACCATTTGGACATACCTATCACTGATATATCCTCCAAGGACCTGTGTCAAGCAATACCCCCAGAAGAAGCTGCCGAGAGCAATGCCAGACTCCTTTTTGCTCCATTTGAACTGATCTGCCATAGAAACTGCACATATTGGCATAGCCACTCGAGCACAGTAAAGAAGACATGTCCCTATCAGAAGCACCAATGTCCAGATCCGAGCAACTGGCCTGCAAGTGTCAGAAAAAGGAATGCTTAAATAAATACACAGAGTTGTTAATATTTTTACACATCTGTCATATATATTTATTTATATATTACACAGAAACACACACACACACCTAATTCCCAAAAACTTAGTGACTTGTCTAAATTATGCATTCTTTTTTCACTTTGTAACAACTTAACAGAAGGAAAGTCAATCTGCAATGGTATAGCAGGTTAAATGTGAAAAGATGCGCCCTACAATACTCTAAACTAGATAAGACGCTTAGAGCATGAGTGCATGAACGTAGTGTCATTAAGACTTAATTGTGTCTTCAGGGATTCTCAGAAATATAAACCAACCCTTTAAGCAATAAAGGTGACTTGCTACATGAAAGGTTTGGAATTCGACTCCTTCCATTCCCAATCACTACCCCATTGTGGCCAGATGGTCAACTAGTAAATTGACAAGGAAACAAAATGAAAAGGAGACTCTTCTCGAGCCATTTGTGGCCAGATAATGCATTGTTTCTGACTAAAACCTTAAAGGGAACAGTGGAAATATGATTGGTTACTAACACTGTAGTGGCCATACACCACTCACTATTGTGGTGTGCTGTGCCAAATGAGATTGAGGAAGACAAAAGTAAAAAAACGTGGAAAGAAAAAAAAAAAAGGAAATTTCTGATTCCGTACTCTTAAGGTGTCAGTTGGGATTTAGTCTCTATGCAAATTTCTTCTACCCTAGGTATTCCATTATTTACATTGCAATTTGAATAGTGCATGCCACAAAACAAACAGAATAAATGATGCTGAACAAAAAACTGTTCAGATATGTTCAACATCTTCATCCATTCTATTAAACCTACATACACACACATATATTATTATGTTTGTACATACTCATACACGCACACACAGATATAAAGCAAGTTCTTATTATTAAACACATACAGAGATGTTTGTATAAGGAGTACTTATTTTAAGAACTTGTTTTTTTTTTAAATCTGGCCATTAATGTTATCCAAGGGTGGCCTTTCAAAATGCCTCTCATTAGTTGTTGTCAATCACTTGTGTCTTATTCAGTATGGCACCTTGCATAGTCCTGCTGACCTGGAACTTGATAAGTGGGTTAAGAAATAAAGGAATGGACCTTTTTAAGCTAAATGCAAAATGTTTTAACAAAGGCAGAGTAAACGGTCCACTTTATTGAAAGTATGGAGTCAATTAAAATCGAACACCCTGTGATTTTCAAGACATTGGAGAAAAAGCAGCCCATTTCAGCCAGGAGCCTTACACCAAGCAAATGACTGTTACAGTAACTTTTTTTTTTATGGGGTGATAAGTGGGTAAATCAGAATTAACACTACTGAACAGTGTAAAATAAAACAAAGTTAATCTAGGTATTCTATAATAAGGTAACATTGTAATGAACACACTAGTGGTAAGTGGTCAACTCTTCAACCATTGTCAAACAAGAATGTCAATTTAGGCTTGGTGTGAAAGTTAATTTTATTTGTATTTTAAAAAGTAAAGTGAGTTTGTACACCAGAAAAGGTGCATCCCTTTATTTACAATCCTGCTGGACTCATGTTTTGGGTTGCAGGGGCCTACAGCCAATCTCAGGAAGGAGGCAGTGCTAGTTAATCCATGAGCACATGGCCAAATCATAGTCACCGACTAACTTTACACGGGCGCACACACATCTTTATGATGTAGACGGGAAGCCGGCGAAAAATAACCCAGGCAGACACTGCGTGGGTGTGGCGGAAACCATAAAACGAAATGCTACCTTAAAAAAAAAGTTTTAATATTAAAGTGTGTGTACGTGTTGGAGAATGTATTTTCCATCGGTTCAATGTATATCCTAGACTTTTTAAATCCATATAGTATAGTACAGTATCACTTTCCCAACTCGACAGGTCTCGCTAATCCACGTAAGAAGAGTTAATCGTGAACCCCGCGCCTGACTGGCATCCCGTCCAGGACAGCAACCGGCGCCTGCTTGGCCAGACTGTGCCTCAGACACACTTTGTTGATGGAAGTCAAAATTAATGTCGATACATGATTATTTTATTTTAGATGACACTGCGCAGTCTGGCGTTTATCTTCAAATACATACGTTTGACTTTTACTTATCTTCGCCAGTTTTTCTTTTGAAAAGTCTTCCAGCATAAACCTACGAGAAGCCCCAACCTAAACTCAACTAAGAGATTTCATGCGGCAATCCGGTAAAGGTCGGAGATTTAGCTCCGTTGTAAGGTTTGTCTACCATGGCAAGCGTGATTATATTGTAAGGGTTATACTTCGCTGTAAGTACTCTTCTAAAAACTTGCTGTCTCTGATAAAAGGTTCTCTTCTAACCATCTCCCTGTCATTCCTTATTTCAGACGACCTCTTTAAAATTATTTAATTTCAATATTCTAAGCGTTGTAAGGGCGCCTATCAATGCTTCATTATATTATTTTTATACTGTACAGTATATGCGCAAGTGCTTTAACCCTAGGAAGTAGCCTGATTGATTTTTTAAAATTACTTTTTCTTTTATTTTTAAGATGCGAAAACTGATAAATTACAGGTTGTGAAAAAAGAAGAGATTTGCCGTCAGTTATTGCATTTCGAAAATGAACTGTACGGCAGGTTAAATCTATACTTATTAAGGGTACTGTAGTGAGTTTCCGTCCACATTGTTCAGAGGAAGATGAAACCTTTGCACATTTTTTTTGAATTCGCATGATCGTACACCGCAGCCCTGTTTAAAAATTTCTAATAATACAATAATAATACTAATACTACTACTACTACTACTAATAATAATAATGTGGGTAGGGAGATTTGTACACATTTGCATTGATCTAAAACTGCACTTCTGCGATACAGACATACCGTTAGCACTAATACAGAGGAGGCGCGTCGATTCTGATAGGTGTCCAATACAACGTACCATGTAACTAAACCTGCTTTAAAATAACTCCAAGGCAGCCTAGGATTAACCCATCCACAACTAAGAATTTTCTCCCCTCGTGGCTAATACGCACGGTCTATGTTCTTCTTGTCTGCTCAAAACCAAGTTGCGTTTCACCCGGTATTCCATTCAAACGTTAACGGGGGTCATTGAAAGCAGCCCACTCACCTGGACCAAAATGGATCACCAGTTTCGCCCGTCTTGTTTTGCGGTCCCACTTCACTCAATACAAGTAGCGAAGCGTCCTCCACTAATTCCAAATTGGAGTGCTTAATGTGTTTCTGCAGAATGGCCATTCAACGACCCAAACGAGTTCCTCGAATCTTTTTTTGTTTGTTTGTTTCTTGGATTTTATTCTGTCGTTACTCCTGCAGTTTAGCAGTGCTTTCTGCACGCCGTATAGATGTTTCCAATCAGTTGCCGTAACTGCTCTTTCCAATTGGCATGTTTAGCAAATAAAGCGACTCGCACCCTTCCTACAGGCGCTCCCTGCAACTGGAGGAAGTAAAGAGTGGCGCGCGTCACAAGGCAGTTCACTTTTGGCCATTTTAAAGTGGGCAGATTTCTCAATCCACGTGTCGTTCGGAGTGCCACGCAACTCTTCCTGCTTGCCTGTCGAGCGCATCAGGAAGTGCAGCCGCAAGCTCGGCCTCTTCACTGCGAACGTCAAAGTCTCGTACACTTTTAAGATCGATTCTTTCTTGCTTAGCTTACAGAATGGCGCGAAGCCCCTTTCAAAAATCCAACATTTTGTTCCCCTATTTATACGTCATTTTCAATGCCAAAACAAAAAACATTTCCTCAAGCCAAATACAGCACAGCCCAACCCACCTCCTCTTAGTCCGTTGTCGTATGATTAAATGTAATTGCTTGGTTTTGTAACGGATAAAGCAGCTGCTTCTCAACGCTAGAGACCGTCCCTGGCGCTGTCTATGTGCAGTTTGCACGCTTTCCCAGTGTGTGCGTGGGTGTTCATCGGGATACCCAAGTCGTGGGTTTATTGGGCACGCACTATAGGACTTTGCCCAGATGCTCAGGCGCTTAGGGTCTCACTGCAAATGCTGACTGGATAGACGTAGCCCCTACTATCATGAACTGGACAAACAGAAATTGGATGGATGTTTAAACAGCATTTATTCTAGGAGTTTGGCATTCTAACACCATACACCTGTTTGTTACTGTATAGAGCAATTATAAAATTAGCCAAGCTGATGTGGTCTAGTAATTAAGGCACTTGAAAAATGAAACCACTTGGCCCACAATATTCAAACCTCACCATTCTCTGACTTCATGACACTAAGCAAATCAATTTACCTGCCATTTTGCACCACCACCTCCTGACTAGGGCACTGTGCAGTCACCTGCCATGCAATGCCAGGGGACCTTCTACATAAAATTCTTTGGGACAAAGCCTGGAAACAATGAGGAATGACTGAAGAATATTTATGTTACATTGAATGCCCAGTGTTGTTTTTTGTTTGTTTGTTTGTTTTTTCAGAATACGATATTATACACTGCGGTGGGCTGACGCCCTGCCCGGGGTTGGCTGGGATTGGCTCCAGCAGACCCCCGTGACCCTGTAGCTAGGATATAGCGGGTTGGATAATGGATGGATGGATGGATATTATACAGACATGGACACATTTGTTGGTAACCTTAAACCTCATTGAAAAAGTGTCATATGCATCCTGAAAAGTGATTACATGAAACGCAATTGTCCCACGAATACCTGCAAGCCTTTGAAATGTCATTGAGTAAAGCAAAGCAAGTGAAATATTGAAAAAAAAATTCCATATTCTACAAAGATATTCTAAAATGGCCTGGAAATATTTGTTGGTACCTCTAGAAAAGATTCTAAATAAATGGATTAGAGTGATTTTTTTTTTCAAACTGTTTGCTTTAATTCGTATCACACATGTCTTCAATTGTGCATCAGTTATTTAGCCTATTTAAATAGAGAAAAGTAGTCACTCTGCTGTTTGGTATCATCGTGTGTCCCACACTGAACATGGACCACAGAAAGCAAAGGAGAGAGTTGTCTGAGGAGAACAGAAAGAAAATGATAGACAATCATGCTAAAGGCAAAGGCTGTAAGACCATCTCCAAACAGTTCGATGATCCTGTGAAAACAGCTGCAAATGTTATTAAGAGGTCTAAAGGTCCATGGGACTGCAGCCAACCTCCATGGACACAGCCAAATGAAGGAAATCAACCCCAGAATGGGAAGAAGGATAGTGAGAATGGTAGACAAAAATTCAAGGATAACTTCCAAAGAGATACAAGCTGAACTGCAAGGTCAGTGTCCAACAGTGTCTGATTGCAAAGAATAGCTATTGAAAGAAAAACCTAAAAAGACAGACTGGAATTTGCTAAAATTTATATTGAAAAGCAACAGTGCTTCTGGGAGAATGCCCTTTGGACTGATGAGGCAAAACTGCAGTTTTTTGGCAAGTCAAATCAGCTCTATGTCCACAGACGAAAAAATGAAGCTTTCAAAGAAGAGAACTTCATACCTATTGTGAAACCTGGAGGAGGCTCATTTATGTTTTGGGACTGCTGCGTTTCGTCTGGTATGAGGTGCCTTGAACCTGTGCAGGAACAATAAAATCTCAAGATTATCAAGGCATTCTGGAGTGAAATATACTGCCCAGTGACAGTCTCTGTCTCAGGCACACAGGTCATGGATCCTCCAACAGGATAAAGACCCAAAAACACACAGCTAAAAGCACCCAAGAATGGCTAAGAATAAAACATTGGACTATTCTGAAGTGTCCTTCTATAAGCCCTGATTTGAATCCTATGGAACATCTATGAAAATAACTGAAACGTGCAGTCTGGAGAGGGTACTCTTCAAACATGACACAGCTAGAGCAGTTTGCTCAGGAAGAGGGGGCCAAATTGCCCGATGACAAGTGTAGAGGGCTCACTGAAATCTACAGGAATCACTTGCTTGTGGGGATTGCCTCTAAAGGTTATGCAACAAGATATTAGGGTCCCACCATTTTTGTCTATGCCATTTTCTTTTGTATTATTATGTGAAATATTCCTTTGAAACAAAACTCTAAAGCAAAGTCTGATTTTTAATGAATAAACCATGATGGGTGCCAATTACTCTTGTCAGTTTCAAGTGATTTCAGAGAAAATTGTGGGTCCTCTTTCATCATGTTTGGGTACCAACACATTTTTCCACCTGTAAGGAAATATTAGGACTCTGCTTTTCTACTAATATCTATGTTATGTACGCTCATATGGATTTAGTTTTGTATTACTTATTTTCTTGCCTAGTTTAACTTGTCGTTCTTTTCTTGTAACTATTTCTTTGACATCTCATAAAGCACTTTGGGCTACATACTGTGTATGAAAATTTGTTATAGAAATACATGTTGTTATTGTAAAAAGGTGTCCTGCATCTCTAACTATGAGGCATCATGGAATGGCGTTCAGTCCACATGCTGAATGTTGGCATTTAATAACTTTCTTTTCCAGAGGTTAACGCTGCTGCTGCACAGCTTATGAAGCACTTATAAAATCATCTTTAATTCACATAAGTTTAGAAGATCAATACAGTTAATTAAGCAAATTAACAAAAAAAGATACACATCTCCAAAGCCACATTTCCAAAGTTTCTATAATGCTGTCATAGTCGGTATAACACTGTGCACCAAGGTGCTGTACAGAGTGGATGAGAATTCAACAAGGTTCAAACTAACAAACTCATGAGTAGAACATATTGGAAATTTGGCAAAAATTAGGAATATGAAGGTGGTAGTGCCAGATTCAAGTAGGAGCTTGGAAAAAACCCAATATCAACAGTGAAGAACAATGCACTTTGAAAACAGAAACAGCCTGAAAAACTAGTCCACTGAAACACGGAAGTCTGTATGAGAAAGTTGAAACAGGATTAGCAACGTTAGCAGAAAACAATGAGCTGAGTCTTAGTCATTGACGAGTTTTAATAAAGAGTTTGACGTAAAACCAGGTAAAATGAAAAGAAAAATTACGTTATGGTGGATTAAGAACCGTGATGCTTCAGACTTCTTTATCTTTGTTATGTTTCTTTAAGTTACTAAACTACTAAATGAATGCATGACATTCCTATGTATGTTACATTTACAAAAAGACACTCTATCTGACTTTATTTTTTACATTGGTAATTATACCAAGGCAGCAGGGATGTTCCAATTACACCAACAGGATGTAGCTCAAAGTGCTTTACAGAATGTCCAAAGAAAAAGTGACAAGAAAAAAAAATCAAAATTAGTTAAGAATAATAATGAATAAATAAAAAATAAATCAATGCAGGCTTTCATAAAATAAATATATATTTAGTAGAAAGGTAGAGTCCTTTTATTGTATCTCTTTTAAATCTCTAAAGATGGGTCTGATGATAAGGCATTATAACATGGAGTGTAGGGGAGAGGTATTCCTAAACACAGGAAGGAGAAAACATTAATAGTATTTTTAAAGTTAATTCTAAAGGACACCAGTAATATAATGATGCTGGAACTGCTGAGATGTGCTCAGATTTTTTTTCTGGATAAAATTCTTGCTTTTAAAAAAAAATTCTAAACTAATTGCACCCGATTGATGTCTTTCTTAGGTAGTCCAGTCAGGAGTGTATTATAGTAATGTAGTCAGCTAAAAACAAAAAGGAGAATTAATTTCCCAGCATTTGCAGTGTTATAAAAGGTTTAATGTTTGCGATGGAAAAATGCAGTCCTAGTAATACAGTTAATGTGCCATTTAAAGTTTAGGTCAGATTTCATGATTACCTGAATTAATGGTAAGTGATCAGGTTTACTCCCTATTTCCATTTTTGCCAACCACTAAGATTTCTGTTTCTTTTTCTGTTCTATTCTGTTTTTTAAGCTTCAATAAATTACTACTTACCTATCCAGAAATACATGCAAGATATATGATCAGAGGGCCCAGAGCTCTAGGCTCCTCAGGTACTAAAGTTAAGTAAAGCTGTGTGTCATCTGCATAACTGTGGTAGTTCACCTTGTGTTTTTTGATAATCTGGCCTAATGGTAGCATGTAGATTGAAAAAAGCATCAAGCCTTGTGGTACACCATTCAGAATATTAAGATTACTGGAATTACTTGAGATACAGATCCAACAGCTCTTTGTCAGACAAAAGAACATCAGGGAACAGTACAAAAAGGGAATAAGGCCGAACCTTCTGTTATTATTCTGCTATTATTAATTATTTGGCTGATGCCTTTATCCAAGGCGACTTAAAACATTTGAGATACAATTAGTTACATTTATTTTTCTTTTTTTTTGGAGCAAAGACAGGTGAAGTGACAGTGGTGGGATCTGGACCTACAACCTCAGGGTCTGATGTCCAAAGTCCAAATCCTCAACCACTATACCACATCTATTAATCTATTCTATGCATCAGTATAATGCCTTGCATTTAATCTTAGGCAAACAAATACAGTTGTGCTTGAAAGTTTGTGAACCCTTCAGAATTTTATATATTTCTGCATAAATATGATCTAAAACATCATCAGATTTTCACTCAAGTCCTAAGAGTAGATAAAGAGAAACCAGTTAAACAAACAAGACAATATTATATTTGGTCATTTATTTATTAAGGAAAATGATCGAATGTTACATATTTGTGAGTGGCAAAAGTATGTGAACCTTTGCTTTCAGTATCTGGTGTGACCCCCCTTTGCGGCAATAACTGCAACTAAACGTTTCCGGTAACGTTTGATCATTCCTGCACACCAGCTTGGAGGAATTTTAGCCCATTCCTCCATACAGAACAGCTTCAACTCTGGGATGTTGGTGGGTTTCCTCACATTAACTGCTCGCTTCAGGTCCTTCCACAACATTTCGATTGGAATAAGGTCAGGAATTTGACTTGGCCATTCCAAAACATTAACTTTATTCTTCTTTAACCATTCTTTGTTAGAACAACTTGTGTGCTTGGGGTCGTTGTCTTGCTGCATGACCCACCTTCTCTTGAGATTCAGTTCATGGACAGATGTCCTGACATTTTCCTTCAGAATTCTCTGATATAATTCAGAATTCATTGTTCCATCAATGAAGGCAAGTCGCCCTGGCCCAGATGCAGCAAAACAAGCCCAAACCATGATACTACCACCACCATGTTTCACAGATGGGATAAGGTTCTTATGCTGGAATGCAGTTTTTTCCTTTCTTCATACATAACGCTTTTCATTTAAACCAAAAAGGTCTATTATGGTCTCATCCGTCCACAAAACATTCTTCCAATAGCCTTCTGGTTTGTCCACGTGATCTTTAGCAAACTGCAGACGAGCAGCAATGTTTTTTTTAGAGAGCAGTGGCTTTCTCCTTGCAACCCTGCCATGCACACCATTTTTGTTCAGTGCTCTCCTGATGGTGGACTCATGAACATGAACATTAGCCAATGTGAGAGAGGCCTTCAGTTGCTTAGAAGTTACCCTGGGGTCCTTTGTGACCTCGCCGACTATTACGTGCCTTGCTCTTGGAGTGATCTTTGTTGGTCGACCACTCCTGGGGAGGGTAACAATGGTCTTGAATTTCCTCCATTTGTACACAGTCTGTCTGACTGTGGATTGGTGGAGTCCAAACTCTTTAGAGATGGTTTTGTAACCTTTTCCAGCCTGATGAACATCAACAACTCTTTTTCTGAGGTCCTCAGAAATCTCCTTTGTTTGTGCCACAATACACTTCCACAAACATGTGTTGTAAGGAGCAGACTTTGATAGATCCCTGTTCTTTAAATAACACAGGGTGCCCACTCACACCTGATTATCATCCCATTGATTGAAAACACCTGACTCTAATTTCACCTTCAAACTAACTGCTAATCCTAGAGGTTCACATACTTTTGCCACTCACAAATATGTAATATTCGATCATTTTCCTCAATAAATAAATGACCAAGTATAATATTTTTGTCTCATTTGTTTAACTGGTTTCTCTTTATCTACTTTTAGGACTTGAGTGAAAATCTGATGATGTTTTAGGTTATATTTATGCAGAAATATAGAAAATTCTAAAGGGTTCAAAAACTTTCAAGCACAACTGTACATGAATTCACTATTAACTGCTAAGAGCGGCTCTTACAAAAGTTGTCACCATCCTGGTGGGCTTTTGGGGATTACATTAAGTAGGAGGTTTATCCTGTGGATAAACCAAGAAGTGATATACAGTGCCTATAAAATGGATTCACCCCTTGGAAATTTTCACTCTTTATTATCCATACACCACTGAATCACAATTAATTTGGCTTTTTTGTCAAATTAGAGAACTGAATGCAGATTTCTGCAAAGTGCTCTAAATTAAATACAGCTATAAAACACAAAATAATGTATCTAATAAGTATTCGCCTCATTCAAGTCATTATTTAGTAGATGTATTTTGGTAGACATGATAGCATTGAGTCTGAGTGGGCAAGTCAGTTTTTCAATCTCTCTCTCAGCTTTGCACATCTGGACATTGATATTTTTTTCTCCGTTTTTCTTTGCAGAACTAATCAAACTCTGTCACTTTACATGGGGATTGTGAATGAAGAACCTTTTCCAAGGCCAGACACAAATTCCTTACTGGATTGAAATATGGACTCTGATTTGGCCACTCCAGTACATTAACATTGTTGTTTTGAGACCATTCCTGTGTAGCCTTGGCTTTTTGCTTGGGGTCATTGGCTTTGTGGAAATTAAATCTTCTCTATAGGCACAGATTTCTTGCATATTGTACTGTATCAGGTTTTTCCTCTGTGATTTTTTTGTATTTTACCATATTTATTTTACTCTCTACCCTCACAAGCCTTCCAGAACCTGCTGCAGAGAGCCATATCCACTCCATGATGTTGTCATCCACCATACATCACGGTGGGAATGGCGTGTTTTTGAAAATGTAGTGTTTAGCTTATGCCAAGCATAGTGTTTAGTCTGATGCCCACAAAGCTCAATATTGATTTCATTAAACAATAGATCTTTCTTCTAGCTGACTTCAGAGTCTCCCATGTGCCTTCTAGCAAACTCTAGCTGAGATGTCATGTGATTTCTTTCTCTTTGACACTCTCCCATAAAGCTGCAACTGGTGACACACCAGGGCAATAACTGTTGTTAACACAGTCTCTAACGTCTCATTTCTGTAGTATGTAACTCCATCAGAGTTCTCAAAGGTCATTTGAGGGCCTCCCTCACTAGTCTTTGTCTTGCCCTATCACTCATTTTTTGCAGACAGCCTTCTCCAGGCAGATTTACAGCTGCACCATACTCTTTCCATTTCCTAATGATTGACTTCACTGGCTTTTCAATGACTTGGGTACTTTCTTGTCCCCATCCCCTGACTGTGCTTGTCAATCGCTTTTTCATAGAGCTGATGTGAGTGTTCTTTTGTCTTCACTGTGTAGGGTGGGCCACCCTATTGAATCCCCACTAGTTGGACTTTCCAGATGAGCATCATTTATACCACAATCAATTGAAACCGTTTGACTAAAGAGGGGTGATCTCCACTGAACTAATTATGAGACGTTTAAAACCAACTGGCTGAACAAGTGATGATTTAGTTGGGCATATTAAAGGGGGCAAATACTTATGCAATCAATTGCTTTGTGTTTTATATTTGTAATTAATTTAGACCACTTTGCAGGAATCTGTTTTGACTTTGACATTAAACAGTATTTTTATGTTGATTAGTGTCACAAAAGACAAATCAAATCCATAATGTTGTATTATATTAAAACGTGTTAACTTCCTGAGGGGTGAATACACTTTATAGGCACTGTAAACTAACTTTTAACTCAGATATGCCATACAACAATGCACTCACACACCTTGTCAAACCCAACCCTGTAATGAAAGGAGTTTTTCCACCAAGGACTCCAATTTTCTATTTTTTTTTTTTTTTTTTTTTTTGCATTTGATTTGCAAAAGTTATAAATATTCTGATTCAATGGCTTGGAGGCATCAGGCTGATTTAAAATTCAGATCTTATATCATATTCTCTGGACACAACAACAAAGCAATGCATAGCAGTAAAGCCTCACAGCTCCAGAGTCCAAAATCCCGAGTTTAGTTCTTCCCCTGGTTACTGTATGGAGTGTTGGGATTCAGCGTGTGCTCAATTACTTTTTTGAAGTGTCAAGTTTGAAATCCTGGCCTGGTTATTATATTAAATTTCCTGTGTGTTGCTAGTTTCCTCCTGCACCTCAAACTTAAATTAGGACTGTATGTAGGCCTGATGAATGTGTAAGAGTGCTCTGTAGTGGATCAGCACCCCATCCAGTGCTGCCAGGAAATGCCGTGTTGCTCTATGAGACTATAATGAAATAGGCCAATTCACAACATGAGAGGATGAATAAATGAATGAATGTTATTTTTCTATGAATGTGTATCAAAAATGAAAAATAAAAGATTGATATGAAAATTATATTTAACATATGCCTTAACAATGGATTTTTTGTAAATTACGGCTCTCTCTCAAAATAAACTCTGTGACAAAAATAGTCACCTCCAAAATCAGTGGTCCAACTGGCATGAAAATCAGGATACAGATGATACATTACAAAAATTATTTCAAAGCCAGTGTAAAAAAATTACATATTTGTTGGTCCAAGATGGAGCTACGGAGAAGTTAGCGGTTTTCTTTAGTAGGGAGTAAAGTGTCAGGTTTGGCAATACAAATAGCCGTGTGCCCAGACAGGAAGTTATATAGGCGTTCACTCACGGCACATCCAACAAAGCATTCCTCCTCCAAGGAAGCAATGATCCACAATAATTGGGGAGAAGATGGTAGTCAGCAGCACAGGTTTGCGTGGATGCTTCATTAGCAACGGGGTGCAGGGGTAGAACCGGCAATGGAAGACTGTTGGAAGGTCATACTCACATGTTACCATGCACCACTGTTTTGAAAAGTGACACAAAACAGACAGGGCTTTCCACAAAAGTTTGCGAGATGATGATCATAATGCCCATACCTTATTTTCAGTAGGTCAAGCTGTCCCCAGCAAGCAGTAGAGATTATATGTAATCAGGGATGGTGCTCCACACTATGACACCTTTTTCTGTTGTGCTGTGTTGTTCTAGAATAATGTCTCGACTATTTTCATGAGTAAGTGTGACTAATAATGACAATCAATCAATGGCAGCTATCACCTTGAATACATGCACACTAACCTCAGTAAATTGAAGTGACACGTTACCCAGGGGCCCAGACATACTATTGACTCTTGCAGCATTTTAAGCAGACTTAACCACTGCTTCTAGATTGAACTGTGTTTATTCTGCAAAATGAGAAGTTAAGCAAAATGACTTCTTTTATTGGCTAACTAAAAAGATTACAATATGGGCAATAACTGTTGTTACACAGTCTCTAACGTCTTAGTCTCTGTAGTAGTTAACTCCATCAGAATACTCAAAGGTCATTTGAAGGCCTCCCTCACTAGTCTTTGTCTTGCCCTATCACTCATTTTTTGCAGACAGCCTTCTCCAGGCAAAGTTACAGCTGCACCATACTCTTTCCATGTCCTAATGATTGACTTCACTGGATTGTCAATGACTTGGATACTTTCTTGTCCCCATCCCCTGACTGTGCTTTTCAATCGCGTTTTCACAGAGATGATGTGAGGCAAGTCAGGTTCCTTCTTCAGGGAAGATGTAATCTCATTATATCCACAATGGCTAACACGGTACAACACCCTAGTACTACTTTGCAAAATGTAAATGGTTAGATCCGAGGCATACTCAAATGTTTTAGGAAGAAGGACTATATTCCAAATTATGTTTACTTTTAAAGGCTGAAACAGGATAAAGACAGCTTCCTTAATTGTGTGAGACTAGCTAATCAGGTTTTCCATTCTTGTGTAACAAGGATATTTATATTTCCACTGAAAGATATGGCTCTGTTACTGTTTAACTAGTGCTTACGAGAGCATCCTGTTTGAAGCACAGCATCTCCTTTCAGCTCTTAAACTGGCTTTACTATATTTGCAGATTGCCTAGTGACCACAGCTGTATACTTTGTTATCTATGCTCATAAAAGACATGGAAATAAACACATTCAAGGTGTGACTTGCCTTACTATATGATTGGTTGTACAGTAAAAGAAAATATTCATGCCATACCCTACATAAGACTTGCGCATTCAAATGTATTTTTAGCTAAAAAGAATTATCACAATGAAGAAGCTGCAAATAATGAATGAGTGAGGACATGTAACACTTACTCATACATGTGAAAAAATAAGTACACCCCATGAATTTTTTTTTTTTTTTTTTTTTTTTTTTTAACATATGCGGACATATCAAGGTTTGATCGTCATTTAAATAGTATCTATAGTTAAAGGTGATATAACAAACACCATGCTACACTTACATTGTGGAGTCCATTGCATAAATTAAACAAACATAAAGGAACATTTTGCATTTGGAAAAATTAAGTACATCCCTACATTTTTAAGAAGCTCAGATACCTAAAATTAGAGTCAGATGCAAATGATTAGAACATCAGAGAGAAAGGATCTTGGAGAAACCCATCTTATTAAATCTAAGACATTTAGTTTGCTCTTTTTTGTTAAAGTGCCCAGAACAAAGGAGCTGTCTGTGGCCTTCAGAAAGAAGGTTATAGATGCCAATGGGTCAGGTAATGGATTTAAAAAGATCCTGAAGAATTGAAATCAATGAATCCTCTCTGTGGAGGATCATCTTCAAGTGTAAAAGATTTCAGACAACTGCCAACTTGTCCAAGCCAGGCCACCCTAATACATTCAGCATGGGAACATAAGGTAAGATGCCAAAAGAAGTCTCATCATTTCATCACAGGACCTTCAGGCACCAGTTTCCACTCTTGATATCAAAGTGCAAGAGGGAGCACAAATTAGATCTACACGGGAGTTGTGCCAGGATGAAACATTTGAGTCCAGAAAGCATATGAGGGTAAAGGGGCTGCATTAGGAGCTGGGAAGCTCACTTTCATTCAGTTCATTATGGATTCTTCTTTGTAGCAGAGGGTTCTTGAGGATAAAGTGAGAACATCTGTCAGAAAATTGAAGCTCATACGAAAGTGGGCTTTGTAACATGATAATGACCCCAAATATGCCAGTAAATTCACCAGGTAATTACTAAGAAGAATGAGGTTGGGGGTTCTGGAATGGCCAAGTCAAGGCCTAGATCTGAATTCCACTGAGATGCTGTGGTGGGGATTTGAAATGGTCTGTGCACCCAAGACACCTCTCAAACATTGCACAGATGAAAGAATTCTGCATTGAGGTGTGGGAAGACTTTTCTCCCAGTCGATGTCAGAGACTAGTTGGCATAGGAAATGTCTACTTGTGATTGTCTCTGCCAAAGCAGGCAATGCCTGCTGTTAAAGCCAAGAGACAGAGATATCATATGTGTTGTGGCCGGGTGCAGGAATGCACAACAGTTAAAAGTGTGATTGTCCCGTTTAAGCAACAGAAAAATTCCAACAAAAAAGGAACGACTCTTGGCGTTAAGGTTCTAGCCCTTCGGCAAAATGTAAAGAAAACTGATTCGGCTCTCAGCCACAGAATTGTGGGTCAATCACAGGAGCTTCATCTGGCAGGTTGCTCTGGTCAGCCAGGTTTCTTATTGTTGATGAACTGGAAGGGGCGGGGCTAACAGCCCTCACTGGGCAGTTTCTTGGTGGTGTGGGGAGAGAAGGAGAAAAGAATGCTAGCATATTACATACAGTATTACATACCTTGATCAAGCCCATAGGGAGATTCTTGGAAGCACATGCATGATAGTGTTCATTTTTTGTTAGATAAATTATTGCAAAATCAGATTTTCATTGTTTTATTTTCCAATTACATCACCTTTATCTAAATATACTGTTTAAATCAAGATCAAATCCTGGTATCCCCACATATGTTGAAAAAGAAAAAAAAAACATTTCATATGGGTGTACTTACTTTTTCACAGGTGCATGTAGAAATGTTTTTAACCATTTCACAGTTTTCACATTTTGCAGTCAAGCAACCAGAAATAAAGACATATGAAATCAGAATCTGTTTACCTTTAATGCACAACACCCAAACAGATTCATGAAAGTTATGGAACCCAATTAAAATATAGAAAATGTGGTGTGTTAAATAATAACACAATCTGTTAAATAGAATTGGTATAACCTGCTACAGGCTGGTTTGCAACCCCCACACCCCAGCCTGTGTCCAGCATGGAGAAAATCACCTCTACGATTAGCCCAGGTTAATTTTTAGAGATGAACTGTGGAAAGCTAGTTCCAGTACTACTTCAAGGCCATAATGGCAATTAAATAACAACAACAATAAAAGAAAAAAATAAACTAATTACAACTCATGTGGTCATTTTACATTTCACCTGAATTAAATAATCATTTTGGGATGATATCCACTTCAGGCTATGCCTATAAAACTCCACTGGAAATCTGACAGAATGACAGCTGTGGCAGTGTTTAGGACGCTTGCTCATAGTCGGTTGTTAGCTGAGGTGCTCACGAAGCTGCTGTTGGAGGGTGCAGAAGTTTGGCGGCCCATGATTCAAAAGCTGCCCATTGTGGTGCTGTTGCAGGCCCAGCAATTAAAGGGCTCTCAAGTATCGGGTGGGGTGACCCTTTAAGATAATATTGTTTGGTAACAGAATAGTGCTTAACTAGGAACTTTCTTTGCTAGAAATCTCTGAAAACAAAAAACTTCCTCAGTGTTCATCCCAGCATAGGCCAAGTAATATTTTCTCACGATTGATATGGCATAATGGTGGAAAAAAACAAAAAAGTAGGAATGTATAAGATGAAAGCAAAGCTAGCAATGCAACACAATAACTAGAGATAAAATATACAATAAGCAATATTTCATAAGCACATTAGATATATTAGTGCAAAGCTTATTGAACATGCAGACCACAGTGACATATTGAAATTGTACTTCATTGCTGCCTGCAGTTTGCTGTTCTATTTGCCAGTCCACAAACATCTAATGGATTTCATTAACAGCACATCCTCCTAAATCCACGCTGGCTTTCATTTTCTAGAAGTTCATTTCTAGTTCATTTCAGAGTAGTGCCCATATTTTTCATGGGACAGAAGCCGGGCTGGTTGCTCTAGGATTAAGTTAAGTTATACAAAACTGAATGAATATTTACATGAAGGAAGATACAAACTGATTCAGGAAAGAAATCTGTTGTCTTCTGTAGGGAAGTTGAAAATTAGACAGAAGTTACCTTTTTAAACAACAATTCCAAGCACAGAGCCTAAGCAACCCTGAGGCAACCATGACTGAAGTACAAGAAGTTAAACATCCTTGAGAAGCTCAACCAAATCCTGAATCTTAATTAAGCAAAAATGCGTAGAATGATGTGAGGAATACACTCCATCTCACTTTCACTGAGCTGCATTAAGGATAAGGAAAATCTTTTGAAATGTAGGTGTGCAGAGCTTTGACCAAACAGATTAATAGCAGAGCTGTTTATACCAACTGCTAATTCTCAAAGGTGTATGCTTATCCCACCCATTTATCAACTTTTTTTCACTTTAGGAATTTGAGTGTTTGTGTTTCACTTTGAAATTAAACCAAAAGAGGCAAAAAATTAGCATTTAGCAGGTGCGCGAGTGTAATCTTTGTTAGTGGACTATTGGAAAAATTCTTTGGTTTGGTTTATTTCTGTGCTTGTCTCATAGCACTTATTTCAGGTTAAGTAAATTTATACTAGTGGTTTTAAACACGTTTAACATAGTGATAAGTCCATCCATCCATCCATCCATTATCCAACCCGCTATATCCTAACTACAGGGTCACGGGGGTCTGCTGGAGCCAATCCCAGCGCGCAAGGCAGGAAACAAACCCCAGGCAGGGTGCCAGCCCACCACAGGGCACACACACACACCCAAGCACCAAGCACACACTAGGGACAATTTAGGATCGCCAATGCACCTAACCTGCATGTCTTTGTACTGTGGGAGGAAACCGGAGTACCTGGAGGAAACCCACGCAGACACAGGGAGAACACACAAACTCCACGCAGGGAGGACCCAGGAAGCGAACCCGGGTCTCCTAACTGCGAAGCAGCAGCGCTACCACTATGCCACCGTGCTGCCCACAGTATGTAAGGATGTACAATATAAAAAAGGAAAACAACTCAAGATAAATTATGAGCAATTCAAAAATAATACATCTGAAGGAACTGGAGAAATCTCAAAGGCGAGTCTATGGTGGACATTATAAATCCAGGCCTATAGGATTAAAGGTTCATACAAAGTAGACAAAGTGTTTCAAAGATTATCCTCTTTATCAGGCTAAGTACTAAGTGTCAGGGATGCCAGAGGCAACGACCCGGCCGGGACGCCGGGTGTGGCGGAAGTGCTGGGGGGAAGATTTAAAAGGATCCCCGGTGAGCTGCCGGGAGAACAGCCGGCACTTCCGCCACGCTGGGGCGTGGCCAACGGGGGAGTGTCGGGAACACCTGGAGCTCATCCGGGACATGGATAAAAGGGGCCGTCTCCCTTCATTCAAGGCTGGAGTCGGGTGGAAGAAGGACCAGGCACGAGAGGAGTGTGGAGGCGGCCCGAAGAAAAGGCATTTCTGTGGCTAGGACTGTGTGTTGGGGTTTGTGGTGCACGGGACTGAGTCTGAGTGACCTAAATATTGTAAATATTGTAGATAATAAACGTGTGGTGGTGAAAATCAACATGTCCGCCTGTCTGTGTCCGGTCGGGTCCACATCTGGCGTAGTCGGCAGGATGCTCCACCTGTTTCAAGGTGGGGACCTGGAAAATGTAATCTTGTTGTGGACGGCCCGACGCAGCAGGGGACCCCACCCACGTGCCGCGGGAGCGGAGTGCACACAACCCGAAGGGGTGAGAGTTTCCCACGGACCGCCAGGGGTCCGCGAGAAGGCTGTTTTTCCCTGTTGCAGGCTGGCGGCATGCATGACAAGGGGGCAGTGGTCTCCACCATGCTCGCCGTAGCCGGAGGCGCCCGGGACGGCATGCTGTCAAGAGAGGCTACGCTGAGGACGTTTCCTCGGTTAGACGAGTCCAGGGAGGTGAGTGCCCTGCCTAACGGCAGCCAGCCCTTGGGGGCCGCGCGTGTTTTCTGTCTTTCAGGCAGGGGCTTCCCGGATTTGCGTCAGTGGTGGGCGCATGCCGGTCTGCGGGGCTCCGACAGCACGGCGGCAGCCGCGAGGGCTGCAGAGGAGGAGACGCTGCAGCTCGAGAGGCGCTGGCAACAGCAAGGCTGCCGGCAAGCACGCCGCCGCCGCAGAAGGGGAGCCATGATGGCCGCGGACCAGAAGTCCCTCCCCCTGACAGGCACGCGATTGGATGGTGCGTCTTGCGTGCCCGCCAATGACTGTATAGAGGCGGGACCAAGGAATGTCCATCACGTGCAGGGGGGAGACCCGATTGGGCCAGAGGATGGGGCCCACAGGAAGTTGCCGGTGTTGGAGGCTGACAGACAGGTAGGCTCCGCGTCGGTTAACTTCCTGTCTTTGCCGGCTGCTCTGTCGGAGCTGGAGGCGTGCCTTCAGCCTGCGGAGCAGCGTCTGTTTCAGGTGCTACGTGCCCTCCGGGCAGAGATGCAGGTACTGGAGAGGAAGGCAGTCGCGTCCATAGAAGAGCTTCGTTTGGCGATCTGACGGCGCGGCGCTGGATTCTCCAGCTGGAAGTGCACGCCGGGGAAGGTAGGTTTAGCCGTCCCCGTACAGCATGAGGGAGGGTCTGCTGAATACGGCTGTGACTCACAGGATCAGCTTCAATTATAAGCAGTCCTCTGACAGTAGGTGTGACGCAGGAGGCTCTGCGCGCGGCGAGGGGGGAGTCCGTGAGGACGCTGGTTGGACACGGGCTGCTAAGTGCCCCGGGTCCTAGCGCCCTCCACCCCGAGTCGGCCGCAGTCTCGCACCGCTCTGTAGGGACGCAGACGGGAAGGAGTCCCTTTCTTTTTCATAAGGGGACTCAGACCGTCAGGGCGTCCCAGAGAGACAGGAGGAATTGGAGGCTGAGTGCCGGTTCCTCCAATAGGTTGGGACGCGATGCTGGGTGCACGCGTCTGGGTGCTGGCCGTCCTCTGCGGGGGCAGAGGGAATCCCTGAGGCCGGTGGAGAGGAAAAGAGTGCAGGCGGTGGAGGCGGTTCCAACACCAGGAGGGACATGGAACCCGCGGAGAGGGTGCCGAACAGGCAAGTGCCAGGGTGCCGAATGGAGGGGGGAACGCTGCTAGTGCGTGGCACAGGAAGGGTGCCCAGGCAGCGGTTCTGCCCCTGTGTTTCTCTTTGTTACAGGGACAGACCCTGGACAAGCAGTAGGACCCACTTCGTCGGGGACCTGCCCTCAGGAGTCGGACCGTCTGTCAAAAGATCTCTCCGCTGGTGTGCGGGTGCCACCACGGCTGGAGGAGGCTGCAAGGGAGCGAGTGGCTCCGAACAAAGGGGTGCGGAGGCCTCGGAGGGGGTGCCGAACGAGGGGGCCCTGGGGTGCTGGTAAGAGGGGGGAGCGCAACCTGTGCAAGGCACAGGAGGGCACCAAGTGGGGGTGCTCAGGCCGCGTCTCCGCCCCTATTCCTGTTTGGAGAGCAGGACCGGACCCCGGCTGTCCTAGAGTAGGATCTGCTTCGGGGGTATGCTGCCCTTGCGGGACGTGTTGCTCTTCCCGAGTGGTCTTCGCTGGCTGTGGGGCACTGTCAGGGATTCCAGGGACAACGACCCGGCTGGGACGCCATGAGGGACCGGATGTGGGTCTGCGCCCACCCTGGATCACGTGGGGCCGCCACCCAGGTTGCTTTGGGGGCCACGGGTTGAGGGTATGGAAGCCCCACCCTGCATGGGCCCGTGGTCACCGCCAGGAGGCGCCCCAATGCCTTGGGGACTTGTTACCTCAGCACTTCCGCCACACCCAGAAGTGCTGGGGGGAAGATTTAAAAGGACACCCAGTGAGCTGCCGGGAGAACAACCGGCACTTCCGCCACGCTGGGGCGTGGACAACGGGGGAGTGTCGGGAACACCTGGAGCTCATCCGGGACATGGATAAAAGGGGCCGTCTCCCTTCATTCAAGGCTGGAGTCGGGTGGAAGAAGGACAAGGCACGAGAGGAGTGTGGAGGCGGCCCGAAGAAAAGGCATTTGTGTGGCCAGGACTGTGTGTTGGGGTTTGTGGTGCACAGGACTGAGTCTGAGTGACGTAAATATTGTAGATAATAAACGTGTGGTGGTGATGAACAACATGTCCGCCTGTCTGTGTCCGGGCAGCGTCCACATAAGATAAGAGAACAATAAATGTAATACAAATCACACATTACACGAAAAACAAGTGTGAAATCAAGTAACACTATCAAAATAATATTTACAGTGTATGTACTGTATGTATATACCATACCTCACCAGAAATAAATCATAAGAATACTCCACCCCAAAAAATATTTTTTTGTATCTTACTTTCCCCATGTGGTTTGTAATGATTGCCAAGAAAATGTTTTAATCTCATGTTTTCATGGAAAATGGAAAGAAAAAGGTTGATGTAGAGCCAATGGTGACCAATGTTGTACAATGGCAAACAATGTGAAAAACATCCACAGAAAAAGGAAAACTCTCACGTTACCCATGTGGCATAATTCATGTCAGTTATCCAGCCGTATGCTCAAAATGTGCAAAACACATGCTTGTTTTCTAAAATATTTTTCAATAATTTCTTCTAAAATAATCAGAGCACTGTGTAATTGGGAAACTAAAGCCTCATGGGATTGACTTTTTGAGTTGATGACAGGACTCCTGACCAACAAATAATCTTTTTCACATTGTTTGATGTTATAAAGCCTTGGTTTCCATAGACTTCTATTTTATCATAAACTTTTTCCTCTTCGTTTTGCATGAATACATGAGATTAAATATTTTTCTCAGCCATCACTACAAGCTACATGGGGTCAGCCAAAGCAACCAGCATAAATTATATAAAATATAAATTAAAATACCAAAAGCTTACTGGGCAGATCCTGGCCAGGTTTACCTTAGTTGAAAAGAAAAACCACATATACACTTAATAAGCAAGAAAACAAAGTAAATTAAATTGATAACGTGATGTGAACAAAATCTAAATGAGGAAGAAATACCTGGAAAAGAGTGTGTTTAAAAACAGAATTTAAGAAATTTATATATAGGAAACAGAAAACTCTCTGTGTACCTACAAAAGAATATCACTAGTAAGAGCATCACCTACCAACAAACAGACGCCATACTAATGATTTAAAGTAACTTTGTAATTGGGAAAGAAGAAAGAAACTAATAGTAGATTTAATTTCTAGTTTATTGATGGAAATCAAATTCCCAAAGAGGCGAGTGTACAGTTAACTGGGGACACGGAAGTCCTGTGAGAGTGAGTGAGTGTTGGTGTGTGTGTGAGTTAGGAAGATCTGCGATGGACTGGTGTTCCATCTGGGGTTGTTTCTGAAGCTTCCAGGATGGTCTGTTACTTCCCAGTATCCATAACAATGACTTTACTTTGTACATTAAATTGATGTAGGTTACAAAATGTTAATCTCTCTCTCTCATTCATATATATATATATATATATATATATATATATATATATTACACACTAGCAAAATACCCACGTTTTGCAGCGGCAAAGTACTGCCTTAAAATTTTTATTAAGAAGAAAATTAAACCTTTTTAAACTAAGGGAAAATATGCCAATAATTATTTGTTAAGGATTTCGTTGTATACCACATTGTCAGTTCGGCCCTCCGGTTGTAACATGATCAAGCTGTGCGCTGAGCTTACTCTTGAGCATGCAACTTACAGTTGGCCATGTGAAAAGTAATCTGGTCTCAAATCTCACAGCTTGGATTGCTGCTGTCATAATCGGTTTGAGTTTCATGGTTTGTTTCAATTACGACAGTATTTGCAGGACTTGTGTTGAAGTGACATTCGGCATCTGTCAAGCGTTATAAGCATACAACCGGTTTCATCGATAACTTCACATCCAGCTTTTGAGAGTTTAGACATTCATAAACATCAAAGTGTCCACTACTGAAATCATCACCTGTGAATCTAAGATGTTTAAGAGGCATTGGCGGTTGTCGAAAGGTGTAAAATATTTGGCCATTTCGGTACACTTGAAAGCAACAACCGAACAATTCAGCGGCAGCCATCAACTCACATGCAGAAGCATAGGTGAATGGCTTAAGCATTTCACTCTTATAGTGCTCCTGTGTAGTATAATTATCTCCTGTACCGTCATCAGTCCACACCTTGAACCTGTCCCAGTCATTCAATACATAAGACACAATGTTCCTGCAATCCTGCAGATTGGCCGTGCAATATGTAACAAAGAGAATGGAAAAGGCAGGTGCCATCTCCGGGCATGGAAAGCACTCGGTAAGTGACAGTTCTTTGATCGATGGTGATCACCTCGATAGACATGTTAATGGGGGTACGGTTGGAATGATAAAGGAAATGGGTACATGAACAATGTAAAGTAAGTCCAAAATACCTACACAATAACTATAATCGTAATAAACGAACAATAAAACAGCGAAGCCATGGATTAAATAAAAAGGCTGTAGTTATCAGCAGGGAGACATGAATCCCATGGCGAAGCAAGGAAGGGAATGTAGAGACCAGAGCGACGGATGGCCTTATATAGGCAGGCAGCCAACAACGTGGGAGGCGTTGGGATGGGAGACCCAACGCCGCCTCACACGGTGACCGAGCTGCAGGCTATGGACGTATATATGTACGTAAGTAGGATTCAGTTAGCGTTGGGAACCCGCGTACCAAATTTCTTGAAGATGGGCCCATAAGTAACAAAGACCGTTGAAAAGTTCAATATGTCGGTCAACAGTGGCATCATACCACCGAAATAAGTACATACATTGGTTTCGGTTAGTGCAGGGAAGCCGCCTACCAAATTTTGTGAAGATGGGGCCATAAATAAGAAAGTTCAACATGGCGAACGTTGTCGACCGTTATGACCGTTACATGTAGAATTTCTAAATGAAACCTGCTTAACTTTTGTAAGTAAGCTGTAAGGAAAGAGCCTGCCAAATTTCAGCCTTCCACCTACACGGGAAGTTGGAGAATTAGTGATGAGTGAGTGAGTGAGTGAGTGAGTGAGTCAGTCAGTGAGGGCTTTGCCTTTTATTAGTATAGATATATGAAATTCAACATTTGTGTGTCTGTATGTCTGTCCGCTTTTCAAGAGAGAATTACTTAACAGATTTAGATTGGGTTTTTTTCTATAATTTGCTTGAGCATTTCGGTTGATTTTGCGACTTCTTTCATTGTGCTAAGAATCATAGTACGCTTGCAGGAGGAAGTGGGATGTCAGGAATGGGGAGCCATACAGGGTCCTCCTCACAGTCCTGTTTCACTATTATGCGGCTAGAGCCACAGAGGAGGGCCAGTGTATAATAACTTTAAAAAAAAAACACACCAGCAGCTCAATAAGGTACACTTTAGAAATACAATATACCTTTACAGTTGTCAATTGTCATGTTCACTACACTGTGCTCACCTTAGGATTTAATGCTTGACTTTGCAAATTATTAAACAGTTTTCCCCAGGATACCTTAAGAAGGTGCCAGTGTCGACTTTTTTATCCAATTTTAGTAGCAGAAAAGCAAATTGAACTTAAAAAACCCAAATCACTTTTTTTAAAACATTTAACCATTAATATTGAACAAATGCAATGCATACTGATGAGAACAGTTTGATTTTGAATGGCTAGGATTGTGTTCTGATCGAGCATTTTAGGTATATTTATATCAAATAAAGCAGGTTCCCTGATGCTTTCTCTTTCAAGTGAAAACCAAAACAAAGTAAAAGGTGCAGGTTGGGTCCTGGGTGACACTAAGTCGGACTATTGGGCCAAGTGAATGAGTGCACTCTGTGTTTTGATAACACCTTGTCCAACACTGGCTGTGGCCTTTCACTCAGATATAAATTGCATTAAGCGAGTTCAATAGTGGATAGAGGATGATTGGAAAATATAAGTGAAATAATATATTAAGTCCTAGATTATGTTATCTCATAAAAAAACCATCCATCCATGTTCTAGCTTGTTTATTCAGTACCTATCCTGTAGCATTCAAAGCTCTGGATGGGCACTTCTTCATCAGAGATGACACTCACACACTCAACCACCCTCACTCATAAGTGGCACATATAAAGCCAACAATTCATTTAAAACATTTTTGAAGGGGGAGGTCTAACCTAATTGATTCTTTTTATTTACTGCACAAGTCAGCCAGATAATATTCATTTTCTCTTCCTAGTGACAATTCACAGTCTTGTATTAATTATATTTTCATTTACACTTGCTCTGTTACTTTTAGACATCTCATCTGTTATAACTGTTTTATCCAATCACAAATTCTAACATTTACAGTTGTGCATGCTATTTCTTACATCTCATTCTCTGAAGTAGAAATTTAATACAGTACTTCCCTCCTGAACAATAAACTTTTTTGTTAACAACTTGCTCTTAAACTCAATGAATTTCTGGCATTCAGTCTTGGCTATGTAGACAATTCTGGGATTATTTAGGAGGCAATTGAATGCTTTATTCAAGGCTTTACTATCTCTTTCTCCTCACATTTGGCATGCTTTAAACTCCAAAGAAGATAGGAGCTTGAACTTGATATTATGCATCTGAGGCTAAGATATGCATGCTACTTGACCTCAGATTCAAGAATGCCTCTTTTGCCTCTGTACTATGTATCCATACTAAGTCCTGCTTGATTTTAAGAGAGACCTAGGCAATCAATTTTTAGACATCATGCTATTTTCTCCAGCACTTCTCCCTCTGATATCAAATCATTCCACCATAATCTTTTCCTTCCCTGTCTCACAGAAGAAGGCAGCTTCCCTTTTAGATGCTCCTATTTCTATGGCTAAACTCAAGGAGGCTTTGTAGTGCTAGATAGGCCCTGGGGTTGGACGGGCTCCCTTCAAGATATATTTTTTTTATTTGAAAACACTTCTCTCTCCCCTTTTTTGATATGATCAAAAAAGTCATATAGCAATCTAAATCCAAAGATTAATTGGCCATTTATCACTTTTCTTTTAAGAACGGTAAAGACCATATGATGTGTCAAAGTTATAGGCTCTTCTCTTTTATGAATGTGGATGCAGTATCATTAGCTAAAGTCATGACTTGTCACTTACAGAAAGTCATACTCACGTTAATCAGTCATGATCTGTCTGGCTTCATACACTCGTGGTTAGCTTTGATAACAAGCAACTTCTGTCCCTTCCTTTTTTCAGCCCTATTGTTCTGCTTACCCTTGATGCAGAGAAGGCTTTCATAAGCAGGAATTAGCATTTGTTATGACAAGTCATGGATAAGATGGGTTTGGTAAATTTAATCGAGATGTTTTACTTTTTCCCCTCCACTGATCTTCTGTGCAATTCAAATATATTGCATCTCTTCCCTAATAGTAGAGGTGCCAGGTAGAGCTGTCCTCTGTCTCCCCTACTTTTTAATTTATTTCTTGAACCATTTGCTATTGCCACCCTAAAACTCACAGCTTTTAACACCCATAACCGTTTTCACTTTCAGTCTTAACAATATCCTTATGCAGATGATGTCAATTTAGTTAATGCCCCATCCACTATTCCCCATCTGTTCGATTTAGTCAAGTCTTTTGAAGTCTCGTCTTGTTGCAAAATAAATTCCCTTCTGCCTCTTACCAACCTTAGCTGCAAAGTCTCCCTCTGACCCTTTATACTTGTATCTAGAAATCTAAGATATTTAAGAGTAGTCTCAGATATGTATCTTCTAACAATTACTGATGTAATCTCTCTGATGTAATAACTTCTATTAACAAATGGTCTCAACTTTCTCTATTTTTAATCTCATTTGACCATTGTCAAAATGAATATTGCAACATGTTTTAATTTTAAATTTGAGGGTATCGTTCCACATTCTCCACCCACTAAATATTGGGATGAAATAAAGTCACTGATATTCAGATTTTTGTCAAGTGGCACAGTCCAAACTGTAAGCATGCAACTCAAGTTTGAGACAGAGTGAATGTTTGTGGGTCTCTTCCTGACCTAGATTTCTGTAACTGGGGTTTACTCCTCCACCCTATTTGGTTATGGCCTACTCTTTGATCCTCTTTTCCACCCTCCTCTGCAGCTCATTATAGAATCAACACTTGCTTTTCCTGTTTGTCTTCATTGTATGCTGAAGTCTAAACTCTCCAAGCTCTCCATAGGGTCGATCATATCTTATTCCATCAATATCTGGCTCCTTGCACGCTCTGAAAGATGATATACCTCACCTACATATCTCACAGCCCAGCTCTTTTGATAATCGGCCAGCCCTGTATATTTCCTACTTAGCAGGAGAAAGCATTTAGTGCACTTGGGTGGGCCTCATGATGTTCCACTCTTTATATACTTCTTTAAATTTTCCCAACACAGCTTTTTTTATTTTCCTACCTACAACTCAGAACATGTAATGTCTCACTAACTATTCCTGTCACAACTCACCTGATGTATTCTCTACCAGTGGAGTATACAATAATGGGAAAAAATTTCTCCAGAAACGCCTTACGAGTTCAGCCAATTCAGAATTCTATATAGATTTAATGCTACTAATCTGATGGGCTTCACTCCTGGCCCTCACTGCTATTTAATGTCTCCTTGGAAAACCTAGCACTTTTCTCCACATGTGCTGATACTGCCTTCCCTTTTTTCTCACGTACAGGAGGTCAATCATTATTTTCTTTTTTTCTTTAAATACTTTGCTATTACCTCAAACTTTCCTTTTTTGGAGACTCTTATGCTACTGCTTAAGCCTACCGGCAGCCAAAATAATTCTTACTAGAAGGATACACAGCTTATAACTGTAGACAACTAGCAGTCTTCTTTCTGTAACTTATTCCACCTTAAGTTGTCTGGAAAAAAGCTGTACACCATTTACACAGTGTCCATACTCAAAAAGGCAAAGTCGTATGTATGACAGGTGCCACAGCAAGTCCCTTTGTAAATCTCAGATCAATTTAAAACTATGTTCATTCATGCATGCACTTTTAGCAATTCACCATCACGGTCTGTTAGTATGGAATAAAAAGCCTTTTTTGTTGTAAATAATCATGATCTGACCACCATATAAATTTGCCCATGTTCCTAAATGATGCCTTTACCAGAAACCATGGAAGATCAGAGAAAAAAAAAGCAGAAAACAAAACTTCAGTGAATATGAACTTTAAGTATCATTGACTTAGTGGAGAACCACAAAAAACATTCTTTCTGATGGTCTCTCAATGAAAGTAACAAAGGAAGTAAGAAGTGGGAGCGGCTGAGTGGAGAGTGCTATAGCAATGCAATATCATGCAGTTCCCAGACCACTGCAAGTACACAGTGTGATTTGATGCAGGTTGTATGTGTGGAACTGCAAGATATTAAGACAATTTTATTGAGCATGAAAAAAAACTAAGATCATTTTGACAAATAAATGTCGATGTTGGAATACATACAAATCTCTTTACATTCAACATAAAAACATTGAATGTCCTGAGGGGCAGGGTCTGGGTCATCTCCGGTGGCAGAGGCAGTCCATGTTTCTGCGCTCTGTTGTGCAGTACTGCACAAACATTCACAATGCTGCAAACGTTTGTGAGGCTATACCACCATGTGACATCTGACAATTTCAAACACCACCATCATTGACCTTTTAATGAACCAACAGTCAATTCTATTCTGTTATTTTTTCTTTTAACAGATTGCATCCAAGCAACTAACAAAGAACGTAATATTCCTATGTATACAGTATGTATATACCGTTTTCTTGGAGTTATATAGTGTATTTATATTATCAGTTCTATCACCATTCGTGTGAGGGAGTGCATTTCATTATACCTCCTTTCTTATGATGTTCCCACTATCACCTGACAGAAAGATTATACAAGTTGTCTGTAATGTACTAAACCGAACTGCAATCCTATCAATTACGCTTACTTACCAAGATGCCAGCCATCACACAATGCATAACCAGTAAGTCTGCTTCTCCTTGAAGTGATAAAGGCCAGAGAAACAGCGCGCCTTATCGGAGTTTCCGAAAGGGCAATCAGGCAACGATTGCGAGAGTTTTTTTTTTTTTGTTTTTTTTTTGCAGCTGTCAAACACAACAGCCATGTTTCAAGTGGCGGCTGGAACTCGAACCTTGCTACAAGCTCTCCCCATGGGCAGCCTCGCTTAAATGAATGTAGAGTATATTGTCAGCTAACTTAACCGATGTGTTTTCTTTACCATTGAATATTTCGATTTTTAAGTATGGCTAATCAGTTTAAAGTGTGTTTCAGTCTAATCCCACAATGTGCATATGCATTAAAATTATGTTCATTTTAAATCGCTCTGCTGTAAGAAGTGTGTAAAAACAGATCCCTGCTTTGTCAGAGACTGAAATTAAGTAGTTATGTTAGCCCAAAGTATGCACGCAATATGTTAAGGTTCTTGTGCTTTATGCGCGTTTAAGTACATGTATCGGACTTAGTCAAGTAGTTACTTTGCAGATAAGTAATTTTCCCTGCAAAAAGGAAACTATGGCCTTCATTTCCCACAAAGACAAATCTAATCCCTATTACCGGAAGAAGTGTGCACAATCAAACGTTATGTTTACATTTTTATTACTATACGAAAGGTTATCGCTTTATTAGGTGTTCCCTCATAATGTAAAGTGAAGCATTACCATGTCATGTAATACATTTCCGCAATATTTGGAGCACTTATGTCTTTATCACTTCTATGGTAATGTTCACCCCAAGCTCGGGTCCCCGTGTCCACGGATGCTGAGTTTAGGCGAGGTACAGCCTCACGTAAATTCTGCCATACAACATCCTTTACCTCTGTGCTTGACATCTCCCAAGAATATCTAAACTTTACACATATTCTAATGTCATTTCGCATCTAAGTAATATAAAACTCCATGAGCTCTCTCGTCGTTTCTTAAACACCACTTTCCATCTTATTAGAAGCTGTCGATACCTTTCAAAAAACACGTCAGTCCGACGCTGAAACCACGCCCACTGGACACGGTTAATTAAAATATATTTGCATGGTGAGAATTTGAAAATGAAAATGCAAAGTGGAAACAGAAAATTCAATGAGCAGCAGGTGTCGCCATTGCATATTTGCGTTCGGCTCTTCATTTTTGCAGCCTCATTGCTTTTCAGGCAGAAAATGAATATCCAAACATGGATTTTGCAATCGATTTTTCCATTTTGAGTTTATGTTTAAATTTTGGCATATATGTAATGCAAATTTAATTGAAAAGAAAATAAGAAAGAAATACTGAATTTTCATGTTCAAGTTAGCAGTTATACACTTCATGGAGAAAAAGCAAATCTGAAGGGGGATTAATTCTGACACTGACACTCCAAGACAAGTGAAAAGAAAATGAAAAGAAAAAATGCAAAATGAAATGACAAAAGAGTGATTTAATTTTAAAATTTTCTCAAATGACTCTTGTGGGGTGTGGAAAACAAAATTGCAACTGGTTTTACTTCATTTTATTTTTAATTCTTGCAGCATCCTTGTGTGAAGACTTTGAAAAATAAATAGCAAAATAAATTGCATTTTCATTATAGAATTTTAATTTTCTACTTTGCAGAAAACTTGTCATAACGTTAATTTTCATGTCAAGTTGTTGTTTTACAAAGCCCAACTTAAGTGTAAGAAATGGCTTACACACATTTCTGAGCATAAGTATGTTCTTTAGACAAGGCCCCTGGTGTTCTGTTGCCCCCGACACTTTCTTTTGGTTTGACCAAACTAATGATATCTAATCTAATCATAGGGCAAGGTTATCCTGTAATATTTATGTCTTGGCTCAGATAAAATGGGTTGGGCTTGGTTGTGTTTACTTTTATGGCTGTTACTTTGTACATTTTCTGTTACTCTCGTTTTCACATAGGAAAAAAACACTAATAAAAAAAATGACGCTTACAAATATTGGGATGAACTACACTGTGTGTAATAAGTTTGTAAGCCTGGAGTACAGCTCCTCAATAACCTTCACTATTTAGGTTTATCATTTTTCTCATTTATGGATATAGTTGAAATTTGACTTACTAAAACTGGCAGTTTTAATTCTTATACAAATGCTCAGCCAAAGTCCCACTGAAATTATCAAATCATAATACTATGTAATTACTACGTTATGGTTTAAGAACCTAAACCCTCTAAATTCTATCATGACTATTACCAAATATGAAATCTAGATATTAGACTTCCACTTGTTTGTGTTGTCACATTTACTGTTCAAACCAGTCAGTGATGTTATCGATTAATCCCTGTTTTCCATTTTTGTAAGGTGCCCCAAGCTAATCCTTGGTAATTTAAGTTTCCTATATCCCTCACAAAACTTGCTTTTATGCTATTCAAAGGTTTTATATCCACATTTGTAATGGTGTTAAGAAGTATGTTACTATCCTTATGGTTGAATCCAAGTACTGTATCCTCAGTAAGATGTACTTTATCAACCTTGAATAAGGAAGTGGTTCACATTTAAGCTCAGAACATTTACGTGAAAAGAGGCTGCCAATAAGCTGATCCTACTATTCATATCAAGGTATTTTGTAATAGATCTGCACAAGCCCCATAAATATACAATGTGAATAAAGATCATGAAAAAGAATATATATTGCATAAAAAGCAATATTTTAGAAACAAGTACAAGTGCATTTAGGACTGAAGCCAGGAAGCACTGCTTTAATGCAAAGAGTTGTGGAACTCTGGAACAAAGTCCAAGACATGTAGTTGAAGCAGAAACCTTGACAGCTTTTAAGAAAAGTCTGGATGAGATATTGGGGCACCTTAGGTATTAGCTAAACAAACAAGCCTGATGGACTGAATGCCTTCCAGTCATTTGTCAAATTTCTTATTTTCTTACATACTGGAAAATTTAAGTGTATGATAGAAACCTCCAATACTTGGACAGCAAAGACAAAACATAACTATGTTTGCTCACAACCCACAAGAAAACACAATACATGTCAACTTTTTAGCTCAGAATTGTAATGGCTTTTAGTAAACTGCTCTGACTTATTACATAAAAGTTTTCAAATGTCACATTTTTATACAGCTGCTACACATTTTGAAAACAGCAATGTCCTTTGGGTCACCAGTGACTTGCATTAATGTTTCACTGCAGATAGGGTAGTTTGTTCAAAACCCATAAAACTATGTAAATGCCACATTTTCACCTCAGACATTAAGATTTTTGATAAAGTGCCCTAACTTTACAAAAAGCTTTCAAATATCAGTGTTGTTCAGCTGCTACACATTTTGAACACTGCCATGTCCTTCAGGTCAATTTTGACCTATCACTTTCCTATATTTCTTGAGCTTCTGTAAAAGCCAAATTTTTCCTTGGGACAAGTACTATCTCCTTCTACTGGATTTTATTCTTCATTTAAAGCACTGTTTGTTTGCGTCCATTAAAAACATCCTATATGTCATCTGTTCTAAAATCTAGGAACACCACTATTATAGGTTAAGATGGGTCAATCAATATAAAATATATTAGGGATAAAATACCTGATTATCCAGGGCACTTGCAAAGAGGTGTTGAATTGAGTCAGCATATGAAGACATTGTGAGTTCTAAGATGTTCTTTTCATATGTAACAAGTCTTGATGTGTCCGAGTTATGCTAATAAAATACATTACCTGAAGTATACTACTACACCATCTCCTGAAATTCAACACAAAAAATGAAATAGCAATTATCAAATAGTATATAATTTTCCCCCGATATTTTATAGTCTAAAATTGTATTGATTTAGGTACACGAGGACAGTACCATTCCGTTGTGAGGATCAGTCAAATTAACTACATGTTTACCATTCATGGCAAAAATTCACATTAAAATATGTATAACTGTAATAAATTGTCAGGTTTTTCCCCAGTCTCACCCTACCATTATTACAAGTCAAATAAAAACTTGATTGTTATATATCAGTGGCAATAATTTTGCTTGTTAATATGAATGGCATTTCACAGATTTTTAAGGTAGTCTAGTTTCAGTATATCTGAATTTATGAAAAACAAATAACAGCATTGCTCACAATGCACCAATCAGGTTTAAAGATTCACCAGCACACCTTAGACAATTTTTCAGCTGTCATTTAGCCCTTTTTCAGCCTACTATTAGAACTATGAACACATTGGGTGTCAAAAGGAGGGATTATACATTTTTTACTAAATCTTTCAGGTAGGTGCTTTTATTACACCTGAGGGAAGCTTATTTGTGTAAATCCAACGGACACCAACAATTAAATCATTAAGAGGTATCAATCATCAAATCTGAGAAAAGATAAATGTGCTTTTCACCTTATCAAAATAAAATAAATTACCATCCTAAGGGTCAAATATGTCTTCTTGAAAGAAACAGACCAGTGTGCAAATATACTACATAGTTACTGTCCCAAATCTTTAGCACTAGGCAAGAAGCTGGTAAATTTTATCAAACTAAAAACAATAGATTTAATCTTTTCTTAAATAGACAAAAATGCCTTTGATAAAACTTGTAAACAAACTACAGAAAGGACATTTAGTGAAAATGGAAACCACTCCATCAAACAAAAAACAGAGCTTTACTATCACCAGTTATGCCCATACACAGTAGAAGAATTTATCCAACTTGCACTGTTTAAAATGATACAAGCCCCAGCTGCAGGTTATGAAGTGAAATTGAATAAAACAGTTCTGAACATACTTAGCATGCAGTAGTGTATAAACATTTCAGTTTAACATATTTATGGATACTCATTTTAGTCTGAAAAAAAAATGCATGAAAGACTAAATTGTAAGAATTTACAAAATGTGTAAAAATATTTTTTATGCCTGGGGAATCCACTGGGCCCGGAGAGTTTGGTTTTGCAAAACAATACATCACATTTTGCAGGAAAAAAACAGAATAAATAATTTTAGTAACAAGGCAAACAGGTAATTTGTAAAATTAAATGTAGCTATACAAATCAACCATTATTCCTGAACAAATGTTAATTTTTTTAGAAATACTGTCTATAAGAACAACTTTAATCGAACAAGAGTGCACAGTCAAATTATTAAAAACAACCAGACCCCCTGTAAAAATAAATGCCATTACTGCAAGACCTGGGGCCACATGTATAAACGGTGCGTACGCACAGAAATGTTGCGTACGAATGTTTCCACGTTCAAATCACGATTTATAAAACCTAAACTTGGCATAAAGCCACGCACATTTCCACAGTACCTCATACCCTGTTGTACGCAAGTTCTGCACTCGGTTTTGCAGACTGGCGGCACCCAGTGTCAAAGCAGTGCTACTGTTCCAATGTGGTTTCCCTTACTTTCTTACATCCACATTCCTGACGCAACTTTATAAATACACTGAAACTAACCGCACATTGTTTATTAGTGTAATGCATCTGATTGTAATTAACCTGTAACAATAAAGTGGTCCAGGGAATAGCCATAGTATTCCAAATACCATAACTGTTTTAGCGTTTTTACTGTCACTGCACCTTCTTTTACTTCTTTCAGCTGCTCCAGTTAAGGGTTGCCACAGAGGATCATCTTTTTCCATATTAATCTCACTGCTCCACTCGGAGTATTTATATCACTATCTGAGTGGGGAATCACAGCAGCAGCTGATCGGAAAGAGAATTATCAGGATACAGCATCAAGTACACACTACCTCAACCACGGCAAAACGCTTCAGAGACTTACCCGTACGGAACTCGCGGTTCAGAAACAGTTTCATCCCAAGAACTTTAAACACAGTCAATCAGTCCATCAAGTGCTCCTTGTAGAACTGTTTGTACTTATAAGTACAATCACCTCACTGTAAACCTGCACTACAGTTATAATATTGCACAATCTGCACCACTTCATAAAGCGCGTATGATGACGATATCATTTTTAAGATGAAATGCAGCAAAATATGTTGATTATATTATACAGATAAAACTTTAACTTCATTTAAATAATCTGTATCGTTAATAATTAAACATGTGAGGACACGGTGCCGCAGCGCTAGGTAGTTCACAGATTGATCGTACCTCGTGCTGTATTCTTGCTGGGCTGGCACGACACTGAAAAGACAGATGGATAGAATAATTAAACACGTACTACGAAAATATTTCAATGTTCCTTAAAAGTTTTGAAGAATCGTTGTTGTAAGCTTACAGATGGCTTAACGTCTGTTACAGAGCTGATTGTGTGGCGATTGGGTATTTGGAGAAAGAAAAGTAAGGACAGGAATTGGAGGTTAGTAGGTTTGAAAGAGACAGTACTGCTGCAATAATTTCATCGAAGGTCGCGCACAATCACTGCGCCACTGTGTTCCCATGTTTAATAACATGCTTTCATTCCTATCGTCATGAAAAAGATATCACGTATACATTTCAGTATGTTAATTATTCAGGGAGCTGTAATATTACGAATGTAATGGATTCTGTGCCCTGTCGGAGAAACAGAAAGTGCGGAAGCACATAGTGATTCACACACATAGAGCACATAGAAGATCAAATACAAAACAAAGCATCTAACACGCTACTTCAGTTACGATGGGATTTGAGAAACTAGTAAATGAAACGATTTTAAGATTAAGTTTATGATGTTCTACTTTAATGACAAAATAAACTACGTGATTAATTTAAAGTGGAAATTTCAAGATTAAAGTTGACATTTCGTGCTTTTTTCCCCACTGTGTGCCTTTTTTTTCTCTGTACCCTAATAAGCTTTCATATAACACTTAGACGGTGGACTACGACTCGCCTTTTCACGGCGACTTTGATATGTGACAACTTTTTTATTTCGGGCACTGTGCGACTTTGTGAACTTGAGCTTTCGAGTGTCTCCGACACTCTGTCACTCGATCAACTTCCATTTGTTGATTATACCGCTGTTTAAACCAACAAATAGTACGTTTTTCCTTGCCTCCACTTGGTATTCGCTGAAATTCTTATATTTTCCCCCGTGCTTTTCCCATTGTCTTTTCTCAGAAGGCTGAGCTTAAGGGCTATTTATATTGATTTGCATATTCAAAGAGGTATAATTCTGGGAGGAGTTGGGGCAGGACAGCAGGCGCGTGCACGAGCGTTACTTTTCACGCTGATCGGGATTTATGTAGCAGAGGAACGTAGAAGTTTGCATACGCACAGATTCCTGCATCTGGATTTTTCTGTGTGAACACACATTCCCGCTTTTGTGCTTACACTATGTTATAGTGTGAGTTCTACGCACGGCGTTATACATGAGGCCCCTGGTATTTCTGGAAAAGAAACTGACTTACCAAAATATAAACTTGAAACATATAAACAAAAAAATGCAATCATCTGGTATTATACATATTAGTTGAGATAGTAAAATTGTAGGTAAATTTTATTGCAATAAAAACCCAAAACATTAACATTCTTTGCAAATTATCTAATAATAAATAAAAAAAGTACAAAACAGGAAAGTATGGAAAAAGTTTTTAAATAATTCTTCTTGCTCCAGTTCACATTTCTGTACGCAGTTTGCTTAAAATGTATTAACTTTTAACAGTCCTGTCCTCTGTTCCAGTGGAAATCACAACACTTATAGAAGAGCCACAGGATCTACATGTTTTCACTGCAACTAAATTCTAAATTATTCTGCATTATTACACTTTTTAATATGTTACATTACCAGCAATTATTCAGCAAACAGGATGCCCAATACTGCAACTGTGGTGTGGTTAATTTCAGATTACTTCAATAATAACCAATGCAAAAAAAAAAAAGCAAGCCTCAAATTTTCAATATACTATACAGTTAAATTTTTACATTTAGCAACCTTTATTAAAGTAGAAAACATGACTTATGATCAAACCATTGTTAAATGTTTACACAGTGTCAGTGATTGACTTAAGAACATATTTTCCTGTTCAAGATGAGCTTAAATGGCAATTAACTGTAGTAAAAACTCTCAGGCAAATGATACTGTATTGCCTGCAGAAAAGCACCTTATTCATTCTGTGTCAATAACAATGAACCATTTTATTGACATTTGCTTGCTTTTTAAGACAAACCAGAAGAAATTTTAATTAATTTGTTGCAATCACTATGGCTCTCCTGGGCCCGGCCCAAATATCACTTTTTTATCCTAACTAGAGGGAAATATTTTACTGGTTTATATTTTTAATGTACAGCAAAACACTCCTATTACAGTAATAGTGGAAGTTTTACATCAAACTATTTTTAATTTAAAATTGCAAATCTGTCTGCAGGACTGTGATGTCTCTTATCACAGTACTATCTTCAAAGATATACAGCATATAGGGAAATTTTTACAAAGTGTCTACAAAATTAAATCAAATTTAGCAGAAGGAATTTTGCCAGTACAATACAATATAGTATTGCAAATGCATGCCAGAATTACTTGTTAAGCAAAATGTACATCTCAAATATCTTACAAATCACTACAACTGAATCAAAATGATAAATGTCAAGGTCTACCAAAATAAATGGTAAACTCAGATAAATGTTCAAGATTACTTTCTTAAGAATGAAACCCTTTATCCTTCTTTCTTTCAGACAATTATTTTGTTTTTATTAGCTAATAAACCTTTACAAAAATGAGCTGTGATAGTTATGCCTGAAACTGCCACATTAATGTGATTCACACATTCTGAAACAAGACACTGTGAACCTCCAAAAACATATTATTTACTGTTAGAGATGCAGATTCCCTTACTATGATTTTACACATTTGTATAATATGTACACACTGTTATTATGTTCACTTCTGGAAATCTGAAACGGTATTGTGGCCTTATACGTAATGGTTGCAATAAAATCCAAAAGCAACAAACATATAATCCAAAAGAGTACAGGAGACTAATTACATTACAAAAGGAGAACAAGATTCTGCTCTTCTCCTCGAAAAGCAGGAACTTTCGTTCATTTAATATACTTCAAAAAGGATTATGTGACCAAAAAGTTGCGGCATCTGTGCAACACTGAGAAAATGATTTTTGGTCTTTAACATGGGCGGTCAAATAACAAGAGCATCTATTACTAACCAGTAAATTTAGTCCTTTGCCAAGAACCACCCTCCAGGGGGAAAAAAAAGGGAGGAAAAAAAAAAAAAAAGTGCCCAGTCATAGACTGATATAAATATAAGTTTAAATGTCCTTATTTGAAGTCCTACAGTGCTACAGCACCAGTCTTTCAAATTACTTGGGATCATCAATTGTTCCCTTACTGAGGTCTGTCATTTTTGGATATTTTACTTTCTTCTGGTCTAATTCATTCTGAGCCCAAAGTAACAGCTTCAGCAATTTTGCTAATTTAGGCGTAGACTCTCGGTTTTCATAATCTAATACAGCCTGGTTAACTTCACTCCATACCTGTAGGGGAGAAAAGAATACATGTGCTTATTGTTCAACATTTACGATTAACAGAAAAATTAACTTAATACAAAATGTATTCCAGAACAGAATGATATATGAAGAATGCAACAGTGTCTGATTTTTTTTAACCTTTGTATGTTCTAAATGTACCCAGTTCACTGTGCAACAAAAACTTAATGCTGATAAATTTACTTAGGATAACTTTCAAGTGTTTAGCATGAAAAATCTAGAGTCTCAAAGTAAAAATTCTGTGATTATTCCAGATCAATATAAAAAACAGCCACCAAGGAAACCAACTTGTATATTATTGTGTTTTATGGAATACACTTATGTTCAGTTAAAGTGTTTCACTAAAGTCTGGGTCAATATATAAATCTCTGAGATTTCCTACTGTTTGTACAGCTACTATCTAAAACTGAATGAAGGAAATGTTCAAAAGAAATATGAGATACACTTCAAACTAAATCTGAATCTAAGAGCAGTTCTAATCTCTTTCTGTTAATAAAATGTTTGATTCAAAGTCTGTTTACAAGTTGAGAAAGAATCTACTATTTCAATCTTTTTCTATATAGAGTGTGACATTTCAATTGGTGGATGTGGAAACAAAGCCATGAGAAAAGTGGCTACTGACACTAGCAGCATTTGTCCAGAGACAGGTAGCAAGACTAACTCAATTGTGGAACAAGGCCACAGGGAGAAGAGTACTGTAGCCTTCAGTAAGCACTATTGAAGCAATGGAGCTTCTCTGAACTCAATATCCATCACACATGTATGTACGTAGTGTTTGTCACTATTGAAAGCAAAGACTGAGCAATGCTGAGCGTACATGGAATATGTATTCAAAATTCCACGTTTACGGTATACACTAAATAAATTTACTATTATACAAGCTGATTCTAAAATGTCCTTTAAGGAATAAATCATTTTGCTAACATCTCCATATTACTATAATATTCTCAGTGAAAGAAAATTACTCAGGTTTACTACATAATCTGGTAACTTTATTTAAGAGTGTTCAGCCTTCAACAGATAAATCTGTTAAGCCCCTTTCACACAAGCAGGTTATCCTTAGAACTGACTTGGTTAATGGCATTTAAAGTTTACTGCCTTAACGTCATTAGCTTGGAATTTGTTTTGGTGATGTTTATAAAAAAAATAACTTAAAAAAATAATATTTCAATGCAAACATACAAGCTAAGGACAAAGGTAATCGTCCAAACAACCCACAGATAACTATATACTCTCGCATTTTGTTCTTGGAAACGTGTTAACCTCACCTCAGATTCTTCTTGTTCATATCTGCAATGTTCAGTAGATACTATTGTTTTATCTAGCTGACACTTTTGAATCTTGCCTAAGAAAAAGGGACTGCCTTGCTATAGACTAAGCTGGACAGGCTATTTTTCTTTAGCCCTTGTATAATTTCAGCTGCAAACACCAGTGAACTTGCTGGATTATAAGAGTTGTTGCTTAATAGAAATCTGAGATGCACATCTTTCAGAGATGAGCACTTTCCTTCAGTTGTAAACTCTAAGATAAATCTGCATTACCTTCACTCCCAGGCTGTACACTACAGTTGTGCCACATTCCTCAATTTTTCAGACAAATTTTTATTTCTATAATAGAGAGGTGTGTTAATTTACTTTGCTTTAAGGCCAAGTTTGTTTTGAATGTATTTTCCAAAACTCGCATCTTTTTGGCACTAAAGTGCAACGTAAAAAAATGAGCTCCTTCCCATTCACTCTTGACAGTGATTTCATCAGACAACCTTTTGATGCAAGAAACCTTGGTGTCATTTTTGATTCTTCCCTTTCTTATTCCGCACACATACCACATTAAGAAAACTTTCTTACTTTCACCTCCGCAACATATTCCATGTCCTCTCATTCCTCTCCTTTTCTAATGCTGAGAAACCTGTCCATACTTTTATTACACCCTGCATCGATATCTTTAACTCCCAACTGGCAGGTGCCGCTTCTAATCTTATATCACAGCTCCAGTGGACTCAAAACTCTGCTACAAGAGTCCTAAAATGAACCAGCAAAAGCAAGCACACCCCCATCCAGCTTTGCCTTCACTGGCTTCCTGCGTTTTACAAGATTGAATATAAAATTCTATTATTAACCTACAAAGTTTTAAATGGCCTTGCATCAGTGACCTTCTCCATCACTATGCTCCTGTTAGCACACTAGGGTCCTCCGATTCTGGCAATCTTGTTGTGCCCCACACTAACCTGTACTCTAAGGGTGACAGGGCCTTTAGCTGTATAGCACCCAGACTTACTATAGCCTTCATAACTGTATAATGGCTGACCCTATGCTCTGACCTCCAGAGGTCACACGAAAAGACAATTTCCCCTTCGTGATTAATAAAGTGTACCAAAATAATAAACAAGTGAAGCTCATTTTTAGAAAGACACTGACCCTTATGGCCTCAAGGAGACAGAAGTAGAATAGCATACTTACCATAAACAATGGTAGCAGAGGATGAAGCATGCATATGGGATGTTTCACTGTATTAGAGGCTACAAGACTTGTCAAGGAAAAAGCAAAATGGATGCACCAAAGGAAAAAAGGCTACAGCCTATCAGAGACTATGGCTTATTAGACCTTTTGGCACAGCAATAATCCTAATTCAAACACTGTCACTCATAATTTCTAAATAAATAAAAGCCTTTACATGAAGAGAAATCTTTTCTCTGTTTTGTTAATTTGGGGTGGAAATGAAAGTGGCTTAAACATTTCTAAATATCACCTTCTGACGTTGCATCATGTTCAGCAGGTCTCCAAAAGGGGACTCCTCAGGGTTGTCAAAAGCAAGTAAAGCAAGAGTGCGCTCCATTTCTGTGAGACATTCACGACTCTCCTCACCCTGTTCTGCCAGCTGCGTCTGAGCAAACTCCAGAGCTGCTTCAGTTTCCCGTTGGCGTATCAGCTCGATCAGATGTTGTTGCTAGTATGATTACATGAGAGAACAAAAAATAAAGCATCTAAACAACTCTGCAGCAATAAACTACTTCAAATTAAAGAATTATTCTTTACATAAAAATTGAAATGAACCTTCTAGTTCAAAAATTATGTGATTAAACTGTGCATGTACTCTGAAGGAATGACAACCTGTCTAGTGCTGACAAGTGCTTGTCTACCATCTTGAATTCCTTTTCTCTGTCAGCACCAGCTCAGGCTCACCATGATCCAGAAAAAGAAAAAAATATTTCTGAAGATGGATGACTGGTTCTTAAACATGATATTTCAGTACAGTATTACACAACAATCTAGCTGGTATTAGAGCAATACTATATAAATTAACTAAATTCTGAAGGAAGAAAATCCTAAAAGTCATGGGCCTGGCAAAACCTTAGGAATCATATAGTTGTAATACGCCACAGATTCGTAAGATATTGTGGTTGATTGCTGGGGTATCACATGTTCAGAGTCCGGGGTTGAGGCACTACCTAAGTGGAATTTACATGTTCTCTTCATATCTACATGGGTTATCCTTCCATATTCCTCCAGTGTAAGTATATGTAATGCCCATAAACAAGCATTATTACACCACAAATAACACGTGTGT
>JANRMT010062856.1:69074596-69101030 GCA_026402145.1 Polypterus bichir lapradei
TTTTTTTTTTTACAGATGGTGTGATGTTTGCTTAAATAATTTGCTGATATTTATTTGAATCCATTATTCACTCTACCGATGACATGTTCCTTGTGTCACGGGCTGCATCACATGCCCAAAGTATGATCAATCCACCCCCATGGTTAATAGTTCGAGAGGTGTTCTTTTCCTGGAATTCAGCACCTTTTCTCTACAGGCATACCTTTGCATGTTGTGGCCAAAAAGTTCTACTTTGACTTCATCAGTCCACAGGACTTGTTTCCAAAATCATCAGGCTTGTTTAGATGTTCACCTGCAAACTCCAGGCACTGAATATTGTGATTAGGATGCAGGAAAGGATTTATTCTGCCGACTCAACCACAAAGGTCACATTTGTTCAAGTGTCGCTGCACAGCAGGACAGTGCACCACCACTACAGAGTCTGCCAAATCTTCCTGAAGGCCTTATGCAGCAGTTCCTTCAGAAAGTTTTCTTGATCTTCCAAAACTCAGCTTGACCTCCACCATTTCTTAATAACACTACAGAGTAAACAGCTACCTGAAAACACTTTGCTATCTTCTTGTAACATTCTCCTGTTTTGTAAGCAACAATTATTTCATTTTTCAAAGTACTAGGCAGCTTAGAGGAGCCCACGACTGCTGATTGTTGGGACAAGGTTTGAGGAGTCAGAATTTAATAGCATTGCAATTTGAGTTACCTGGGGTTTCCTAACGATGACTGTGAACAAGCCATAGCTCTAACAAGCCAATTAAGATCTGAGACTTGGGGTGGGGAGTTATCCGAGAATTCAGATATCTTGGAGTGCCCAAACTTTTGCAAGGTGATCATTTCGTTTTTTCACTGTACAATCACACACAACAAAATCAATATGCTAATCTTGCATAAAATGCTGAAAAGAAATGTGTCATCTTTAACTGTATGCCATTTGGTGATCTGTTCATCATCTGCTCACTTAACTATTCACAGTAACAGACGTTTTAAGCAAGGGTGCCCACACTTTTGCATGCCACTGTGTATGTATGTGTATATATAAATAAATAACAAGACTTGCTCTGAATCTCTGAACAGTATCTTTCACTATGTGAACAGAGAAACTTGTGGTAATTAAAATTAGAATTTTAAATTTAAAATGCAATGTCAATTTGTTGTCCTGTAACTTTTTGTGGGTTTACATTACTGAACACTTTGGCTTTAAATGTGCTACAGTCATTCAGAATTCATCACTTCAATGCAGTAGCATAGCAGTATGGATCACAGGCTCTCATTTAAAACTGGCCTGACGGCAACTTAAAAAAGGTTGAAAAGTACATCTGTCTTTGAATTAGACATGTTTGAATATAAGAAATGGGAAAATTGTTTCTTGTAAAATTATATTTTTTTTATGAAAACACATAGAAATAAAAATGAGTTTGTCAAATAGGTATACTCAGTATCACATTTTTTAAAAGAACAATGTACTACAGAAATTCTCTCTTAAGATCTCTGTAACTTAGTTAAAACCTAGATTCCACATAAGTTAAAAGGAAATGTAACAAAATTTTTATAGGAAAAAAAAAATCCATACCTGTAGATGAAAGTAAAGATACCGGTTTGTGTCCAGCAACTCAGGATGAAGGCTGTTAATTAGTGCAATAGCTTCCTGAATTTGGCCTTTCAAAATCATTTCTCTGATTTTAATACGTTCATCTAGGGAGTCAAGGTCTATGCTTGGCTCAATTCCTGATTCCATCCGGAACTTTTCAGCTGCTTCTTTAAAACCTTCTAAAATAAAAAAGAAGTACATTTAGATACAAAGAGTGAAAAAAATTAAATAAAAAATAGATTAAAATGTATTACTGTCATGTCAAGTACAGAAAAAAACTAGAAGTACTCTATTAACAATGTCTCTTGATCCACCCTGATTCCCAACAGAGTAGTATACGGAGCGTAGCTGCTGCTCTGTTTGTACGACTGTTGTTCAGGCACAACTCTAACTTCATCAATATATTTGCAGTGTTACCACCATCATGTTCTGTATTCCGACAAGATGGCTTCGGGAGATGATTTTTCCTTCTGAGACAAAAGAGTCTCAAATAATTTCAGAAAATTCATGAAACTGTTCATAAAATTCGGGAAGCAGCAGGCCAACCATACTCCCATCTGCATCTGTAAAGATGCTGAAAAGATGGTCAGAATCTTTACATTTCTAGGTGTCACCACAACTCTTTATGCTATCAGCAGGAAGGTTTCATTGTGTTTGTCTTGTTACTGGCTTCATGCCTATTGTTTTTGGTTTAGTACATTTTTCCACATCTTTTAAAAACAGTTTGACCTATGTCCAAGGATAATTGTCATAAAAATTGTTTAATTTAACTGGGATTTTTGCAATCTGCTCCATTTAGTCAAATGATCAGGCCTATTGATCTGTACAAACTTTGTGTAAGAAGTTGTTAAGCACACGGAGGCACATATACGCATAAGTAAATATAGGCGATAGCTTGTTTGCCAAACCAGTGACCAAGCTGGATGGTGACAAGAAAGAAATCAGCACACACAAACATACTCCCAGATCCATTAAGGTCACTAAGCACACACAGGTATTAAGTTACCCCTCTACCAATCTGTCCATCTGTGCAGCTAGTTTACTTCATTTGACCCAATGTGTTTTAAGTTTTTCACTTCATTTGTTTTCCTGTTAATTTTGCACTATATTTATGTCTGTGTACATCACAAATATAAGTTAATGTATTTGATAGTATTATATTGTAAAATCTTCCATTTAGTGATTTCAGGTGGTATAACTAAAGTTAAATTTACATGGAAGTAGTGTATGAACCATTCCATACAAAATTTTACAGTATGTTGGACAGATTTTGTATTCAGTGTATTCATTGTTTTGGTTTCGTATTATATTGATGTTCCTAGCTTTTGGACAAACTGCAAGTAAGAATCACAATGCACTACATTGAGAACACATGACAAACTTACAACTTTAAATACTTCAAAAACCATTGTGGCCTTAAAAGAAGGGGTGCCCAAATTTGGAACAATGAAAGATTTCATAAGAAATACATACAAGTAATGAACAAACATACAAACACATCAACCAATGAAACAATATTAACGAATTTTATACAATAAGTGTAAAATAAACCACCACTAAACCAGTTAATTGGTAATGCATTAATAAAACTTTTGTGTCTTAGGTTGTCTGGGAAATTTTCATCATTTAAACAATTGTTAGCTGGAGGATGGAACAGAAGGAAGGACCAGCAAACAGGTACAAATGGAGTTAGATAAAATGTATACACAAAATAGTCTGCTTAATTAGTAAACCACCTTAATTGGTAATATCCAGCTAATTTTCAAATGTAATAATTATATTAATAAAAACACTAATTCATCCTCATCTGAACAATTAAATGTACATACTGTTTTAGAAAAGCTTGCATGGGTTTGTGACATTCAACAAAGATAAACGAAATAAAAAGTAAGAGCTGTACAAGCATCTAGCATGAAAATGTCATGCACTATCCCTTAATACACAGATAAAATAAACTGAACATTAAGTAGTAAAGCATGCTGTGCTTGGAAAAGGTAATAGTACAAGTATTTATTATTAGTAACTGCAATTCGTAAACTTAGAATAAAGTGTTAGCTGGGTCCTCAGTTATATATTAGTCTTAAAATTTAGGTTTTTGCTCTACCATTCAGGCAGTAAGTCATTACATTTATAAAATCCTATTTGAACACTTTATATTCATCATAAGGTGTTGACTTACACTAATAGTTTATTGCTAATTCAGGGTTCCTTTTCATTTTATAATTGGTCTTCCAAGGCTAAAAGAAATGTCCTTCAAAATTTTAATTTATGAATACATGGGAACATCATTTAACTTCAGCTCAGAATTATACCTAGTAAGATAAGCCCCTCTGCAATCAATTATTGAGATTAGAATATTTCACAATTAAAATATGCATACACATTTCAACAAGCTTGACTAAGGATCAAAATTCTTGGGGAACAAATATCTTCATTCCCATATAAGGCATAGTAAAAACTAGACCTTTAAAATGCTATTTTCTCTATATAGTTCTTATTAAACATTTATAAATTTGGCAGACGCTGGTGCTAACAAATAAAACATTTTAAACACTGTTCAGTTCTTAAAAATGTAAGTTTGATGTATTAAACCTTCCTTAAAATGCATTCTATGATGCTCAGCATCATCCATATACAGTAAACTCTGTTGGAAAGTTTTAGTGTACAGCAAATCGTTGCTTTATTTGATTGTTCAATACTTCCCCTTAGTCCAGATGATATCTATATGTACATTATGTAATTCAGTCAATCTACAAATGCAACACAGATCCAGTACATACAGTTCTATCACAAATTAAAAATGTTCAACACAAGACAGATTTAATACTGTATACTATAAATACAATAGGAATAAACTTAAGTGTAAAACAAAGTTGAATTGATAGAAAAATTACATATTAGCAGTTTTCATTGCATGAATTTTCCAATTGAACATTAAAAGGTTACATTTTAATTTGTGGTGCAGATGCTTAAAATAAGCCTAGAAAGCATGAAAATTAAATAATAATCTTCAATGGAAGATGCTGTATGGCAATAATTCAGTCAACATCATTACTGCAGTGTTATTTTAGGAAGAGTAAAGTTGAAATCTGCAGCAAACATGCTGGCAAATTACATGAAAATAGACTCACAAACATGGAAAAGGACAAAAGCAATTCCTCTTTGCAATGTTGCTTTTTTCTTGTTAGAAGAGGGTACGTATTTTATTAATATTCACCGGGTTATTTTCTCAAGCATGATATGTAAATACTGTATATAAAGACATTTGTTATTTTCCTCACTTAAATTTGGGAGACACTATGCGTCAAAATATATTGTTACATGTATACTTTGGCCATATTTTTATATGGTAAAGCAAATGTCACCTTAGCAATTTATAATAAAAGTCAATTGAGAAACTGAAGAAACATCAAACAAAAGTATTAAAACTTATTGAACATTAAGTTTGAAGCATCTTGGAAGATACTACTGTATATTGTACATCATTTTTAAAATAATGATTCACTTAAAAAAAAAACTTCCAGGGCAAATGAATCTTGAATGATGAAAAATAATTTTGACTTCAGAAATATCCAACCTATCTTTTAATAATTTTTTTATTACCTTGGGCAAAATGTTATTCCACAGCAGAATTAACTACATTTCATTTTCAATGTAAGATACTTTCTATATTTGTCTGGTAGTGTCCACCACTACACTAAAACATCTCATTTAGGAAGGATCAGTATTCTCATTTTCAGGAGCAATTCAGAATTTATTAAGGAGACTGCTCAGTATAACAGTAATCCCTCCTCGATCGCGGGGGTTGCGTTCCAGACCCCCCCGCGATAGGTGAAAATCCGCGAAGTAGAAACCATATGTTTGTATGGCTATTTTTATATATTTTAAGCCCTTATAAACTCTCCCACACTGTTTATAAATATTCCCCGCAGAGTTATACAGCATAATCCCTTTGTATTCTCTTAGATATTAGGTAAGATTCATTGAAATTATGTATATAAACACACTGTTTATATACAGTAAAACCTAAATATTATTTTAAAGATATTGAGTGTCTCCAATATCACATATGTTACAGCCATTACGATAGACAGGGCACCAGCAATAAATACGTACAATGCAAGAAAAATACAGTAAATGTGTGTACAGTGACACTAAACGTACGTACATGTACTAAGCACTGTAAGAAGAAAATGAATTATGGTTACTCACCAACAATGACACGATGACTTGTCCGATAACAATGAGTTTAATTTTACTGCACAACAAAGGAAAGCGTTACAGCCCTTGTAAAGGAGCCACTTCAGGCGATTGTGTAGCACTGCCGTTGGTCTTCTTCTGGCAGTCTTCAATCCAAATCCCTAAAGCAGATTCCATCCAGACTACTGCCTTATTACATCCACTTACAACTCGTTTTGCACCCTGGTTAAAAGGACACTGCGGCCGTAGATCTTATATTCCTTTCCTACTTTTTAAATAAAAAGAATCGTAGCCTTCAATTAATCCAAAACGTTTACCTTTTCGGCAATCGTTAACATCTTCTTCTTGCGCTTGGGCACGGCCTCTGAAGAAGTAGCAGATTGTTTTGGAGCCATAATGAAGGGCTTGACTATGCACAAAGATAAACACAAAAGAGCACAACTCTTTACACAGCGAAACACGTTGATGCTGAATGAGCGAGACGAGACTTCCTGGTTAACACTGCATTCAGCACGCAGGAACTCAACTGCGTGCTCTGATTGGTTAGCTTCTCAGTCAGGAGAACTTAACTGCGTGCTCTGATTGGTTAGCTTCTCAGCCATCCGCCAATAGCGCCCCTTGTATGAAATCAACTGGACAAACCAACTGAGGAAGCATGTACAAGAAGTAAAAAGACACATTGTCCGCAGAACCCGCGAAGCAGCGAAAAATCCACGTTATATATTTAGTTATGCTTTCATATAAAATCCGCGATAGAGTGAAGCCGCGAAAGTCGAAGCGCGATATAGCGAGGGATTACTGTAATCGTATTCTACATCAGACTGAAAGCAGGCCAAATTTCAACTGATAGAAAAGTAATATTGAGAGAATATTGTGTACAACAACAGTACATGTAGGAATTACAAGTACTACCTAGCTCCTTCAGAGAGGTTAGAAAAGTAAATGAAATTGACAAATACATTTTTACAAAAATCAAATGTGAAAACAATGCTTAAAAATTCCATCTGAACACAACTGGAAGCTCAACATGTTAACAACATGTTAACCTTAGCATTTTAAGTACCAAGGGTTTTTTGAATGATTCTGCCTAAATCAAAAACCCAAAAATAAACGTCTATTATTCTGCTTATGTAATAAAGAACCATCAAACGACTGAAGAGTAATGAATATAACACTTCATATTTTTAAAAGAAAGTATTTATATGAATAAAAACGTTTGATTCACACCAATATCAACTATATAAAACAAAAAAAAACATTTTTTGTTGTTGCTTTTTTCTTGCATTTCACAGCTGGAATAAGCTATTGTGAACTTGAACCCGGACACAGACAGACGGACATCTTTGTTCACCCAACACACGTTTATTCTCACTATATTTACAGTTGGTCACGTGCACACAAACCCCAGTGCCTCTTGCACCGTTCCCCAAAGTCCAGGCCTCACAGTCTCAATGCCTCTCTCCTGGCCGCCTCCAGTCCTCTCTCCAGCTCCGTCTCTCTGCCACCCGACTTCCGCCATCGACCGAAGGGAGGCGGCCCCTTAAATAGGAACCCGGATGGGCTCCAGCTGCTTCCCGGCACCCCTCCGCAGACATGCCCCAGTGTGGCGGAAGTGCCGGCTGCGCTCCCGGAAGCCGTCCGGGTGTCCCCTGTCGTCTTCCCCCCAGCACTTCCTGGTGTGGCGGAAGTGCTGGGCTCCAGGGATATTCAGGCACCGGGGCACCGCCTGGCGGTGGCCACGGGTCCCTTCAGGGCTGGGCTTCCAAGCCCTTTACCCCGAGACCCCCAACATAACCAGGGCGGACGCCCCCTCGAGGTCTGGAGGAGGCACAAGCTCTCCTCCGGTCCTCCTGGGCGTCCACTATATACATACATAAATTTTCATACCAGCGCCTTCTAGTGTGGGAGGAAATGCCTTACCTAGCAGCCCTGAGCAAAGGGAAGGAAACAGCTCTGGATAAGGCACTAACATATACCTAAACCACTTATGCAGTGTCCAAACAACCCACAGAGCACATTTTTGGCATTCAAGTCAAAAACTGGCACACTCAGAAATAGTGCCATCATTTGGGTGGCCTTCTGGAGCTTTAGCATGTGATTTTCTACAGAAACCCACTTGTTCATCATGGCCCCTGATCTGCTATAGGCTAGAAGTTTCTCTTGTTTACCACTCTAATAATGGCTGCCGATAACATGAACACTCCACAGGGGAACCCACCACACAGATGTCAGGATGCTGTGCATACACAGTGGAATAGAAAAGTAACACTCAATCGCAGTGGGGACCCACATGAAGCTGTAAGTGATGGTGTGGTGTGACTCAGTGATATTTCAATGAAGAGCAGTCATCTGTGAAGGGTTACATAGTACAATTCAGTGCCATTCAATCAAGGGCCAAGGGGTGATCTTTCAGATTTCATATAGAAATCCAAGAAAACTTCTTTGTCCGTGTTTTTCAGATAAATTTCGTGTAAAGTGCGATACTTTTGGACGTATGGATTTGTATCCATTATTGGCTGTAGAATTTCTGATACGTCTGATCGTTTAACTCTTTCACTTCTATGTTGCATCGGTTTATAGTGATCACAAATAAAAACCTGACTGAATTGTGGTTTCTTTGAAATTAAACTTGTAGTAGCTCTTTCATATCACCTATGTCCATATATTTGATTTCTTTTCGCTGTTCTGTTATTTCACCAAGTAATAATTTCCATTTGTTAGTGCTAATGCAATCTTTACTATCAGTTTTTTGAGACTTTTGAATGTTAGTACTTTCATAATCTCTAACCTGCTTTGCATGTGTATTGCGCCAACGTTTTTGAACATCTTTATGACGCTCTACTTTGCCTTCTACTCTTCGTCTTTTCTTCTTCTACTGTTTGTCTTTTATTTCTACCCCCGCTTGGACCTGCTAGGTTTTCAATTCATCTCTTGGCACAAAGTCTCGTCTCGTGGGACGTAAAATTATCTCTCTGAAAATGTCTCGTCTCTCTGAAAAAGTCTCATCCCAAGATTTTTTTATATAACAGGGAGATATCAAAGAAAGAAAAAAAAACACACACAAAAACAATGCATTACTTAAACATCCAGTTTTGGGGGAAAATTTGAAAAAAAAAAAAAAACATATACTCAAAAACATCTCTAATATGTGTTATGAGATTTTTCAGGTAAAAAAAAAAAAAGACAAGTTTCATTTATCCAATAACAACAATCAAAACATACATAATAGTATGAGTAACAGCTGTTTGAATATGTTAATGTAGCAAAAATATATTTTGGTGTTTCTTCTGGCAATTTCTGAAATCATATAGAAATTAAAAATCCATATTAAAATGGTGTAAACAAACTGCAGCAAAAGCAATACACGCTATAGCACAGGTGTCAAACTCCAGGCCTGGAGGGCCGCAGTGGCTGCAGGTTTTCATTCTAACCCTTTTCCTACTCAGTGACCTGTTTTTCACTGCTAATTCACATTTTAATAGCCCTGTTAGAAGGATTCAGTCCTCTGAATTGATTCGTTTCCTCATTAAAATGCAGCCAAACAGAAATGAGACGTGAAACGAGCTAACAGATGACCAGCTAAACTGGAGCTTCAAACTCCAACCAGTTTCTTAATGAGAAGCCAATTCTTGCTGTTAATTAAACTCGTTATTTAATTCCACAGCTTGTTGTTGCTCTTGTTCTGCTACAGCTGACATTTCCAAAACTGTTGATTTTCTGTCTGTCATAAGAACATCGTCAAAGTGTTTTGGTGAGTTCATAGATCAGCCTTACTGAAACCTTCACCTTTCTTTATTTTCAGATATTGTGTGATGTGGAGGCTTATTTTGTGTCTCATTATTGTTTGGCTGGTAATTAAGGAAAAAGAAACATCTAAAGGGCCTGAGTCAAGTTAATTAAAAGAAGTAATTAACAGCAAAAACTGGTCACTAATTAAGAAGATGGTTAGAATGAAAACCTGCAGCCACTGCGGCCCTCCAGGACTGGAGTTTGACACCCCTGCGCTACAGCATATACTATTAATTTTAATATAAGTGAGTAATAAGTGATGACAATTTGACATTTCAAAAGCTCTTTTCTCCTTTTTTCACATTCACAGTGTGCAGCACTGGAAAAAAAATACAACTTTCACTACAATACTGAGTGGGATGAACAAGCAGCTCAACCATCCTAGAACAAGTATGAAACAGTAAAACTCATAAATAGGTGTGCCATGCTTGGGATTTTCGTGTACTATATATAAAGTGTAGCAGGCATCTTGACATAGCTTTTAAATCTTAAATTAAGTATATACTCCACTACAATCTCCTGTCACCTTCATTAACAACTAAATACTGCTAGCACAGACAGTTGTCTCTTTGGCATTCAGCAATGCATGTATCTATACAGCAAAGAGACAAATTAGAATTAGTGTTGCACATGGTTAAAACATGATGCTACCTCCAAAATATACAAAAACATATTTAAAGACAATGTACTGTAGTTGCATGTTAAAAACATTCCAACAAAATGAAACTCCATACAAAAGCAAAAATAACCCCCACTTAGTGCATTACAACCTACATAATAGTCCTTAATTCCAGGAATACCTCTGATAATACATTTTTCTAATGTCCAGATTTTTATTTTATATCTGTACTTTTTATCCACTAATTCAATAGCTTTTTCGTGTAAGGAACGGTCATGAGGATATGACATACTGAGGTGGCTGGAAGTTAAATGTATGCAGTTAACTGCTTCATTTTTGTGCAAATATAATTTGTTTATGTACAAAAACAATAGGGCAAAATAAAGGAGCTAGTTCTCAATTTACTATTCATCAACTGACAATATTGGAGGATTCATTACACAAAATACATAAGATCATTATTCAAACTTTTTACCTGTCACCAAGTAGTTCATGATGAGTCTGTTCATGTCTGCCCTTTGTATATGCACATTATTAAGTTTGTCCATCCACTCATCTTTAGTTATATCTTCAGTCTTTTCAGCATAGCTCATCATGAAAGTCCTAGAAGAAAGGTAAATGTTTATCCAGATGGACAATACATGCTTGCAAAAAGCATAAAGTTTATTTTGTTTTTTTGGGTAAGGTGATATATAAAATCTGAATACAAAATACATGTACCAGGAAAGTGTTTTTTGGGATAGTCATCAGTCAGTGGAGTAGTGGGCACATACAATGAGTGTGTTCCTAAAAATAACTTCTTTTTTTTTTTTTTTTTTTAAAAAAGCTTTAAGATTTATAGTTTCTGTCACATCAAGGAGTGTACGATTATAATGGAAAATTATAAATAACAAATGCACCCAAAATAGATTCCCACCCCTTGTCAAACCTTTACTTCAAGGCTTTTTAAGACCAGTCCTGGGGGCCACTGTGGCTGAAAGATTTTACTCTAGCCAGTTGCACAATCAATCAGTGAGTCACTTTTCTACTTAATCTCACCATTTATCATGTGCTTGTATACTTCTGCATTGACAAAAGAACAGTAGTGTGAGATTTACGTTCATAAGAAATTTACAAAGATTAGCATTTAATGCTTAAATCTTTAATTTCCAAATAACTTGTTTTTTTACAGCAGAGTTCCCTTCTTTAATTCTATTCTAATGGCAACTATTGACAAAAACTGTACCAGACACACAGTACAAACAACACTGAATGTGGATAGCTTGCAACTACTTTAGTGCCATACCCACAAACATGTTGATAAGCAATGGAATTAAAATACTGCACCTGGAAAATGAAATGTTGAAAAAACCTTTAAATTACTTAACTATCCCTAAGTAACAGGCAATAATTATTGCTACATTCCAGTACAAATTTAGTAAACCAGTTTTGCAATTTTGGTTTGACACCAAAACACAGAATCTGGGAAGTAAGTAACCAAGTAAATGCTGGTTAGGACGAAATAGCGGCCACACTGGGCAAAGGGCAAGGGCAAAGTTGACAGGATAAATTAGTACTTAAAACACAAATGAGAAGCAGTATTTCTTACATTTAACAGAAAAAATCAATACATAAAGTGAAGACATTTTTCATAAAATTATAGTGTGCTGCTAATATGCCCCTACAACCCTATGTTGACGACAGCAGCGCAGACGTTTTTATGCGAGTTGGGGGGAGATGTTGGCGTTTTATTTATTATATTTTTTTAACTTCTGTAAAATTAACTAAAGTAAAATCTAATATTTTACATATACTTAGAAAATGATTTCCGGTTGCTGCTTCAGGATTTATAAACCTGGGTATGAAACGATACTGTTGTAGACTAATATTTAAAAAAAAATACACAACACTCCATGTACACCTGAGTAACGACGCTCTGTATCATAGGATGCAGCTATAAAAACAGTTCGCTTGGTCAATCGTCTTCGTCATACCGTTATCTTTGACAGCATTGTTCAGTAATCTACTACTGTCCTTGGCGCTTTATTTAATAGTAGCCTTTTTGTCGTGGCAGGCGACTGGTTGGTAGCACATAAAACGTATTTACTTATTACAACTTAAAAGAGTTTTTCTTTCTGAATGAACAATTAATTACTATGCCTGGCGATCATAAGAGCACTAGAACCAAGGATACCAATCACATGCAATCGGAGTTTTTTTAAAGCAAGGATTTTTTCAATTATTGGTTAAAGTTGCAAAGTGTTCAAACACAATTTCGAACATTTTCGTAAATAAAGAAAAAAAAATAAGGAAGCTGTAGTGAACTGTCTTTAAAGCGCGTCGTATGACGTGAAAACGGGTTCGACACTATGAGGCCTTTAAAATCAGAGACAACATTGAAGCCTGCACGTCTAACAAAAAAACAAAGCTGCTCCTGGCCATTTGTTCGACTCATTAAATGCTATTCGCTACAGCAAGACTCAAATGAAACAAAAGAAAACATCTTGACAAACAGCAAAAAATATAATGTAAACGAAACGCTAAGTACCTGAAATAGTTGGTTTATCACTTATTAACCCCAGCAGCTGCGAAACCTGGGACACGATCTAGGGCAAGATCTCGCGAGATTTAGTCGCACGTTTTCTTGCGTTGTACAGTGCGAACACGTCGCACTGCTAGTTACAGTATATTTAAATCTTACCAGCTATGATTCGATGCAAAATAAAAAGGCTTAAAAATGACAGAAATTTGGTAGCATGTATATGTACGTGATTTTGTGGTGCAAAACTTCCGAGCAGGTTTTATAGCATCAGTTTATTATGAATGTTTTAATCAGCGATCGTGAACCTTCACGCCTGCCTGTCCGAGGTTATTACTTTTTTTTCTGGGCGGGACTGTTGATTCCTCTGGTTGGTGGAATTGTACTGGAGGACTCAGCCAATAGATATTGTTGTTGGCAGTGATTGACATCAAAGGGTCTATCACGTTATATACTAAGAAGTAAAATCAATACGTTCACTTCTGAACCTGCTTTGCTAGATGTTAGTTACCAGAATGCTGTCTCTGCAGTATCTGGCACAAAGCAGATACGACCCTTAGACAAGGCAACAAAAATTAATGAACACACTCTTACACACGCTAGGGTAATTTAGAGTTACTGTATAAAATCAACATAGCATGCAGAACTGTGTGATGTAGTTAGAAACTGGTTAGCGAAATAAGGCGAAATTGCGTGGACTTGACGCATTTAGTCATTGTCACAAAAGTAGTTTGAAATACGCGCTGTACAGAATTGAAGTAATTTTAATAGTTTTAGGTTACATTGTCTCCTTAAAGCAGTGTTTCCCAACCTCGGTCCTAGGGGCACACTGTGGCTGCAGGTTTTTGTTCCAACCAGATTCCTAATTAGTGTCAACACCGGATAACACTGATCTAATTTAATTAGCAGCTATTTTTTTTCTTTTATTTTACATTCAGAAAAGCACTGCAGCATGATTTTTACATTTATAAGGCATTTAGAAATATTTCTGCTTTTGCTACAGATTTAAATGCTTAACTCACTTTTGTTGATTTCATTATATTTTGCCCTTTCTCTGTGCAGTTTTTCCCCTTCATTGTATCTTATTAATGATAATTAAAAATGAACAGAGCAGACAAGCAGGTAAACAACACTGAATAATCAAAGGCTACAAGTACTGTAGCATCAGACCCATTAATTAGTAAACAATGGATTAATTAAACAATTAGAACACCTAGAAAAGTAGAATGAAAATCAAGATGAAAATATTGTTAAAAAGAAAAAAATGCATTATTCCCATATAACTATACATTTATATATATATATATATATATATATATATATATATATATATATATATATAAACACCAAACTTAGTTTTCTAATTTCTATATTGTTCCCAAAACACAGAATTTAGGAAATAACACATCACTTAATTAGCCCAGGAGTCCAATTAAAAACAGAAGCTGGTTGAAACAAAAACCTGCAGCCACAGTGTGCCCCCAGAACCAAGGTTGGGAAACACTGCCTTAAAGTAAGAATTTAGCTAAGATATATACAGTATAGAGAGAAGACCCATCACCAATGCACAACAATCCACATGATATTACTGTTGAAAAACGCTGATGCAGTTGAACAGTTTGATTTCTGCCCAGAGATGTCCTAAACATGTAGAATCAATGTAGAAAACCTGTGCTTGTAATTTCTGATATAGAATTAACCATGGAAGATCATAATGCATAATAGACAGGGCAATGGAAACAGTCTGTACATAACATCCCCCATCCTCTCCTAGAAAATTCACAGATGTTTCCCTGTCCACCTAGAGATGCAGTCCAGGCTAGTCTGTCTTGGAATGTGTTCACCAACTGAACCGACTCCCTTTTTGGGAAGCTACTGTACTTGTCCTCTCTCTTACCCTATAACTGAGGATTTTAAAGCTTATTGCAGAACACTGTTGCATTGAGACCACAGTACTGTAAACCAACACATTTTTAAACAACATCAGCTTTAAGTATAAAAATGATGATGGATATGAAAATCATTACCTTTCTTTGGTGTGGATTTGAAAGGGCAGAAACCAAAGAAACCATTATAAGTTAAAAATAAAGAAAATGGGTGCTACAAAGTCAACAAGATTTGAGGGTGTTTTTGGATAGTCTCAGTTTCCAGGGATTGAAACCTTACACTGATGATTATGAAAACGTTCCCTATAGCACATAACAGGCACTGCTTTCTTTTTGACTTTTTAACTACTGTGTACAAATGTAGCCTAATCTTTGAAAAAATGGTAACCAATAATTTACTACAGATCGTATTCTGGGCTGCTTAGAACTTTTTTGGAGTAGTCATGTAAAAAACTGTTGAAATCTTTTGGGAACAAGCATAAATAATATTTAGGGAGTGAGAATATCATACTGTATATATTCCACTCTTTGGGATGTTGCTTGATATGAAGAGTAACACCAAAAGAAAGATTATTTCTACAGATTATAAAAAAAGCCTGCTTATAGTGGCAGTATTCAAAAACGTATAAGCAGAACTTAATATTGCAAAATGCTGTCTACACAAATAAAGAAAACAAAGATCAGTCAATATATATATTAAACAGATCAATTCAAACACTAACACATTTAGAAGAAGAAAGATACATACAGGTATATCAAAAGAAAAAAGTTCTAGCTTACATTTTAACTGAATAATAATGTTATTGTTTCTCAAGTTTTCATTTTTTTCCAGCAGAGTTTCATTAGATCTGCCACTGACCTGAAAGCTCGATTACTTCAGATAAACATTTAATATTTATTAACGGTTTATGACTTACATCACAAAGTGAACCAATCATTAATAATAGAACTTCATATGATTTCACCTATTGCACACATAAGTATATAATATGAAGCGCGCCAAATATAGTAAAGATCAACTGATTGTAAACATACTTGTAAAAAACAACATACTCTTCCAACAACTGTCATCCTTCTACATTACTTAAAAAACATGAGCGTTTAGGGAGACACATATCGAGTTGAAGAATGGAAAGATAAAGTTGCATGCTTATAATCAGAAAATATTTCTAAATGTATCGGCACTGAAAGGGACATCTTGTGGTTTCCAGATCAGTCCATGTCTGTGGGAATTTAGTAATATTTAGAATCCCTTTTTAAACTTACTAGAACCTTTCGCTAGCAAGATCGTAAAAACAGAACTATACAGTGTTTTACACACATTTTGAAAAACTTATTTTTAAAGAAAACATGGAATTTGGCATGGTTAGATATTATATGGGTTCCATTAACGTGGACATCACTTTTTTCATGTTTTAAAAGGCACAATTCCATTTCATTGTTTTGGAGCCTTCATATATACCTTCGAGGATTCGAAAGCATTAATAAGCACACTCACGAAGATTACACTAGTTTGCCGTTAGTGATCAACCTTACAGCATTAATTTGATTTGAGGGAGTAAGCACTGAGAGTACATGCAGACGTTGTATAGACATGACCGTAAGAAATCAAATTACAGTCAGTAATGCTACTCGTTGCATTAACATGCCACATAGGTTGGCTCCTGGGTTGCAGGTATTACGTCTGATTCTGTCTACTGTCAGGAAGTCACCGAGACCCTGCAAGGGAAAAAGTGCGTCCTGAAAATGGATGGAAGTGTTTTTTTCTTTTTGTGTGTGTTTATTGACCTCTTAGGATCAGATGACTTAATTTTTATTGTATGATTGTTAGTCAGTTACTTAAATTAAGGGAGAAAATCTAGCATTCATGTTGTAAAGCAATTTACACGCAATGCGATTGAGTCGAGAAGCGCGTTACCGCATCTGAAAGCGCGCTCTTGCGCCACTCTCTCGTGAACGGGCGCGCCGCTGCGTGACAAGGGACGAAGAGATTCTGCAGCTGCCTGCTTGAATGTGCATTCTGGGGGGGATGCGGTGTTTAGTGCTTTAAATATATATTTTGAAATTAAAGGACTCACTTGAGCTAATTCTTGTCGGACGTTATTATTTTCCGAAATACAACAGAAGAAACAGAGTAAAAAGGTAAGAAATGCACTGTTGAGCTAAGCTGGTATAAACCATTCAAACGAATTCCCTTCGTATGGGATTCATTTCTTGTCTTCGGATTTAATGCTGACTCTAGTCTTGCTTTGGTGGCAACAAATATGGATGCTGCCGGCTGTTGCCGATGCAGCAGTAAGATTAGCGGCTTTAATTCTGCCCTGACAGGCGGTGCAAAGCAGGCCCGTACCGAGCCGAGCTTTCCTGTCCCCTGCCTTTTCACATGACGCTTTTCTGTTCATTTGTGTGGAAACCAGACGCGGAATTCTCGGTGCGTACCTTGGGTTTGTAGAAAGGAGTGACAAATGAAAAGCCACCACGGTGACTAGTGACTAATTCTTAACGGATTTGCATTACCGAATACGTTTTTTCCATTATGTGGACTCAAAGCACTGTACACGAAGCCAATATCCCATAATCCGAATATAAAAATCATGTGTAAGGTTTAAAATTTATATTTTTCAGGTGCTTAATTTTGAGAAGATATACTTCCAGATGTCAACATATATTTGATTTAAAAAATCGATATATCCTAAGGGGCAATTTAAAATGTGCATAGGTTTCGTATAATTTGGTTACCTGTCATCCAGGGGATTAATTTCATCTTCTGAAAAATCCATTCTGAATGTACATACAAATTGTATTATTCATTAAACTTATGAAGTATTTATTTAACATTTTTGGCCTGACTGCAGAATGCAATATTGATTTATAACTCTTTAGAAAATTAAATTAGACCTATCAATTTGGTTAAATACATTTGTTTTCTACGATATGCTTTGTGAGAAGGCACATTCATTTTTTGTCAAGTACAAGAGATTTCCTACTCTCTATCCCAAAGTGCAACAATGTTCATACTGAAAAATGTTTGATAGTCATTAGCTGTTAATATAAATGATTAAAAAAAAAATCAGAATAATAATTTAATGCTTACTAAATGACTGTGTTTGGCCCAACACTTTAATTACTTTCTGTGAAGTGATCCAAACTTTAAAAGTTAATCTTCTTCCTGTGTCCTTTTTACATGTTTTCTGGTGAAAATATTGTGTATATATCGCACTATTCCCTGTCCCATAAGTCAAATACTATTTTTTACCCCCCACTGACTGCCACAGGGCAACAAGAGGACTCTTGGTTTTTCTGGAGCTGTTCACTTTCTGTGACACAGTTCATGTACGGATCTCTCTTTTATTTAATTTCTGCTTTTCTGATGTCTGTATATACAGAGGAAAAACATGTAAACTCAACACAGAAACTATTCAAGCCGTTAATTCTGATTGCCCACATTAACAGTTTCAGGTCAGGTTTTCATTACACTTGGGTAGTTCATACAAGTGCTTCTATGCAGATTTATTTTATCAAATGTGCTATCTTACGGTCAAGCCTTTACCACTGATGTTACTCATTGTCAAAGAGTGCTAATTGATTTCACATTGCCATTTTAACTATATTTAGAGGTTCTCCTGGAGTGGTTTGTTCTTTGTTTTAGTAATGCAATTAATAGATACTCGACTATTTTGTTAATGCTTCTATCCGTAAAATATACCTGTATGTCAATGTTTGTTAATGGTAGGATGTATTGTATTGTTTTATATGAAAAGTATTTATTTTCTTCTGACATATCTTTTTTTTTTCTTTTTTCAGTTTTAATCTTTTAATTTTTTTGTGGTACTGCTCTGAAGATATTGATACATCATTTGTTTTTCAGGCTCAGTCCTTTTTATTTGACATTTTATTTGTATGGTATAGTCAGTGTGTCAAATGGCTTGTGGTGAGCAAATACTTATGAGTCATCTAATTATTTTGCTCCTAAATGTTGCTCAGTTTCCCTTTCTCAATGGCAAGATAAATCTAATAAATGTTGATTTGTAATGACAGGAATTGGTTGAGAGATGACTTCTTACAGGGATATCAAGATTAAAGTGTGTTAAATTTATTTAAAATTTTGAAAAAGTGAATGCTTCTGCTTGTTTATTTCAAGGGCTGACATCTGAACCAGTAATTGAGACTTGAATGATTAAAGAAACTTTGTTTCTTAATTACAACACAACTTCAATGATAAACATTACAAAAAAAAATGTGAAAAATTTTGAATAGTGTGTTTTGTTTCATTCTGCTTACTAACATTTGTTTTATCTAACCTACACTTCTTGGTGAAAGAAACTTTAACACACTAATACAAACAAGAAGTGTTAACTGTTTGCTTGCTGTTAGTTGAAAAATACACGTGAACACTGTAGTCTTATCTGTGTAAGAAAGTTAATTTCAAACATAAACCACTGATTATTAAAATGTAATGGTTTAGTAAATTCAAGAGGTCCATTTGTTATATATGTAAATTGCTGCAGCAAGGTTGGTTGATAACTCAGTATCAATAATTGTTTAATGCAGTAAACGTCTTGATAAGGATAATCATATAGTAGATAATCCATCCATCTATTGTCCAACCTGCAATATCCTAACTAGAGGGTCACGGGGGTCTGCTGGAGCCAATCCCAGCGAACACAGGACAGGAAACAAACCCCGGGCAGGGAGCCAGCCCACCGCAGGGTACACACACACACAGCACACACTAGGGACAATTTAGGATCACCAGTGCACTTAACCTGCATGTCTTTGGACTGTGGGAGGAAACCCACGCAGACACGGGGAGAACATGCAGATTCCACGCAGGGACGACCTGGGAAGCGAACCCGGGTCTCCTAACTGTGAGGCAGCAGCACTACCCACTGTGCCACCGTGCCTCCTAAACACAGAACCAACTTCCAAAATTACAGTACCCTGTGAGCCCTACCAGACACTTGCAAAAGTAACTGCCCATAGGTTTCAGTCAGATACTTTAAAAAATCAATCAATCCTTTTCTTTAAAATGTCATGCATATACCTCCAGAACTGGCTGACAGAACTTCTAATCATTTCAGAATTGTTCTCTCTTACAAGACCCTTTCTCTTGGCTGATTTGTTGTGACAATTGCTTTTCTGCCATTTTTCTTTGCTTCCTCACAGATTACCTTGTAATCTTCTGTTTTAGTTTTCTGACATTCTTACAACATTTGCTCTTTTCCTCAATTGCCATCTTTACCTTAACTGTCCACCACCTTTGTCCAACTGTAGACGTCTTTTGTTTTTTTTTTTTGAACCAGGCATTCTTCACTGTTTTCCCCTTGCCATTTACGCCTGATGCTAAATCCTCATTTGCTCATGCTACCACCATTTCATTAAATTCATTTCTCACACTTTCCTCTATCAACTTTTAGACCTTCAGCCTCAGTACTAAATGTTTCCTTTCTTTTGTTCTTGGCACTGGCTAAAACATCTCTTACAAACAAGTGATATTGCAATAGATAGCCTTTGATTTCTTTAAACATAGATTTTTCTTTTAAACATTGATTGTTTATTTAATTTTTCATTGTTTGTGTTACACAAGGACTTACATGCTGAACATTATTTCAGAGCATTGCCATATAATGAAAGCATAGGTTAACAAAATGAAACAACTTGAATGTATACCTGTAATGATTATGTGCTTATTCACTAATATTGTATCCAAAATGTATTTTTAGTGTCAGTTTAATAGATCATAGTTTATGCAAGTTTTGGTATGCATACTGTATCTCTGGTTTTAGCACAACATAGGGCATGGAGGGAAGTTTTACCCAGTTAAAGGGTTGAATTCCTATCACTGGCTAGACTAGAGTGTGCTTTAGAGGACAATTATTACAAGACTAGCTGTGTACGCCTGTGCTGTAAAAAGCCCGGGGTCCTAGAATCTGTTGAAATTGTCAGGAAAAAAAATTGAAATGTAGAGATGTCAAGTAATTGAAAGGATCTTCTCTCGGCATCTCTCTCCTAGGAGGTTTCGTTTTGCCGACGTGCTCGCATCGCTTGTGTATTAGCGGCTAAGCGACTTTGCCTTTCTTCGGAGGTTTCGTTTTGCCGACATGCTTGCCTCGCTTGTGTATTAGCGGTGGGAGGAAAAGTAAAAGGGATACTGTTTTGTCGATGTGCTCGCCTCGCTTTTATATTAGCGGGTAAGCAAGTGACTTTCTTCAGAGGTTTCGTTTTACCGACATGCTGGCTTCGCTTTTCCTTGGAAGTGGAGCCCTTACCCCGACTCCACCTCTCACTTCCAGGCTGGATAGACAAACATAATTCCACGCGTATATGTTTATATATAAGAAAAGAGGTATTCATAGCATATGTAAGACTTGTATACAGTTCTTCACAGAAGACAGTCTCAAAGTGACATCTCAGATTTACAAATACACAATAGTAGCAGAATCCTTATTATGTCTGGAAGATATTACTGCAACTGCAAATGTAAAATTAGCAGCTTCATGTATTCAATGCATGTTCTTACTGTTCAAAAATGTATTTTGAATTCAGAAATCAAGTTGGTCAACTTAGAAATAAAAATAAATATAATCTGTATTTCTCATTGTGCCAAAGCATAGTGGAAGCCTAATGTGAGTGTATATCTGATTGTGTATAACAGAAATACTGTAGAATTCAAAGTTTTTAATTATAGTGGAAACATATTATAGAAATAAGCTCTTTCAAAAGTCCTTCCAAGACATAATTTTTTCTTTCTTATATTTCACTGTTTTTCATAGTAGTTTTTGAAAGTAGTGGAAAGTTGTGGTGAGTAACATGACAAAGTACCATATGCAAAAACATGACAACGTACTCCATAGTCAGCATGTTAGTATTTTTATTGCTTTTTCTTTAAAATGTATTTTAAAATTAAAAGTGAACTGAAATAAAGAACACCCCTGTATAACTATTTACCTATAGCAATGACAGTAGTGCAAAACTTCACACAACATATTTTAAAGTTGAATATTTTAATGTAATTAAAATATCCAATAAACCAAATAAACAATCCAGTTGAAGCAAGCTATTTCTGTCTCACAGCAGTAACACTGGAAATATAGCAGGAATGGTTAAATCTAGCTTTAGAAGTTATGTTAAAATGGTGCATAACTTTTTAAAAGGAAAACAACACCATTGCATAAAAAATCTCAATCAGCTGTATAAGATTTAATCTAAATTTATGAACTACAGATATGTTAATCCAGAGAGCATATGCTTTGACACATTCCCAATTACCCCTTTTTGATCCAAAACATTGATTCTGCTGAAACTCCCGGCTTCTTTCTTTCAGTTTTATTTGTAGTGACAAAGATGAAGATAATAGTATAAAGCAAATTAGAAAGAATAGGACCTTGCCTTAATTTGCCTGGAGACATGTTCATTTTCAATACAGTACAGTATGTTGACAGTATACTTAATGCAATATGTGAATTTTTGTAGTTGCCACTTGTGACATCGCACTTTCTCTTTTTATTCCAGTCATGTTAATTTTTGGCTTGTATTTTGGGAGAAACAGAGAGTGTATGTTGATTTGCTACCTAATCTGCACAAAAAGCAGTTAACTTTTTTAAATGAAAATTAAAAAGCAAAAACATAAAACAAAATAAAAAATGCCATTTATAGATGACCCAATTATTATTTTTTTAATCTTATATAATAAATATAAATGAGAGATCAATTTAACATCATAACTCAGGTCGCAAAGTTATCTTCAGATATATTCTAAATTTATTTTTAAATATTTGTTTTATCAAATGGCCCTTAAATAGATTAAACTGTGCACCTCAATATCCATCCATTTTTCTGCCATGTTACTGGCAATTTTTTTAAATGTTCAAGTACATGTATCAGCTTCAACCCAAGGCTTTAACTTAAATAATGTGTCAGCATTGGGTTACTGAGATAAAGAAACATAATTTAACAGAAAGACATTCTTCTCTGTAGGTTTTCTTTATTACAACTGTATTATCTTTTCCCAAACTGTCCATTCCTCACCTTTACTTTCCCTACGCTTCTCTCCATAACAAACTGCAATACAGAAAAGGTCTCTGTCTAACCTTAGAACAAATTCCTCAACACTTCTAAAGATCACATAAATGCTGTATATTTTCAATTTATACATGTGGAATTATTAACAGTATGAATGATTTAAATTAACTTTTCAATGTATCTATAAAATATAATCATACAATTGCATTAATGCATTTTATTATCAGAATTATATAATCTCCAGTATACATTCTGACTGTTCTTAGAACTGTCATGATATAAGTTTAGTGAGCTCTGTCTGGTGACTGCTGTCTGTTGCTACAGTCACCTCACAAGGCAGCCATTGTACAGTAGGATGCACATAGCAATTAATGAGTGGGTCAGGGAGCATGTAGATTATGAAGGAATTAATATGCTACTTTAGTAACATTGAGTTCTGAGAATCCCTTGTAAATTAACAATTAATCTTAAGATTACTGTTTACTACCTTCCTAGCATTATAATGCTTTTGGGAAACTCACCTCTTTTGAGTTCTTACTATTACTCGTATAAAGCACTTTGAGCTACTTAAATACAGTATGTGAAAATATGTTATATACAATTAGTAAATGTTGTTGTTGCTGTCCTATATGGAGCAGTGAATGAGCCACCAACTTAGATGCTGATGCCCACTTTACCAGCATTAAACCATTTGGTTGATTTTTTTTTTCATTTCTGACATTTTCATTGCTCTGTTTAAATTTTTTAAATGTAAATCTATTCAAAATATATGACTTAAGAGTTGTGTTTTAGTGTTTTTTATTTCAAAGCAGAGAGAGGTTCGGAGCAAAGCAGAGTTAGGTTAAATTTAAATCTTAGTAACACCTCCCTGTCAAAGACCAGGGCTGAAGATCTAGTTACTTAAGAGCAAAAATGTAAAAAACAAATAATTTACATGGTAAAGCAGGTTAAAATAAAAGGGGAGCCCCCTAACAATAATGTTCTAAATTCCTATCTTAGCCTGTTTTCTCACACAACAAGGGCACAGAGTGATTTATAATACCAAAAAATGTTTTTAAAATTTATTTTCAGGGACTTCTATGATTTTAATTTGTGGTTTCGGGGGAAGGTTCAGAAGGATTAACTAGGGGATCATGCAACCCCAGTATTTAAAAACCTTGATTAAGGCTGCAGCAGCATTGTTTGGTTCATGTTTTTATATTTACAGTAAACTGTTCTCATATTTTTAGCATGTCAATGTTCATGTTTCATTTGTATAAGACCACAATATTTTATTTAAACACTTAAAAAGGTTTGTTGATAATTTGTTTTACAGTCAAAGATGACATTGCAGCTTCTGTTATTTTTACCTTAAAATATTTATCAAATGATCCTCATTGTCAAAATGACAGAAAACATAGATACTATTTTTTTGTCCATTTTGCCCACCCGTAGCTCTGTATTTGTAAAGCACATTTGTGTTGTATTTAGTACAGAATGGTGTTAAATAAAGTGAAAGTTAATACAACATAATATTCACAAATTCAGTTAATTGAATTCTGGTTCACAGGGGGCTAGAGCCTATCCGAGCATCATTGGTGGTTGTTGCTATCTATACTAATAAACGGCAAAGCCCTCACTCACTCACTCACTCACTCACTCACTCACTCACTCACTGACTGACTGACTCATCACTAATTCTCCAACTTCCCGTGTAGGTAGAAGGCTGAAATTTGGCAGGCTTATTCCTTACAGCTTCCTTACAAAAGTTGGGCAGGTTTCATTTCGAAATTCTACACGTAATGGTCATAACTGGAAGCTGTTTTTCTCCATTTACTGTAATGGAGTTCAGCTGGAGGGGCGGAGTTCGTATGACATCATCACGCCTCTCACGTAATCACGCATTACGTAGAAAGCCAGGAAGAGCTACAAAACGCGCTTTAGAAAACATGCATTATATAATTAAGAAGGCAGCGAAACAATTAGAAGCGAGCGAGTGACATATAAAACCATATTCAGCAGCTCACGTGAACTGACGCAGTGCGCAGACAAAAAGTAACAGTTCCAAAGAGTGCTGAACAAAAACTGAATTACACTGCTACGCTCAAATAGATAAACCACACGCCGTGGCGCGATACTAAAGCATTCGACTGTAGCGCCCACGTCCGAGGTTCGATTCCCGAGAGGGGATGCACTAAGTATGTACGCGCGCTTCTCGATTTATTTTAACCTCGCATCCCCTTAGTTTGAGACGTATGAAAACGCATGCGGTTAACGCAGAAAGACAGATCACCTATTCACCTATTGAAGCTTCATGAATAATGGATACTTTATTCGCGATCAATGATTGTTTTGGTAAAGCCATACTCAGTGTATTCATTAGATGAACGGTAAAAAAGTAAGAGCGAGGGGACGGTAACTTACTGAAGCACACAAGCAAAACCACAATTGCACGCGGGCTCGATGTACTGACTTGCGCGATCACATTCCAAAAAATATTTTTTTTCAAGTTCTATTTAGTCCATATGAGTCAAACTCAAGGCCCACGGGCCACATCCGGCCCGGCGTGTAATTATATCCGGCCCGTGAGATCATTTTATATACTGTATTATTGTTATTAATGGCCCGGGTATATGAAGCGCTGGTAACACAATAAACTACAGATCCCATAATGCAGCGCTTCAGGTGCCTTGCCGAACACTTAACACGTTAATCAAGTCTAGCTTATGATACTGTAAATTATTGCGAAGCTAGCCCACACGATGCCGAAGAGAAAAGTTGATTCTGAAAATAGAGCCTTTAAAAACCGATGGGAGGCCGAGTATATGTTTACTGACATTGCCGGTAAACCCGTGTGTCTCATTTGTGGAACGTGTGTACAAAAACTGGGGTCTCCTTCCCAGCAAAAGTCGAGCAGCCGGCGCGCTTCTGCCTTAAATCAAAGTGAGCACTTTTAATTTTTTTCATCCTCCCCCTGAGCTATAGCCCAGACAATTGCAAACACGGGACCCCTTTTCTACACCACGGCAAAATAATATTAAGGCGATTCACACTTTCTTTTGCACGTATACGATTATGAGGTCCTCAGTTCGGATTATTATGACATGCACACGAGTGGAGGACTGACAGTGCCATCACAGCCGATTAATGGAAGAGACGTCTCACCAGTCTACACAAGACCCACCGCGACTGTCTCCAAAAGGCGATCATATCGTCACCGAACACATCTCTCTATACTATATAAAAGAAAAAGGCAACTTTCCTTTCTTTACACCTTTTTTCATTTTATCCCAAACCAAAGCCTTTCTCTCTTAACACTGCAGAGGACACAAAACAATTTTTCTTTAATTACTGGTAATACCGTTAAGGCACATTACCAGAGGCAGAAATTTGAACGTTCACATAGAAAATGTAATTTCTATACCACAGCCGTCGTGTAGCGCCTTTCAAAAGGGATCAACTACCGAGAGATGATCCATATACATTTTAGCTGCTGTTAGTACTACTTACCTGTTCTGTTATACCGTCTTTAAAATGTAGTTTACCCGCAACCACTCGAGTAGTGCTTAATGTACCTGTACTTCTTAAAACGTTAATGTTTTACTGTTTAATAACTAATAGACTATATTTTATTATTTTTCCCTTGCACTCAGTGACCAAAGCTATACACACACATATAGACACATACATATATATACACATGTTTGTATGTATGTGTATATAATATATACACACACACCTATCTACATTTTATATATATATATCTATAATAATAAAAGGCAAAGCCCTCACTCACTCACTCACTCACTCACTCACTCACTCACTCACTCACTCACTCA
>JANRMT010062856.1:69101040-69122700 GCA_026402145.1 Polypterus bichir lapradei
TCACTCACTCACTCACTCACTCACTCACTCACTCACTCACTCACTCATCACTAATTCTCCAACTTCCCATGTAGGTAGAAAGCTGAAATTTGGCAGGCTCATTCCTTACAGCTTACTTACAAAAGTTAAGCGGGTTTCATTTCGAAATTCTACACGTAACAGTCATAACGGTCGATAACGGTCGACAACGTCCGCCATGTTGAACTTTCTTATTTATGGCCCCATCTTCACGAAATTTGGTAGGCGGCTTCCCTGCGCTAACCGAAACTAATGTATGTACTTATTTTGATGGTATGACGCCACTGTCGGCCACCATATTGAACTTTCCAACGTCACCAATTTTCAAACTTCCCGTGTAGGTAGAAGGCTGACCCCATCTTCACGAAATTTGGTAGGCAGCTTCCCTGCGCTAACCGAAACCAGTGTACATACTTATTTCGGTGGTATGACGCCACTGTCAGCCGCCATATTGAACTTTCCAACGTCACTAATTCTCAAACTTCCCGTGTAGGTAGAAGGCTGAAATTTGGCAGGCCCATTCCTTACAGCTTACTTACAAAAGTTAAGCAGGTTTCATTTCGAAATTCTACGCATAACGGTCAACAACGCCCGCCATGTTGAAATTTCTTATTTACGGCCCCATCTTCACAAAATTTGGTAGGTGGCTTCCCTGAGCTAACCAAAACCAATGTACGTACTTATTTCGGTGGTATGACGCCACTGTCAGCCGCCATATTGAATTTTCCAACATCACTAATTCTCCAACTTCCCGTATAGGTAGAAGGCTGAAATTTGGCAGGCTCATTCCTTACAGCTTACTTACAAAAGTTAAGCAGGTTTCATTTCGAAATTCTATGCGTAACGGTCATAACGGTCAACAACGTCCGCCCTTTTGAACTTTCTTATTTATGGCCCCATCTTCTCGAAATTTTATAGGCGGCTTCCCTGCACTAACCGAAACCAATGTACGTACTTATTTCGGTGGTATGATGCCACTGTCGGCCGCCATATTGAACTTTTCAACAGTCTTTGTTACTTATGGGCCCATCTTCAAGAAATTTGGTACACGGGTTCCCAACGCTAACTGAATCCTACTTACGTACATATATATGTCCATAGCCTGCAGCTTGGTCACCATGTGAGGCGGCGTTGGGTCCCTAATCCCAACGCCTCCCACGTTGTTGGCTGCCTGCCTATATAAGGCCGTCCGTCGCTCCAGTCTCTACATTCCCTTCCTTGCTTCGCCACGGGATTCACGTCTCCCTGCTGATAACTACAGCCTTTTTGTTTAATCTACGCTTCTCCGCTGTTTTATTGTTTGTTTATTACAATTATAGCTATTGTATAGGTATTTTACACTTACTTTACATTACTCAGGTACCCATTTCCTTCATCATTCCAACCCCCATTACCATGTCTATCGAGGTAATCACCATCAATCAAAGAACTGTCACTTACCGAGCGGTTTCCATGCCCGGAGATGGCACCTACCTTTTCCATTCCCTGTGTTACATATTGCACGGCCATATCAGGCTCACTCTTGATATCCGGAAGAACATTGTGTCTTATGTATTGAATGACTGGGACAGGTTCAAGGTGTGGACTGATGACGGTACAGGAGATAATTATACTACACAGGAGCACTAGAAGAGTGAAATGCTTAAGCCCTTCACCTATGGTTCTGCATGTGAGTTGATGGCTGCCGCTGAATTGTTCGGTTGGTGCTTTCAAGTGTACCGAAATGGCCAAATATTTTACACCTTTCGACAACCGCCAATGCCTCTTAAACATTTTACATTCACAGATGACGATTTCAGTAGTGGACACTTTGATGTTTATGAATGTTTAAACTCTCAAAAGCTGGATGTGAAGTTATCGATGAAACCGGTTGTAAGATTACAACGCTTGACAGATGCCGAATGTCACTTCAACACAAGTCCTGCAAATACTGTCGTAATTGAAACAAACCATGAACCTCAAACTGATTATGACAGCAGCAATCCAAGCTGTGAGATTTGAGACAAGATTACTGTTCATATGGCCAACTGTAAGTTGCATGCTCAAGAGTAAGCTCAGCGCACAGCTTGGTCATGTTACAACCGGAGGGCCGAACTGACAACATGGTATACAAAGAGATCCTTAACAAATAATTATTGGCATATTTTCCCTCAGTTTAAAAAGGTTACATTTTCTTCTTAATAAAAATTTTAATGCAGTACTTCGCCGCTGCGAAACGCGGGTATTTTGCTATATATATATATAGATAGATAGAGAGAGAGAGAGAGAGATGACAACAACACTCATATCAATGACAAAACAATTACATTAACAATCATGTTGCGTTATTTTTAAAATATTTCCTTTTCTTTTTCATAACTTCTTTAACACACTACTTCTCCGCTGCGAAGCGCGGGTATTCTGCTAGTATATATATATATACACACACACACATATATATAATTTGTGTGTGTGTATGTATGTGTGTGTGTGTATGTATGATGTAGATAGATAGATATATATTATATATATATATGTGTGTGTATATATATATATGTGTATATGTAGATATCTAATGTATATACATATGTATATATTTATATAGATATGAAGATATATATATATATATATATATAGACTCAAAACCATTATGACGGCAGCAATCCAAGCTGTGAGAAAACAGTAAAAAGGAGGCGTGTCAGATGTCGTGGTACATTTTCTAATGCAGCTAGACGAAAACAACTTTGTGACGCTGCCGCAAATACACAAAACAATTACTTTCACAATCATGTTACATTATTTTTCAAATGTTTCCTTTTCTTTTTCATAACTTCTTTAACACACGACATCGCTGCGAAGTGCAGTTATTTTGCTATACAGTATATATATATATCACAGCGACACTCATAACAGTGACAAAACAATTACATTGACAATCATGTTACGTTATTTTCAAAATGTTTCCTTTTGTTTCTCTTTCCTTCTTTAACACACTACTTCTCTGCTGCCAAGCGCGGTTATTTTGCTATATATATATATATAGATATAGATATATATATATATATATATATAGATATAGATATATATATATATAGAGATATAGAGATATAGATATATATAGATATGGGAACAACACTCATATCAATGACAAAACAATTACATTAACAATCATGTTACGTTATTTTTTAAATTTTTCCTTTTCTTTTTCATACCTTCTTTAACACACTACTTCTCCGCTGCGAAGCGCGGGTATTCTGCTAGTTATTAATAATAGCCAGTCATAATGATTTCCAATGGTTATCATGAAAATTATACACATCAGAAGCTTTGTTAGGACTGTTTAATGGCAAAATAATGGGCCTACAACCTTTATTTTAATAAATTAGTTACAATTTCAGCATCAACTGCTCTTTAAAAGTAATTTGTTGAAAGACATGTTTTCATTGTTTTTTTAATATTGTAGCTGCCGATGTATAAGGCGAAGTCAGGCACGGGTAAGACGCGTGTCAAAGAAATCTCACAGTCCAAAAGTTCGTTTTAAAATATTTAGTGAAAGTTAAAAACAAGTAATCCACACAAGAATTAAAAGAAAAATAGTTACACACATAGAATAAAGGCAAAAAAAAAGGAAAAAATGTATCTATAGACTTAGTTTTTCTTAAGATGCTTTGGTCATTTCTGTACTTAAAAGTTCTTAATTTCTTCTTCTGTATGCCTTAAACATACGGTTCAACACTTAAAACTTTTTTTTTTAAGAGTTACTGCACACTCAAAAAGACCGTAGGCCGTTGGCACATAGACATGCACCCAGGTACGTTCACATGCGCAAGCACGAAAGTGATCACAAACAAGGACACGGTTAAAAAACCATATGCCTCTATACCTTACACAAGGCAAGGCTAGACACTAACTGGAGAACTTTGTTTGCTCAAAACTATTAGAAAATGACAGGAAAATACCAACTCATTTCTATTCACGGGGGTTATAGGAACCTCCCATATTTTATGCATTATCATCTAGTAACTATTCATACATTTTATAGAACTAGGAAAATGGCTCTTACAAATATTTTGTATTATCTATCCTTGTTCTGTTACTCTTGTCCTGATGAGGGTAGCTCCTTTTGGATTCCCAAGCCAACGGTGATAAATCATTCCCTTGTTTCTTCTCGCTGTGTTCTGGGATTTGCTGCCAAGGGACTGTACCTGGTACTCCTCCATCCAGAGGAGCCTTGGGGCATCTCCATCACATACCCAAACCACCTCATTTGTCTCCTAACAAGCACTCAGTTTTTGTTCTGTGTAGGTTTACTGCTACTATAATAGAGAAATACAGAGCAACATTGCTACATTATGTTGTACAATGTTTAAGTGAAAAGCTGTTATTGGAACACACCTGTATACACTGTATATTGTTCTTATGGTAAGACACAACTGTAGCCAGACTGAACTTCATGTGTTTGATGAGTAAATGAACATCATAAAACTTGAACTGTGAAAGCTAACTAGAGATTGACATTTCCCAAATTCAAAAGAAAAAAAATGGCAGACTTTGAAACTGTAAAACAGCCTGGTGTTCCTTTGCTCATTTAAATGGGAGACCTGGTAAAGAATACAGGCATATTAATCACATCTCAAGTGCAAGTACAGCTGTTGTTATGTAACACAGCACCTTGCAAAAATACCATTTAACAGAATGGTTTATTACGTGACTGTTGTCACAACATGAATGATAGTATTCATTACTTTAAAACCAGTAGGACATTTAATAAAAATGAACATAAAGAAAGCCAGAAATAAAATCATAGGGTTGAGCTCTATTTTATATTTGTAAAAATCAGTAGATTTTGTATTCCACAAGTACTCTAGTCTATACTTTTTATACCTAATGAACTGTTTTATCAGTAGGACACGTTGATCTGACAAATATTTTAGATCAGCAGAACATTATTTAAGCAACCTCATTAACATGTGTGTAACTCTCATAAAATTCAGTTTCTCACTAATCTTGCCAATAACAATGTGAATTTTTATTTATACCCTGTGGACCAGAATTTGATTAAAAGTGTTGGGAATGTTATGTGATCTTTTTGTCCTTGTATATCTCAAAATGTATTGTGCCTACATTGTAGTTCTCATTAAAGTGCCGAGTTCCATTCTTTGCTAAACTTTATTTAACTATAATAAACCATATCATCTACTGTAAATCAGTGTTTCCCAACCGTTTTGGTGTCACGACGCAGTTTTTCACATACCAGCGTGTTCGCAACCCACTGGGCTGGGGGCCCTCCATGCATCGAGTGACAGCATCAAAATAGGTTGGTGAAGTGGGTGTGGGTTTGGGGTGTCCTGTGCGATCACCAGAGCATTAGATGAATCAAGCACAATTGGTAATGCTGTTCCTCTTTGGTGGAAACCTATATACCTGCCATACTTGTACATCCAGAATCTGTAATTTCCTGTGTTATTTTTGACAATAGCAATATCACTTTTAATACTAATGCTATTCAGACACAATCAACAAGTTGTTTTCAAACTACAGAATACTCCCAATTTAGCAAATTTCTAGGGACACATTTAGGACAAATATCTGTATACACTTTTAGGTTTGACTCACTTACAAAATAGTTTGAACAGACAAACTGAAAAAAAATTCTTACATGAGGCAAAAATCAGAACAGAGCTGCTTTAGCACCAGTGTGAACATAGCCTTAAAAGACATCTGTTTGCTTAGATGATCTTTTTCTTTTTTTCATATTCAGCTACAGCATCTAATGAAACATTAAATGTGATAAAGTGCTAAATATTTGGATGTTAATTCAGGGTATTTACAGGAACTTTGTAGAACTGTTTACTATGTTGTACTCTGTAGTTACCATTATTTGCTCAAGCACTGCATGCATTTATTCTTACAGCTTAATTATTAGCATTCGTTTACAGTATACATACAAATCCTTTTCATCCTTTACACTTTTGCTGAGGAATGTGATTTACCTTTGTATTTTCTCCTCATTTAACAAAAGGTATGTTCAATGTTTCCCTTCCAGCTGCATCAGTGTGCTCCAAAATTGGTGTCAGCTGGTTTAAACATGGAATATGTGCTCAACGTAATGTGCACAGTATGACTCATCTGACAGTGATGCCATTAGCACTGTATCTCTGGTTGTAAAAAAAGAATTCTCCACAAGAGTTTTTTTTCTTCACAAGTCTTTGGCATCTGATGTTGGTGTCTCTATTCCTCTGTCTCACTATCTGGGTATTCTCATACATTTCCATTTTCTTTTTATGCAGCCTAGCAAACAAAATGGAGGGTTCTTATAAATATTGTCCTTGGCATTTCTGCCATGTTCCTTTCTCTCATTTTTTCTTTTGAATAATTTTTTTCTAGCTCTTGACACACACACATGCCAAAGATGTGGCTATGTGCAAGAAGGTGCTCATCCAGAATTGACTAAAAACACCAAAACCTTCATTAGTATATTGTTCTGTAGTATGAGGATGAAATATCTGTAGAAATTGCAATCAAGATATAATGGCGGCTTATTAACATTAATTTTGTTTAAATTGAACATCAAGTGTCAATTTGACTGAAAGCAGAATATCTTCTGGCTTGACAGGGAAATATAAGCCAGGAAAATCTACAAATCAAACTGTTCACTGTTGAATAAAAGATGTCTGAATAGCCTAGATGTGTTGGGCAAGGAACCAAAGCAGAACCTGTGCTGCTGCTTGACTAGATTCTGCTGCCTTCTCCCCACCCTGATGCACAGTCATGGAGATATTAAATAGTTTAGATTAATACAAGATAATTTCATATGTTGTCAGTGAACATAGTGCTTCACTTCATTGTGATTACTGTCCAGGGTTACTTAACATATACATTTATTTATTTGGCCGATGCCTTTATACAAAGCGACTTACAACATTTGAGATACAATTGGTTACATTTCTTTCTTTTTTCCAATTGGAGTATCACCGGGTGAAGTGACTTGCTCAGGATCAGACAGTGTCAATGGCATGATTTGAACTCACAAACTCAGGATTTGAAGTCCAAAGCCTTAATGAATGCGCCACACTGCCTACTTAAAACAGAGTTTCTCAACCTTTATAGCTTGGGGACCTAGTTTTACCTATTTACGTTCACTAAGGACACACTAAAAGCAGGAATATGTGGGTTTGTGGATGAGGGATGTCCCCCTTGGTGAATTGAGCCTCATAAATGCAAAAGACATATTTGCTTATATCAAAACCTTTACTGCTTCAAAGTGGATGTATTTCGTAAGTTTTAAAGGTTTTTCATTCACCTATGGGCCCAGGTAACCATTTGTCCTATTGTAAGCTGCACTAACAGATAAAGATTACTATATACTGTACCATGATTTTGAAGAAACAAGTTTGATTTGAAAAACCCCAGACTTATCCTTTAAATGAATGTTTTCTTCTAAACCACATTTATTGTACAATTGTTTATGGTAAGTGTTTTTTTGTTAATTTGAATCAATGGCAGTTAAATAAGATAATATGTGAATACCAGTAAAAGAACCTCAGATAAACAATGCCCATCATCATTCTTACATGCAACAAGTTTATGAGCAAAGAATAATGAAAATTTAGAAAATAACATCTCTAAGTTGTAGATGTAAAAAGAAGTAAAGAAAGAAGAAGAATTAAAAGAAATGCAAAAAAATATGTATCATCATGCACCTTCCCCCATCCATCAACAGCAGAAAGTAAAGCCTCAGATATCAGGGTAGTGCAGTGTTTCCTGACATTTGGCAGTTTCAGCAGTATTCAAACTGAAATTTTAAATCTCTTCTGCTGATCTCTTTAACAGATTTTCTGTTAAATTTATTTTGGTGCTACAAAATCTTGGCAAAATTTAAGCACAAAAATAATGTGAGCAGAATAATATGTAGAAATATATATTGTAAGTTGAGTGTCAAAAACTGTTTCAGGCAGTGGTCCCAGTGACAAAGCAATTTAAAATATGATTGTTTTATTATTTGCAGAATCAATATTATTATATTATTTGATTTACTTGTTATATCACATGTGCATAAGAATTTATTCGCATGTCTTCCTCAATAAAGCAAAGCGACTTTAAATAAAAAATATTTAATAGGACAGCATGAAAATATTAGGGTGGCGTAGTGGTCTCGCAGTTAGGAGACCCGGGTTCGCTTCCCGTATCCTCCCTGCGTGGAGTTTGCATGTTCTCCCTGTGTCTGCGTGGGTTTTCTCTGGGTACTCCGGTTTCCTCCCACAGTCCAAAGACATGCAGGTTAGGTGCATTGGCGATTCAAAATTCTCGTGTGTGTGGGTGTATGTGTGTGTGCCCTGAGGAGGGCTGGCGCCCTGCCCAGGGTTTGTTTCCTGCCTTGCGCCCTCTGTTGGCTGGGATTGGCTACAGCAGACCCTCATGACCCTGTAGTTAGGATATAGTGGGTTGAATAATGGATAGATAAATGAAAATATTAAGCATAAGGTGTCAAATGCAATCTATATTACTAAACGAAGGTTGTATATATGCATGGATGCCAGGCGCACCGCACGCGCACTGCGCCTCAGCGCCCCAGAGTCAAACCCAGCGGTTTCCCAGAGTGAGGTGGCACTCAAACAACACAACACGACCTGTAAACTAAACTTGAGGTAAAGCATGCACGCCAGGTTGTATATATGCACAGATGCTAGAGGCCACAAGCAAGCCGTACACACTACCACCGCCGCCCGAATGCGACCTCCCACACCACCGCATATGCCACTTTCGTTTAGTAATGTAGCCCTCCAAGCCCGGATCTGCCGCCATGGTCACTTCAGCAAAAGACTTCTAGCTAATGACACAGCCATAGAAAAACAAAAACGAGACCGCATGGATATAAACAATGAATGCTGGCGCCTACATCTCGCTTCTGAAACACCAGAACCAGATTAGTCACGGCTCCAAAAAGAAACCGCTTTAGTACAAATATGTTTGTTTAATTAAATGAAAACTTTCCCTGGATGTACCCACCCTCCATGATTGTTCTTCCCTCTAAATATCGGAGGGAACAGAAAGTGATTGCCATTCTAGGATTTGCGATTCTTTCAAGAATCGCGGGTTTGCTGGTATACAATAAAGAACAGGAATGCAACAAAAATAGCTGCATATATTATTTAGTATTGCTGTCATTCAGAATCCTGCAATGGGGCAGTTTTAGGCTTAGATTATTCTAAGTCTTCTATGGTGATGTTGATTGTTATGTATTTCACAATGCTGAACAAAGTGTACACCGATTCTAAGTGAGGTGCCGAAGCAAAATAAGCACAATGTCTTAACAGGACAATCAAGAAAAACAGATACATGATGCAGTTTGAGACATTCATGAAAAAAGTGATTTATGTCCATATTTGATGCAGCATACCTAGTAAACATTTCTCTCTAGGTTAGGAGGTAGGGTAACTCTCAGAAATCTGAGGGAATGGTGCTTGATGCATCTAGACCATTGTTTCCCAACCTCGGTCCTGGGAACCCCCTGTGGTTGCAGGTTTTTGTTCCAACCAGATTCCTAATCAGTGACACCACCTGATATCACTGATCTCATTTAATTAGCTGGTATTATTTTTCTTTTATTCTACATTCAGAAAAGCACAACAGCATGATTTTTACATTTATAAGACATTTAGAAATATTTCTGCTTTTGCTATAGATTTAAATGCTTAACTGTCTTTTGTTGATATCATTATATTTTGCCCTTTCTCTGTGCAGTTTTTCCCCTTCGTTATATCTTATTAATGACAATTAAAAATGAGCAGAGCAGACACGTTGGCAAACAACACTGAATAAACAAAGGCTGCAACTACTTTAGCATCAGACCCACTAATTAGTAAATAATTGATTAATTAAACAATTAGAACACCTAGAAAAGGTAGAATAAAAATCAAGATGAAAATATTGTTAAAAAGAAAAAAATACATTATTCCCATATAACTGCTTGGTACATTTTAATATATATATATATGTTTTACCAAACATTGTTTTCTAATTTCTACTGTATATTGTTCCCAAAACACAGAACTTGGGAAATAACATATCACTTGATTAGCCCAGTAGTCCAATTAAAAACAGAAGCAGGTTGGAACAAAAACCTGCAACCACAGGGAGTCCCCAGGACCGAGGTTGGGAAACACTGATCTAGACATATATATTAATGCTAGCATGGAACTCACAACAAACAGTGGTGAATATTGTGCATCTTTCCACTGATGTCTGTGACATGCCATTTTTAATGATATTCAGGGCTAGGCTAGGTGACAGAGCATAACACGTAGAGGGTTCCATATTTAGATCAAAATATCATATCCCTGTCTTAGGCTAGATGGTAATAGCCAGTGCGCAAAAGCATGTTTTGAGCACATGCATATTTGTGGTAGTGCTAGAAATATTTTTTATAAAACCAGTCCTGGGGCCTCATGCATAACACCGTGCGTAGAATTCACACTAAAACATAGCGTACAGACAAAAGAGGAAATATGCACAAAAAAAATCCAGATGCATAAATCTGTGCATATGCCAACTTACACATTCTTCTGCTCCATAAATACCGGTTAGCTTGAAAAGTAAAGCTCATACACACGCCTGCCATCCCACCCCAACTCCTCCCAGAATTACTCTTTAAATATGCAAATCAATATAAATAGCCCCTTATGTTTTGCATTCTATCAAAAGACAATGGCAAAAGCACAGAAGAAGAATTTCATCGAATACCAAGTAGAGGCAAGGAAAAACGTACTATTTGTTGGTTTAAGCAGTGATATAAACAACAAAAGGAAGTTGATTGAGTGACAGACAAGGCAAGTCGCAGCCAACCATCTGAGTGTCATATGGAATCGTATTAGGGTACAGAGAAAAGAAAAACAATATAGGGACACAATGTCAATTTTAATCTTGAAATTTCCACTTTAATCAGTTTATTTTGTCATTAAAGTAGAACGTCATAAACTTCATCTTAAAATCATTTAATTTACTAGTTTCTCAGATCCCATTGTAACTAAAGTAGTATGTTAAGTGCTTCGCATTCTGTGTGTTCTTCTACTGTACTTACTGTATATGTGTGAATCACTATGGGCTTCTTAAAATGGCTTTCTCGTCCACCGACAGGACACAGAATATGTTACATTCATGATATTATAGCTCTCTGAACAACTTAAATACTAAGAGGTATACTTGATATCATTTTCATAATGATAGGGATTAAAGCATACTGTATATTAAACATGGGGACACGATGGTGCAAAGATTGTTCCTGCCTCCTGCACTATGCTTGCTGAACCACGCGCGACCTTCGATTAAATAATTTATTGCAGCAGTACTGTCTCTCTCATACTAACCCCCAATTCCTATCCTTCCTTTTCTTTCTCCAAGTAACCAATCGACACACAATCAGCTCTGTAATAGATGTCAAGCCATCTGTAAGCTTAGAACACTTTTTCTCCAAACCTTTTATGGAATATTGAAATATCTTCGTAGTACATGTTTAATTATTCCATCCATCTATCCATCCAGGGTCGTGCCAATCCCAGCAAGCATACAGCGTGAGGCAGGAACAATCCCTGAATGCGGCGCCAGCTCATCGCTACCGCTGCACCACAGTGTCCTCACATGTTTTATTATTAACAAAATACATTACTAAAATGAAGTTAAAAATGTATCTGTATAATGTAATATACATACTTTACTGCATTTCTTCTTAAAAATGATATCAAGAGCTCCAAGAAGGTAGCGCTTGGCAATCTAAATCGACCTAGAAGCCAATCGTCATCATATGTAAATATGCACTTTATAAAGTAGCTCAGGTTGCGCAATATTATAACTGTAGTGCAAGTTTAAAGTGAGGTGATTGTACTTATAAGTACAAATAGTTTTACCAGGAGCACTTGATGGACTGATTGAGTACATTTAGAACACTTGGGATGAAAGTGTTTCTGAACTGTGAGGTCCCTACAGGAAAGGCTCTGAAGTGTTAGTCGTACTTAAAATAGACTTTGTGCATGGCTGAGGCAGCGTGTGATAGTTGCTGTATCCCGATAATTCGATCAGCTGCTGTAGAGCTGTGATTCCAAATTCAGATACAGTGGATTAAATACTCTAAGTGGTGCACTGAGAGTGACAACGGTAAAGCAACATTGGTATTTGGAATAGTTTGCCATTCCGTGCACCATTATATAGTTACATGTTGATTACAATTAGATGGCTTAAACTAATAAACGATATGCGGTTAATTTCAGGGTATTTAATGAAGCCGCGTCAGGGATGTGAATCTAAAAAATAAAGGGAAACCACACAGGAACAGTAGCACTGCTTTGACGCTGCGTTCCGCCAGTTTGCAAAACCGAGTGGAGAACTTGCGTATGCAAGGGATTGAGCTGGTGTGAAAATGTGCATGGCTTTATGCCAAGTTTAGTTTTTATACATTGTGATGTGAGCATGAAAACAGGCATTTTTGTGTGTACGCACCATTTATACATGAGGTCCCTGGAGTGTGCCATCTCTACTTAGCATTTTAATATCTCTACAGACGTTAACAGATTTGTAGGGAATCCAAAAGAAAGTGTTTTTATCAGTCCAAGTATATCTGCAAAGTATTCAGAAAACCTTTAGTATGGTGGCCCTGAAGTGAAATGTGCAGAAACAAATTGGAAACACAAACACAAATCAGTAAACACAAAAACAAATTGGAATATGCAAAATCAAATTGAATGCACAAAAACTAATGAGAAAAAGCAAAAACAAATCAAAAATAAAACAGAAGCAACAAATGCAAATGGAGCAACACTCAAACAAACTGATGACTGCGCAAACAAATTGGGAAGCATGAAAACAAAAAAGGGCAATGTATAATCCAAATTTGAAGCAGAAAATGCAGTAAAAGCTATGTCATGATTCAATCCTGCTTTTCAACAAATGGTGTGGTGGAAGCGAGAATGCTGAAAGGTAAAAGAGATCTTTTATCTTTTCTAGTTATTTTTATATACTTTGGCAGAAAAAATAATGTTTGCTTAACTTCAAGCACTCTCTGCTAGAGCATTATTTAAACTGTTACAAACATAATTTGAAGTGAAGCTTTAACTTAATGCCAAAAGCACCCCTTTTTGAAAAATGTTTGATATTGATGTAATTTTTATCACACTAGTATACACACTACTGACATGTATTATTTAACATGCTGTGACAGATAGGGGGTGCTATCGCTCCCTTGAACCCTTGTCCAAGACGCCAGACACCAGATAAAAGTCCAAATAGTTGACTTTTTATTCACAAACAGTGCACCAAGCACCCTCCTCTCCACAATACTCATAAATAAATTCACAATACTACAATAATCAATCCCACACTCCCAGACGCGTTGTCACCCTTCCACCCAGCTCAGCTCAACGCTCTGGTGTCTTTCTCAGTCTTTTATATTCCCTGACCCGGAAGTGTTCCCACAGTCCTTCAGTCCATGATTCCTTATTACTTCCGGGTCAGATAAAAAGTCCTTCTTCACCCCGGAAGCACGTCACTTCTGCTGTCGCTTTGCCTATGACGCACTTCCGGGTTATAGGGCACATGTGACTCTCTGGGCCTCCCTGCAGCGTTCTCTGTTGGCCCATGGGGTATCCAGCAGGTTTGTAGGGGAAAACTCCATAATCCATAATTCCCTGCTGGTATCCGGGGCACCTCCATGCTGCAGGGAGAGCTCCATCTGGCGGCCTGGGGGTATTGACCGGGATGACAAGCCGGCTATAGACCACAATGCTCAATGTAGTGTTTGTTAGACAAGTTGTATTCTTAGTATTATTAACATTTTCCATCAACAACATTTTAGTATTAGGTGTGGACCTGAAATGTATTGTTAACATCTTGGGGGTGAGAGAGAAGGAGAAATGGAACCAGCAGCTTTAAGCCAGACTGCTGGGATATGGCCCTAAAGATTACTGTTAGCTTCTTCATTAAGCCACCCAGCTCCATTTCACTTCTCTCACTCAGAGTCAGAGGCAACCCATATGCCACACTTTCCCCCGATTCCATGAGCCAACCAAAGGCCAGGGTCACCCAGAGGCCAAGCATCAGAACTGATGAGCCTCAACTGCCAGGCAACACACAACTGAGAAAGTACTGTGTCTGTGCCCCCTTATACTTGCTACTCTTGGGGCTGCTTTTATACATGGTTTCTCTGAGTATTTTCGCTCCTTCAGACAGTGTGAATTGACCAGAGAAACATGTCCTTCTCACATTCGGACCCAGGGGTGGTATAGTATTGTCATTACTGTGCATTGTTTGTGGATGAAACAGAAAACTATTTCACTCAAGTACTAGGTACTTTGGGCTATACTTAGTCATGTTTCACGTTCGGTATTTGATATCACCATATTTAGAAAGTGAGTATGAAAAGAGCCAGCCATTCCTTTTAGTGTATGACAGTTTTATGTTAAGTCACAAAGTTTTCCATGTGTGTCTTCATATTTTAGTTTGGTCACTCTTTTAAATTCTACCAAAAATACTAGCAAAGCCAGAGGTTAAAAAGAAAAGAAAAAAAAGCGAGTCAGCGGCACGTCACAAATCAATTATGTGGTCTTAATGGGTGGTGTGGTGGATGTAGTGATGCAGAATATCTCCTGTCTATTTAGGTATTTTTGACATATTTGACATAAAACCTTTTATATAACTGCCAGAGATCCATTGAAAGTTTTACACACTTATGTTTGTCAGCCCTGTACTGACTGCTTGAAAACCATAACATAATGCTGAGAGTGTGACAGCAAGCTACTATTCATACCAGAGTGTTGCAGTCATCTGTGACATATGCAACAACTGATTATTTTTAATGTGATTTCTTAGTTGGCTAATTTTAGACCAGACTGTTATATCTGGTATCGAGGCATCAAATTAATTCTTCTATGCATACAGTAGACATGTCAGATTTCTACTGGATACAAACCCATTTACTCTAGAAACCCCAGTCAGCACTGCAACTGCTCTGGCAGAGAATGCTTGAGGTTAAGTAAATGTTATCTTTTCGCCCAAAGTGTATTAAAATACCTAAAAAAGATAAGAGATCTCTTTTATCTTTCAGTGTTCTCTCTTGTTTGACACCACCCTTTGAAAAGCTAGCTTTCACTGTTTTTTACACTTTGATTTTGGGTTATGCACTGCTCTTTTTGTTTTCATACTTCCCAATTTGTTTGCATAGTCAGCTGCTGCATTTGCATTTGTTGTTTCTGATTTTTTTTTTGGTGTGTTCAATTTGTGTTTGTGCTTAGTCATTTGTTTTTGCATTTTCTCATTTGTTTTTATGTTTGCAATTTTTTTTTGTGTTTACTAGTTTGTTTTAGTGTTTTCTCATTTGTTTTAGTGTATTCAATTTATTTCTGCGTTTTCTGATTTGCTTTTGCATTTTCTCATTTGTTTTTGCTTATTCAGTTTGATTTTTGCATATTCTGATTTTTTTGCATTATCTGATTTGTGTTTGTGTTTCCAGTTTGTTTTTGTGTTTTCTAATTTGTTTTTGCATTGATTAAGTTTTTTTTGTGCATTGCACTTTAGGGCCTCCATACTTAACCCTTTTTCAGTTACTAACAAATGTAGGCAAAATACTCTATTCATCTTAGTTCTCAGGTAAAAAGCATTCAAATTAAACATAAACGTAGGAAGCTCAAGACAGCTCACTTTCAGAATTTGTATCAAGCTTTACAAATTAAATTGCACTGAAAAATGATCATTTAGTTGTTTAACTATTTCATTGTTTTCATTGTTGCAAGAGTCATTTATTATTTTTACACATTTGTTGGTATTTTATTATAATTCTCCATCCATCCAATGTTTGACAGCTTATTTTAATTCCAAGCCACCGTTTCTGGCAGGACTAGACACAATCCATGAACTGACCCATATTAGGTTGCCAGTAAATTATGTGTGTCATCATCTTTAAATATTTTAGTTTGCTGTGTATATTATTATATTCTGTTTAAGTGCACTGTGTGAAATACAAATAATATTTTTCATTTCTATTTGTTTATCTTTCAGTTCATGTTTTGTTGCAGTTCCTGCAGTGGGTGACCTTAATAAATACCCGAAATCAATTTGAGAAGCAATACTTCTGTGTAGATCACAAAAAACATATGCCAGCTTAAAAGCCTCTATGTAGATCACAAAAAAGCATACACTATTTTGGTTTAGGTTAGAACAGAAACTACCCTTTCTATGGAGCACCTTTGCCTTTCTGTGCTTTTAAGAATGTCACCTATAGTTTCATCTGTTGCCAGGTCTTGTTACCAGAGAACTGAAATTGCCTTATTCATTAATGGTTTCCCTTCATTTTATGTTTTCTGTGTGAATCTCATGGTTGTGTGTTCAGTCTCGCCAGTTGTTATACTTAAAGGCTAATTGGTATCTAGAGATACTGGATGAGCTATGTTCAGTACGTTGTCAACAGAATGTTGACTTCTTGAGAAGTAGACTTGTATACCAGCTTTTAACCTTTATTTTACTTATTTTTCTGCTTCCTTTAGTTGTTTTTTGGAAAGCTTGATAGCTGGATTCAGAGACTGTACCTTGTAGAGGTTCTCTTATTCTTTGACATTTGTTTATGCTTTATGGAAACGTCTGGTTGCTTTGAATTTTAATGATGGTCCAACAATTAATTCTTTGTTTCTTGAAACATACTTTAACACAGGGATCCCCAAACTACTGCCTGCAGGCAGAATATGGCTCTAGACTATCGCCTTACTGGCACTTTAAACAATAACTGCAATGTGTGTAGTCTGGCCCGCTGAACATTAAATTCCCAAACATAGGCCTACATAAACAAAAGTACAGTAAATGCTATTTAGGCACCTGGATCCACTATAGAAATGATTAAAAAATATCCATATAACATCCCATGATCATTTCACCCCGACTCATTAATTGAAACCTAAACTGCGTTAAACAATGTCAAAGAAAAGAAAAATAGATTCTGAGTGCAGGATGTTTAATCAACAGTGGACCAATGACTATTTTTTGTAAAATGCAAGGACAAAGCCATTTGTCTCATATGTCAAGAGTCTATAGCTGTCTTTAAATAATACAACTTGTGTCAGCACTCTGAATCTGGGCATAAAGAAAGATACAATTGGCTAATGGGGCACGTGTCAGAAAAAATCTCAAAATTAAAAAATGGATTGGCGATTCAGTAGAATGCATTTTTAAAACAAAAATAGATAAATACTCATCAATCCATGTCAGTTTTCAAGCAGCCAAGCTAATACCTACCAATGATAAGACTGTTGACTGACAGAGAGTTGTGAAAGAATGTCTGGTTTCTGTTGCTAAGGAGATGTGTCCAGAGAAGGCAGACTCATTCAGAGTAGTTAGTCTTTCCGCACCAACAATTACATGTAGGGTCGAAGAAATTTGTGATTGTTTGCTTATGCATTTGCCAAGGAAATCTAAAGAAACTATTTTTCGCTGGCACTTGATGAAAGAAATGATGTTTGTGATAGGGCACAGCTTTTGATTTTCATTCGGGGAACTAATGTCAATTTAGAATCACAGAACAGCTTGCTGCACTACGGCACGACACTGGAGAGGACATCTATGAAAAAGTCCTCCAAACCATTGATAATTTGGGGCTCAACTGGTCTAATTTAACCAGTGTGACAACTGACGGTTCCCTGAGCATGGTGGGTTCTGCAAGAACAGTGATCAACAGACACATCAACAGAGAGATGGATGAATGCAGTCACATGCATTTGATTGTAATACACGGGTTGATTCACAAGCAAACACTGTGCTCCAAATCAATTAGGTGGGACTCAACACGCAGCTTCATGGGAAGGGGAAAATCATTGGTGACATGCATTCACATGTAAAAACATCTGAACTAAAACAGAGCCTCTTTCTTAAACAGGAAAGAAAGGAAAACTTCTGTCATCTTCCCAATAATCAGATATGATCAGCTGAAAAACCAAAAGTTGCATTCCAAGGTGAAAAATGTGTGTAGAAGCCTTGGAAATGCATTCCACAGACGATTTTGAGAGCTTCATGTACATGCAAAAGAGATTTAATTGTTTCAGAACCCTTTTGCCACAGACATTGAGATTGTTGATCCTGTTTACTAGCTGGAACTGGCAGAACTGCATAACTGTTACAGTTTGAACAGTACCTTCAAGTCAAGCAGCCTAATTCATTTCTGTTCTTCTCTCCCATCTAAGACTTGCCCTAATCTTAAGAATACATGCACTGGAAATGACAGCCATTTTTGTAAGTACCTAATCTCTGAGCTGACCTTTTCAGGAATAAAACACATCAAATATCAACCAGATCCAGACTCACTGTGCACACCTGCATCACTTATGAGGACTGGCATTGATAAATATGGAATCTGGAAGACTTTCTTGTCACCCAAAAACACCCAGACTCATAGTACTCATTGATTTAGTTAAGTACTAAGATTAAGTATTGTTGAGGTTGCAGGCTATATTGTAATTTCATTACATTTCAAAGAACCTGATTAATTTCATGAAAAACCGCCTCTCAAATATACCTAGATTTATGGCATTATGCCCATATATTTTGTATTCCAACTTCAACCCCTCATAGTATGAAGTACAGTAAGCTTGGCCCCTTGACTAAAAAGTTTTAGGACCCCTTCTTTAACGCTTATAAACCAGACCTTTTGTTTGTTTTCTTAAGTTTGATTTATAACCTTCTCTCAGATCTTTGTACTTTTCTGTCATAGCTGTAACATCACCCTGTACTTCTGTGAGTATGCTTTTTGTAAAAAAAAATTAGCATGTGAAAATGCAATTTATGACTAAAGTAGTTAGACCCAGAAGCAGTAGTCTAGTTTCAAAAAAGGAAGCAATACGATAAGAATTGTTACAGAAGTACCTTTCTTGGTTACCTCAAAATACACGTAATTCCACTATAGTACATTTTGTCAAAAGACATATAAGTGAAAAGGATACCAGAATTATAAAAATTACATCCACCAGAACATTGGGTTACACAGTGTGAGGTACCAGCACCATCTTTAGTTGGTCAATGCTGTTTCACAGTGTACTACGCTATTGTTCATTCGGAGCTGGTTTTTAATGTTGACATTGCTAGATATAAATGGGAGAATCGCAGGGGAGAAATTCAATGAAAAACTTGACTCACTTATGTCTTATGTGTTTGTCCACTTAGGTTTTAAGTATTTGCTTACCCACCTATAATTTCTTTATCCATCCTTTCCTTCATTTTCAAATCTGCTTTATCTATCCCAGGATTATAGGTGTCACAAGACTGGAGCTATATCTTCTAGTTCACCTTAATCTGATTATTTTATTAACCTTGAATACTATATCAACCATGTTTTATTATCATTAAAGAATTCTCATAATTTTTTAGCTAAGCTGTGAAAGGGTGCTGACTTAGCCTGAAGAAAAATGCACTCCAGATGCAGGAGGCATATGATTATTGTCCACCAGCAGCTAATCTTAAGTGCAATTAGCAAAATTGATGTATACTTCCATTAGTGAATTAACTGGAATGTGCACCACTGTTTAAGCAATTTAAATAAATACTGCAACCAAAATTATACATTTTGTATCTGTTGCAGATTTTCTACAATAATGGCTGAGAAAAAATGTTTTAATCTTGTTTTCATGGAGGGCAATGATGACAAATTTAATGATACAATAGGCTTGAGTTAGTATCCATATTGAACAAGAGAAAACTCAAATTGCCTGAGTCATCAAATCCAAATTTAACTATCCAGTCATATCCTCAAAAACCCAAAACATTTTACTTTTGCAATTACATTGTAAAATAAATAATTTCTGAAAAATTGTTTTGTGCATTACAGTGAAGCATGCTCGATTAAAGTAGGGATATTGCTGAACTCCTCCCTGCACAATTTTGGTTAAATAATATAAAATAGTGCATGTCCAGATTATAACAGTCCTGTCTGTCCAATGCAACTTATATGTGACTAGACATAAAAGTATCTTTGATGCTACAGAGAGAATAGTTTAATTAAGAGTGTCTGGCAGAAATGAATGAGACTGGAGAATTGCTTTTTCTCTGCCTGTTATTCCCTACACCTAAACTTGCTCATCCTCTTTAGGTCTGTAGTCTTCTGCAGTTCTTAGTTTGTTTGTTGCTGTCTATATCTTGTGGTACATTTTTTTTTAATTTGCTTGTTTTGAAATTGCACATTTTATACAAGCTATGTTTGTGTATAGATATATACTCGTATATACTACAGGTCAAATGTTTTAGGACACCTTTGTTTTTTCAGTTTTTATGGAAATGCACATGTTTAATGTTTCATGAAATCAAGACATAGAACAAATAAACCATGGCAAATAAAAAATAAGTTAAAGAATCATTAAGTGTGCACAAGTTTATTCAGATTTTTGATTCTTCAAAGTAGCCACATTTTGCTGATATAACAGCCAAACTCTGGTAACACATTTGATTCCGAATGCCAGTCACCCTGTGCAAGTCACCAATGAATCCAAGACCATCACACTTCCTCCTCCATATTTGACAGTTGGTGTCACACACTGAGGAACCATTATTTCACCAACTCAACCCTCAGAAACGTGTCTTCAGATTGGGTTATGACTTTTGGTCTGCCAGATCTTTTCCTGTTAGAGTTTTTTTCCAGTTTCCAATTGCCTTAAGATTGTGTAGGACACTGCTACAATTAACAAACACTTTTTTTTGCAATTTCTCTAAATGAAAGGCCAATGCTTCTATGGCTTCTAATGCTCTGTCTTGTATCCTTTATTAATTGACATTTTTTTGCCATTATCACTGGAATTTACAACTTTCTACAGTGTAATATTGTCCAAGTAGTACTTCAGATGGTGTAGTAGCACAGTCTGTTCCAACTCTGCTTTAAGACAGACAGAGGGTTTTTAAATAATCAACAGAAGTTGGGACATCTGTTTAAATTGTTTGCTTCAACTTGCAAGGCTTAATCTAATTTGACTGCTGCAGAAGGCCCATTTGTAATATTCTGAAATTTCTTTTTTTCAGTTTTTGCTAATATAAACATTAAATTTATGCATCTTACAGTTTACTGTTTACCCTTTTCACCATTTTAGGTCATTCATTGCATTTCAGCTGATTAAATTTGAAGAAAAACTGGAAAAACTACGGTGTTCTAAAAGTTTTGACACGTAGTGTAAATATACAGTATGCATTTTATATATATATATATAATATAAGAATACTATATATACAGTAAAGCAGCACATTTCATTTACTTTGCCAGCGCTAAGAAATGTAAGGTAGGTATAAAAAATAAATAGTTTATATATAGTCAGAGCAGTAATCTGACCCCCAGGTACACATGCATGAAACAACCTCATATTTGCAAAGGAAATGAAATGTGTTGCTTATTTTGTATTTGTTATATTTATTCAAAAGGCATGCAGTTTTATAGAGAGAGTTTGATTCTGGGTCATAAAAATACTGTAATTTATTATACTATCTCTAGTTGCTGCATTATGTTGCCATTATTGGTATCCAAACCAAATTTTCAGTGCTCACTTAATCTATACTAATACAAGGCAAAGCCCTCACTCACTCACTCACTGACTGACTGACTGACTGACTCATCACTAATTCTCCAACTTCCCGTGTAGGTAGAAGGCTGAAATTTGGCAGGCT
>JANRMT010062856.1:69141069-69160241 GCA_026402145.1 Polypterus bichir lapradei
GGCACTAAATTACAAACGCCAGCGGCAGCCTGTCTATGAACTTAATTTAAAGTGTAGGTTTACACTGTGCTTGTTTCCGAAGTAGCAGAACTCATGAATATGGTTGTATATTTCACTCGCTCGCTTCTTATTGTTTCGCTGCCTTCTCAATTATATAATGCATGTTTTCTAAAGCGCTTTTTGGGCCTCTTCCTGGTTTTCTACGTACTGCGTGATTACGTAGGAGGCGTGATGATGTCAGACGAATCTCCGCCCCCACGGGTTTCAAGCTCATCTCCATTACAGTAAATGGAGAAAAATAGCTTCCAGTTATGACCATTACGCGTAGAATTTCGAAATGAAACCTGCCCAACTTTTGTAAGGAAGCTGTAAGGAATAAGCCTGCCAAATTTCAGCCTTCTACCTACACGGGAAGTTGGAGAATTAGTGATGAGTGAGTGAGTGAGTGAGTGAGTGAGTGAGTGAGTGAGTGAGGGCTTTGCCGTTTATTAGTATAGATTAACACATCACACAAATTGAATATTATGTCTTATTACCACATAATGTATAAATCACTATTTTAATCCCCATATAATTACCCATATAATTGTTTCTCATGATAAAAATTAATTACTAGTATACTTACAATTTAAGTGCAGCCAAGATTCGTCATATGGTGGGTGTGGCAATAGTAAGGTCAAATGCTGACCTACTAATTGATGTAGGTCTTAAATTTTATGGATGGCAGTCCAGCTGCTTACAAGCAGAGTAAAGTAATACATTTTAGTTTATAATCTCTCTATTATAAAAGGAAATCCTGGGACGAGACTTTCTCAGAGATAATTTCAACTCCAGCGAGAGATAATTTCAGGTCCCGCTAGATGAGATATTTTGCCAAGAGATTTTGACAAGTCCCGCACTCCTCTCAAACATTTACAACCATGCCCATGGTCCAATCACTTTTCATTCGTCTGAATGCTATTGTCCGACACAGTTCCTGCGCTCTCCAAGCGGGGTCGGAAAAAAAAGACAAAGCGTAGAAGACAAAGTAGAATGTCGTAAAGAGGTTAAAAAATGTTGGCACGATACACATGTACAGCAGGTTAGAGATTATGAAAGTACTAAAGTTCGAAAGTCTCAAAAAACTGATAGTAAAGATCACATTAGCGCTAACTAACGGAAATTATTACTCGGTGAAATAATGGAACAGCGAAAAGAGATCAAATATATGGACATAGGTGATATGACAAAAGTATGTAGATATTGTTCAGCCTTAAACATTAGGTTGGAGACTTGTAGATCATATAATTCGTGTCGCCATCTGGGAAAAGTAGTGTTTCTTCCCAATGAAGAGGCCTATCCATGAGAATTAAAAGATTTGTTGTTTGGTGAAAGTAAAATCCACATATGTGAGCGGCAGAGACGTGAAGTGGCTGGCGCATGAAGCCCCCTAGTTTTATAATATGAAAACTGTATTTCTTCTAATCATAATACAACCATTATTGGATTATACAGCATTAGCAAGGTGATGTAAAATAAATGTAAATAAATCTGGAATATAACCATGTGTAAAGAAGAGAAGTTTAAAAATAGTATTTTTGTGACATGTGATTATTAAACTAAAGAAGAAAAACAATTATGCCTAGATCTCCCAGAAATATTTTGGTTGCATATTTTGTATTGGCATTCACATTCACATGTATTGCATTGAATCTACAACCCACATTACTTACAGTTTGCTCTGGCTTTTTACAACAGAGCCTCATATCAACAATACCAACAGAGTTATAGCCCCATTTCCACCCACTAACAGGTGCCAGTGAGATGGCAACTTCAATGGCATCAGAGCCTTCACATGATGCTTAATTGACAAAAAGGGCAGCCTGAGTGGTATCTGGAAATTCTTTGGCTCTGTGGCAAAAGGGGATGAAAAACCACAAGATACATGCAGGCCTGTGTGCAAGATTTGCTAACATACAGTACCAACTAAAGGACACACAATCAATTTAACCAAACACTTGAAGGACTGATGTGTGAGTCAATACAAATAATTTTGAGAGGTGTCTTAATTCTAAATTACAGAAACATTAAAGAGTAAAAATCTGTAAACTATTGCATTTAGAAGTAAAGATATGAAGTTTATTTTTTTCTACAGGTTAAAATATTTTTAGTAGCAAGTTAAACGTTTAAGACATGAAGACAGGGGTCTTCAATTATTTTTACCTCTGGGTTAGATTTACTCTGTACTTTTCATTCATGGGCAACGCTCTTTAGCACTACAGCTCTATCACTCCTGCAATTTTTAAAACCTTGCAACAAAGTGTGCTACCATAGCACATTACTTTCTTTTATTTTATTATGTGCCATTTTAAAATTGTATTTTATTACATTTACTGTATACAGTAATGTAAGGTGCTATAACTTTTAAGTGCTCAATTGCATAAATAGCAGTGCTAATTCTTTCTTTGTTCCAGCTGTGCTTCAGCATGTATATTTAAAACGTTAGGACACATTTGCAGCCCAACAAAAGCAGGGCTCATGAAAGAACATGTTGACATGCTAGTCTTTCTTGCAACAAATGTGAAAGTTACAAAGACATTATAGTATGTTTACAGAAAAATGCAGTGTGCACTGTTTGCATTTATTGAATGCTTTTAAGTGTGTCTAGTTAGTTATCTGTTTGTGTACTACTTTTCTGAACAACTGTTTACAAAAGACCACATTAATGTTCTTTTTCCTGAATGTTTTTGACCTTTTTTATGTGTATCGTTTACAAAAGAGTTACTACCTCAGTTACAGTATTTGTTTTAATCATTGTAAAAAAATTGTTGACCAGATTTTAATTTCCATACTTTTTATTGTTTACAAAACTTTACTCTTACCTTTTACAAAATATTGCCCAACTTGAAATATTTGCATTTAATATGTAAAGTTTGTATTATTTGTTTCCATTAATTTAAATACTTTAAAGCATACGGAATTGCAATTTATTTTAAAACATTTTATTAAGTTACATCATATATGATATTGTGTATCAAGAATGGTAGCAAATTTCAATAATTTTTTGGTATCATATGGAAGTTTGAAATTTTAGAATTGTAACAATGCTACTCAAAACAATTTATGACTGACATGACAATCAGTTCTCTTTTGGCCAGATTTATACCATGTTCATGTGTTTGTAAAGGCTGTGTTATCTTTGTTCTATTTAGTTTTGAATAGAGTATAAGCACTGTGAGCCTATGTGGAGTGATTTGGGAGTCAGTTCCAAACAAATATTTTACTGATCATTTTAACAAGAACTTATTTTTAAAAGAACATCCACATATTTAACTTAGCAAACAATCTAAACAAGCAGCTAGCTGAAGAAAATATACAGAAATACAGGCAGTCCCCGGGTTACGTACGAGATAGGGACTGTAGGTTTGTATTTAAGTTGAATTTGTGTGTTAAGTCGGAACAGGTACATAGATTTAATAAATACTATTGTTGACCGACTGTAGCCCAAGTGTTCTGCCAGTGTATGATGGAGTTTCACCTCTCTCTGACCTTTTTATTATTTCTACTTTATTTTCAATGGTGATGGTTTTTCTCTTGTTTACTGTATCACCAACACTTGCATCAGATTTGTTTTTCAGAAACATTGTTGAAGGGTGAAGACAAAAGATTAAGATGAGCTCTTCTGCACAGCACTGTACACGCTATCACATCAGGAAGGCACCAGTCGTCAACACATCTGATGTACTGACAAGAGAAAACTTCCTGCTATGTACGTAACAGTACAAGCAGGCTTGCTATTGAGAATGAATGGGGGCATCGACGGGCAGTTCATCACCAGCCCACCTCACTGTCACCTCCACTACAGTATGCTGTGTGCAGCGTCCGCCCACCTAGAATGAATACGGTGCGGCCAAAGGCAGGTAGTGAAACGCCCCCATTCAATAGTCAGCCATCCGATGCACACTACAATGCTACACCCTGCCGCCCCGTTCACCCTCAATGGCTTCCGTTCAGCCACAACCTGGTCACCGCTTGCAGTATTACTAGCCGCCCAACGAGAACGAACGGGGCAGCCGTGTGTGTTGGACGGGCAGTGAAACCTCTTGCCACCAGGAGCTGCCCGTGGGACACTACACTGCGCGAGTAGCAAAATCGCCCCCTTCAGCCTCCGTCCAGCCACCATTTGCAGCATCCCAGGCCGAAGATGACAGAGTGGCAGTTACTGAGGTGCATGCTTTGCAGCTGCGGCCCATTTATAAGTTGTAGGTCAGATGTCCGTAACCTGGGGACTACCTGTATATAGTCAATTATCTCTCAATTCAATCAGCCAGTTAACCAAAAGATATGTACACTAAACAGATAACCCTCTTCTGGTTCCAAGAAATGCCCTAATTTCCATTACTACAAGTCTTGAGTAATATGCAATCAGATGCAATTGTTCAGAAGTGATATTGTATCATGTAAAGCATATTTAATATGAAATTTACAAAGTAAATATTGGTACATAAGGAAAATAAGGATCTTTTGTGACATTTTAAATGTTGCCTGTGTCAATACAATTGCTATATTAACCAATTTTTATAGTATATAATGGGGCTCCGCCCCCTGTTTGCTTCGCTCACCCACCCCCGGGTTTGGGTAACCAGATATACAATGGGAATTGTTACATATGTATTATTTTCACTTTTACTTTAAAACATTTGTAAAAACAATACTTGTCCTTTACTTCCGGCCTCGGGTGTGGTAAATCTGTTTCTCGCAGAACATAGATAGATGAATAGATAGATACTTTATTAATCCCAAGGGGAAATTCACATACTCCAGCAACAGCATACTGATAAAGAACAATATTAAATTAATGATTGTTAACAATGAAGGTATAACAAACAGACAATAATTTTGTATAATATTAACGTTTTCCCCCCCGGGTGGAATTGAAGAGTCGCATAGTGTGGGGGAGGAATGATCTCCTCAGTCTGTCTGCTCGTGTTGTGAAGGGGGGGTGGCTGAACGCACGCTAAGGAAATGCAGTTGGATCATGTTGTCTTGCTGCTGCTGGCGAGCTGCCTGTTATGTTTGTCGCACTGCACATCGATCATTTAAAAGCATGTACAGCAGCTGTCCTTTTGCCACTTTGTGTCTCTGCCGCTCGCGTTGTGAAGGGGGGCTGAACGCACGCTAAGGAGTTGTAGTCGGGTCATCTACTGGCTTCCAACTACTGCTGCTGGCAAGCTGAGTGTTCTGCTTGTCCCTTGTTGTTGTTTTAAGAGCTGGGGGCACATGATGTCTGTCTGCCAAAAGCATTCCAACAACTGCTTGGTTAGATGTCAGTGAACTCGTTTAAATGTTGTCTCACTGCCTTGTCTCGCGTGACGTTACAGTGTCTCTCGTGGGACGTCAAATTGCAATCTCTTGGCACCAAGTCTCATGTTTAAAGTCCCTGCGAGATGCTCCATGGCCAATCTCTTTCATCTCGCAGGTCTTTTAAGTGTCTTCCGAGAAGATCACGTCTCGCCTCCCTGGTCTCCCTTCCACCAAGATTTTTTTTTTTTATAATAGAGAGAAATATTTTAATTCTTTAATTTCAAAATACATCTAATTTAAATACTGCAAGTCCATATTTGCCTTTAAACTAGAAAGTAAGTAAAGTAATACAAATATGTCATACATTAGAACATTCCAGACGAGAACAGGCCATTCAGCCCAACAAAGCTCGCCAGTCCTTACATACTGTATAATATATCACAGGTCTTTTCATCCTATCCTGTCAGATGTTAATTTTTAATATTTGTAATAGACTAATATGAGACACACCTCTGACCATGTGAAAGGCTTAAAGCTTAATGTTAATACTGTCAGTGTTGTACTGATAAGTTTGATACAATTCTTAGTGTATTACCATTCATCTAATGTCTTTATTATTTCTTGTTTAATAGCATTTTTTTGTTCTTGTGTTTCTCAATAAGGCTCTTCAGGAAACATTATGTTTTTTCCCTCCTTTATATTAATCTAAGTAGCAGATAAGTGTTTTTTTCTGGACAGGATACACATTGTACGTTTCTTCCAAATATCTGTTTTAGAAATTTGTCTATACTACTACTACTACTACTACTACTACTAATAATAATAATAATAATAATAATCATAATAATCAAGCATGGGAAAGGTGCTATATAAATAAAAAGTATTATTATTTAGTGTAATGGAGCTGGGTGAGTGATTGATCCAGGTGAAAGTTCTAAATGTAAGAGATTTTAGATAGATGATTTCTAAGTGATGGGAGAGGACAGCGCAGAATGTTTCCAGTGTGAAACTAATTGCAGTTTTTCCTACCAACAAAGCTGTAAAGCCAATTAAAAATAGCAGGTAGGAATTTAAGAAAAATTTTAGTTAGTAGCACACATAGAGGAGATATTCATCTGGATTTAGATAAGAGGGATATGGCAAAAGACAAAAGCAGGATGGATGAGAAGGAAGGAGGTTAATGGGACTCCACGTATCCTAAAAACTGATCAAAGGGGAAGGAGAAAGAAGAAAAGATTGGAAGAAATTGAATATCTGAACCTATGGAATTGAAACATCTTGATCCTTCCATCACCAAAGACATCACTGAGTGTATAAATACCCTCTGCAACCCATAGGGGAAAACCAGATGAGATGTCTTCCAATGTCAAAAGCAGTGCTGTGAAACAATAAATATGTTAAAAGGTTTTTCAGCTCAGCTTCACATGTCAAAATTAAAACGTGGAATTACATCTGTATACAACGCCTGTTTCCAAAAAAGTTGGAGTGCAATTTAAAAATATAAATAGAATAGAATGCCGTGATCTGCAAATCTTTTATGCCCATATGTAATTGAAAGTGGAAGAGAGACAACATATTAAATGTTATAAATTTAATTTTTATTAAAAATATAGTCTTATTTTCAACTTGATGCCAGCATTTATGACATGAAGTAGTTGGCAAAAACAGCTGCATGTTGAGATTTGATTAAACTATACTGGTTAGGATGTATTAATTTTTGAATCACAAGCTGCAGTTGGCGTGCATGGACCTTTGTAGGTACCTTGGCATCGACTTTCATCAAGGACAGTGGTCTGTAGTTTAAACAGTCCGTAGAGGCTTTAGTCTGTTTCAGAAGAAGAGAAGAGTTTATTTATTGCAGGATTCCATTTGGAGGTGAAATTGTCAGATTCAAACATTTGGCTAGTAGGGGCTGACAACTGCTTCTAAAAAAACAAGAGTTCACAGGGGAAATAGCTAGGACGAGATCTTCCAGATCTTGTGGAATCCAGACCCTCTTAAGTTCTCCTAGCATCAGGAATGCATTTAAGATGCAGATCTGCTGTTCCTCTATGAGTCTGAAGAGGTGCAAATCCTTAATAAATTAAATCTATAGCCTGTGTGAGGGGCTACCACTGAAATTAAAGAGTTCAGAAAAGTATTAATGAAAATGTTTATTGATCTTATTAGGACATCTCATAAAGAACTCCAGTTTTGTTTTAAAGGCCATAATAGTGGTAAAGCACTCACATTTACAAAGCCCCAGGGAGAGTAGTTTGTCTGGCCAAGCACCAAAAAGGTATTAACATGCCCTTGTACAGTGGACCAAAAACTTGGTACTGGGCAACAGAAGAAGTTTAATTTAGTTTTAGTATTAGCAATGCATGTTTTGTGATCATGATCAACAAAATGCAGAAGGGAACTCTCAAGCTATGAAAGGCGAGACTCCAGTACAGTGACTGCTAGGTCAGTTCACTCATGACTCCAATAGAGACATCACATCGAAACCTCTTAACAGCAAAATAGGTAAACACTGGATCAGAAGCTATTCCACTGTAAAAAGAAATTAATTGCTGTAGTCTGGGAGCCATACAATCATGTAATTTGGAGTTCTATTAGAGGGGGAGTGAGGAGAGAGGATGCTGATGCATACATGTTGCTGCTGCTCCTTTATGTTAACAACACTTTTCATTTAAATTTGCCTTAACTGCACTATTTGCACTTGTTTCATTTTCTTTTATTGTACGTATAGTTCATGGATGCAATCAACTCAAACAGTATTCATTTAGGATTTATTTTTATGGACTTTGCCTTGACTGAGTTCATAGCCCCAGGGACATGTCACCCACATAAACCACATTAAGAAACATTCCTAATTCCACTTCCATAACATATCCTGTGTTTGCACTTTCCTCTCCTTTTCTAATGTTGTGAAACTTGTCCATACTTTTATTACATTGATTATTGTAACTCCCTACTAGCAGGTGCCTCTTCAGATCTTATATCACATCTCCAGTTAATTCAAAACTTTGCTGCAAGAATCTTTACATGAACCAGCAACAGTGAGCACATCACACCCATCCTGTTTCTTCTTCATTGGCTCCCTCTGTTTTATAGGATCGAGTATAAAATTCTCTTAATAACCTACAGAGCTTGCACTGGACTACATCATTGAACTTCTCCATCACTATGCTCCTGTTCACCCAGTGAGGTCCTCTGATTCTGGTAATCTTGTTGTACCCCATTCTAGTCTGCAGTCTGTGGGTGACAGGGCCTTTAGCTGTATAGCACACAGACTTTGGAATGGCCTCCTGAAATTGATTAGATCAGCTGACTCCACTCATTCTTTTAAATAAACAACTTAAAACTCATCTGTTCAGGAAGGCTTTTACCTTAACCTAACTCTCTGCCCCTTCTATCAGTTTATGTATCTATCCAGATGTTCAGGATAATTTGTGTGTGCGTTATATCATTAATTATGTGATTATTGTTATTTTTATTATTATTATTATTATTAACCTAGATGGCCTAGTGTGTTGTTTGTGTATATGTTTAGTGTGCAGCTTTGTTGGAGAAGAAAGAAAATAAGTTGTAGTGTTTTATGTTAAACCAGATGACTCAGTGTTCAGTTGGTGGTGTTTTAGTTGTATAATTCTTTAATTTTTCATCAGTTCAAAACTGATTTTTCACTCTGATTTACCTAATAATATTTAATAGACTAATGGGTAATAATGAAGAGTATGATTGGTCTAAGCTGCATATTCATTTATTTAACATGAACATATAAAATAATATTGTTTTTTTCTACATTATATGAATTTGGGCTGTTCAACCAATAAAATGCCTTTATCTTTGTTATGAAGCCCTGCTGCATACAGACCAATCATCTGCTCACCTCTGTTTTAACCCTAATACAAAATTAGCTCTTGCACTGAGACAAATAATCTGTATACCATACTTTGCTATGCCAGTGAGCCCAGGCCAAGCTTTCCTGGCCTTATTTATCCTCACATTTAGCAGTTTAACCTAGCAGATGGCTTTTTTAAATGTTGCAAGTCTTACAGCACGTAAGTACAAAGCATTAACAAATATGTGTGATTCTCTTGCCCAAGCAGAAGGCATCATTAGATTAGCTACATTAAGCATATGTGAATAGTCCCATCCATCCATCCATTTTCCAACCCGCTGAATCCGAACACAGGGTCACGGGGGTCTGCTGGAGTCAATCCCAGCCAACACAGGGCGCAAGGCAGGAACCAATCCCAGGCAGGACGTCAACTCACCGCAGGGCACACACACACCCACACACTAAGCACACACTAGGGACAATTTAGAATCGCCAATCCACCTAATCTGCATGTCTTTGGACTTTGGGTGGAAACAGGAGCACCCGGAGGAAACCCATGCAGACACGGGGAGAACATGCAAACTCCACGCAGGGAGGACCCGGGAAGCGAACCCCGGTCTCCTTACTGCGAGGCAGCAGCTACCACTGCGCCACCGTGCCGCCTGTGAATAGTCCCTCCATTCGGTATTTACTTTGTGACAATGACATTTAAGGATGAATATCATCAAAGCAGCCAGAAGCTCAAAGCTATGTTTGATAACATTTACCATGTTCTGTCTTATACAAGTCTGCATTTGGACATCTGAAACTGCAAAGCGCCATCTGCTTTATTTTAATAGCTCATTGTACAGACTAAAAACACAATAGTGTACTACAAACACAACAACATTTATTTATATGGTACGTTTTCATACAAATGATGTAGCTCTAAGTGCTTTACAAGATAAAGAAAGAAAAAAGAAAAGTATAAAAATAAGATTAGGCAATACTAAGTAACAAAGAATAAAGTAAGGTCTGATGGCCAGGGAGGACAGAAAAAACAAAAAAAACTCCAGAGGGCTGGAGAAAGAAACAAAATCTCCAGGTGTTTTAAGACCACAAGACTGCCTAGCCCCAACTGGGCATTGTACCTAACATAAATGATCTAAATCAGTCTTCGTGGTTTTCACGCTTCACATTTAAGAATTAGATGATGATGGTCATGTGGACATCTGGCCTTCAATCCATCAATGTAAGGACTGCATGGTGCGTTGATCAGGTAATGTTGGCGCAGGTCACCACCACAGAAAATCGAAAAAAAGAACAGCAGAGAAAGTAGGGGTTAGTATGGATTGTGCCATAATTCAGGATAGGTTTCTCTGTTTGGAATTTCAGCACAGACAAAACGATCTACTTTATCAGCAGTTAAGAATTTTTTTTGCAAAGTAACCAATAAATGCATGTGAGATAAACCCTGTTTTTGAAATTCCCTGACTTAATCTTCAAAGCCTTACAATATTTACAGTGCATCCGGAAAGTATTCACAGCGCATCACTTTTTCCACATTTTGTTATGTTACAGCCTTATTCCAAAGTGGATTAAATTCATTTTTTTCCTCAGAATTCTACACACAACACCCCATGGTGACAACATTAAAAAAGTTTACTTGAGGTTTTTGCAAATTTATTAAAAATAAAAAAATTGAGAAGGCACATGTACATAAGTATTCACAGCCTTTGCCATGAAGCTCAAAATTGAGCTCAGGTGCAACCTGTTTCCCCTGATCATCCTTGAGATGTTTCTGCAGCTTAATTGGAGTCCACCTGTGGTAAATTCCGTTGATTGGACATGATTTGGAAAGGCACACACCTGTCTATATAAGGTCCCACAGTTGACAGTTCATGTCAGAGCACAAACCAAGCATGAAGTCAAAGGAATTGTCTGTAGACCTCTGAGACAGGATTGTCTCGAGGCACAAATCTGGGGAAGGTTACAGAAAAATTTCTGCTACTTTGAAGGTCCCAATGAGCACAGTGGCCTCCATCATCCGTTAAGTGGAAGAAGTTCAAAACCACCAGGACTCTTCCTAGAGCTGGCCAGCCATCTAAACTGAGCAATCGGGGGAGAAGGGCCTTAGTCAGGGAGGTGACCAAGAACCCGATGGTCACTCTGTCAGTGCTCCAGAGGTCCTCTGTGGAGAGAGGAGAACCTTCCAGAAGGTCAACCATCTCTGCAGCAATCCACCAAACAGGCCTGTATGGTAGAGTGGCCAGACGGAAGCCACTCCTTAGTAAAGGGCACATAGCAACCTGCCTGGAGTTTGCCAAAAGGCATCTAAAGGACTCTCAGACCATGAGAAACAAAATTCTCTGGTCTGATAAGACAAAGATTGAACTCTTTGGTGCGAATGCCAGGTGTCACGTTTGGAGGAAACCAGGCACCGCTCATCACCAGGCCAATACCATCCCTACAGTGAATCATGGTGGTGGCAGCATCATGCTGTGGGGATGTTTTTCAGCGGCAGGAACTGGGAGACTAGTTAGGATAAAGGGAAAGATGACTGCAGCAATGTACAGAGACATCCTGGATGAAAACCTACTCCAGAGCGCTCTTGACCTCAGACTGGGGCGACGGTTCATCTTTCAGCAGGACAACGACCCTAAGCACACAGCCAAGATATCAAAGGAGTGGCTTCAGGACAACTCTGTGAATGTCCTTGAGTGGCCCAGCCAGGGGCCACTTGAATCCACTTGAATCCGATTGAACATCTCTGGAGAGATCTTAAAATGGCTGTGCACCGACGCTTCCTGTCCAACCTGATGGAGCTTGAGAGGTGCTGCAAAGAGGAATGGGCGAAACTGGCCAAGGATAGGTGTGCCAAGCTTGTGGCATCATATTCAAAAAGACTTGAGGCTGTAATTGCTGCCAAAGGTGCATCGACAAAGTATTGAGCAAAGGCTGTGAATACTTATGTACATGTGATTTCTCAGTTTTTTTATCTATACTAATAAAAGGCAAAGCCCTCACTGACTCACTCACTCACTCACTGACTGACTCATCACTAATTCTCCAAGTTCCCATGTGGGTAGAAGGCTGAAATTTGGCAGGCTCATTCCTTACAGCTTACTTACAAAAGTTGGGCAGGTTTCATTTCGAAATTCTACGCGTAATGGTCATAACTGGAAGCTATTTTTCTCCATTTACTGTAATGGAGTTGAGCTCGAAAGCCGTGGGGGCGGAGTTTCGTGTGACATCATAACGCCTCCCACGTAATCACGTGAACTGACTGTCAACGCAGTGCGTAGAAAACCAGGAAGAGCTCCAAAAAGCGCTGAAGAAAACATGCATTATATAATTGAGAAGGCAGCGAAACAATAAGAAGCGAGCGAGTGACATATACAACCATATTCATGAGTGCTGCTACTTCAGAAACAAAGCACGGTGTAAACCTAAAGTTTAAATTAAGTTCATAGACAGGCTGCCGCTGGCGTTTGTCATGCCCACGGGTAATGCGGGATACAAGTTTAATGAGAGGACGCAGGATATAAACGAGAGTTTTGATCACTTTGTAACTAAGTTAAAATTGCACGTGAAGGGCTGTGCTTATGCAAATTCCGAGAGACTGTGTTTGTGGGGGATTGACAGTTAAGGCGGCTGGGGGAGTCACATCATCATCTCCCCTCCCATTCACCTCATTTCGCTCTGAGCTGAGCTCCGCAGCTAACGCAAACGCAGTGTTACGGAAACGACTTTGTGACGCTGCCACCAAATACTCACAGAAAAATCCACAAGTTAATACACACGCTGTCTCTACAGTTTCTCCACACTGAATCCTCCAGGCACTACTTACAAAAGGTTACATTGACAATCGTGTTACGTTATTTTTAAAATGTTTCCTTTTCTTAGCACAAGCACAGCTGAGAAGCTTCGATGCATGTGCTCCATAACACGTTAAAAAATCACGCATTTAATCACACTTTGAAATACAAGCAAAGGGGAACTTCTGTCAATGCATGATTTCCTGGTACACCGATTACATTGATCAGTGCTTCCCGATTCATTTTACCCTCGCAACCCCTTGGTTTGAGAAGAAGTATGAAAAAATATGAGGTTAACACAGAAAAACAGATCACCAATTGAAGCTTTATGAATAATCGATTCGCCATCAATAATTGTTTTGGTAAAGCCATACTCAGTGTAATCCTCCTTCCATTTTATAATTTTTCCGCTACTAGCCATGATTAAATGAACGGTAAAAAAATAAGAGCGAAGCGAAGGTGACTTATTCAGGCAGGCAGGCGACAGCTCAATAGCTTGAATTTGGATATAAGTAGGTTCTATTTAGTCGCCAGAAATATCTTTGTTAGGAATGGAAGTTGAATTTAGTCTTTAAATTTCTATGGTAAAGAAAAAGTTATGCAATGATGACTAAATTTAACTATATAAAGTCAAAACTTTTATATATAAAGTCATTCCCGAAAATATATATAAGAATAAATCAACTCAAGCCTTAAATAACTTATAATATTTTGCTCTCCATAAAAATATATCCTGTCTAAATTATACAAGTTAGAAATAAAGTAAATGTTAAAAGAACAAACATTCAAATTTCTTTACTCTTATGTAATTTTATATAAAAAATAAACTTAAATTTTAAATATCCCAAAAGATTTTGCTCTCCATAAAAATATATCCTGTCAAAATTATACAAATTCAAATATGAACATGGTGCATAACAAAACCTGGAAACATAAATAAAATTTGTTCTTTTCAGCAATAACAAATCAAATCATTCAGTTGTCTTTGCTCATATGTCATTTTAGAGCTGGACGCCTGGCATCTTTTTTTGGCAACAAGTTCGTTTATGTTTGGTGTGAGGTTCTGTGTTGTGGAGATTCTCAGGATGGACTGCAGGTGCTCATCAGTGAGGCGACTCCTGTGTGCTGTTTTGTTAGTCTTTATCACTGAGAAGATCTTCTCACACAGATATGTGCTACCAAACATGCACAAGGTTCGAGCCGCATGTAGACGGACTTTTTTTGTTCTTCAAAGTCACCAAAGCGGCGTGCAAACTCAGTGCGCTCAGTTTATCAGCAAAGTGCGTATTTGGGAACACCGTAGTGATGACTTGGTTCAACATTACTTGGCAACAGGGAAAGTGGGGCAAGTTGCACTGGTGCATTTGTGTCTCCCATAAAAGTAGCTTCACTTGAAATCACTTTGTGATTGTGCACGGGTAAAAACGTCCGCTGAAGTGTCAGATTCTTATTTAATTGTTCTGCTTTCTGTATCTTCTGCATTGCATTCAGGTCTTTCAGGTTATCTTGATGTTTTGTCTCATTGTGCCGTCTTAGATTAAATTCTGTAATTACACCCACATTTGCTCCAGAAATGAGACACACGGGTTTACCGGCAATGTCAGTAAACATATACTCAGCCTCCCATCGGTTTTTAAAGGCTCTATGTTCAGAATCACCTTTTCTCTTTGGCATCGTGTGGGCTAGCTTCGCAATAACTTGCAGCATCATACGCTAGACTTGATTTACGCGGTAAGTGTTCGGCAAGGCAGCTGAAGCGCTGCATTATGGGATCTGTAGTTTATTGTGTTACCAGCGCTTCATATCCCCGGGCCATTAATAACAATAATACAGTATATAAAATGATCTCGCGGGCCGGATATAATTACACGCCGGGCCGGATCTGGCCTGCGGACCTTGAGTTTGACACATATGGACTAAATAGAACTTGAAGGATATATTTTTTCAAATGTGATCGTGCAATTCAGATAGAGTTGACGCGCACTACAGTACATCGAGCCAGCGTGCTATTGTGGTTTTGCCTGCATGCCTCAATAAGTCACCCTCCCCTCGCTCTTACTTTTTTACCGTTCATCTAATGAATACACTGAGTATGGTACAATCATTGATGGCGAATAAAGTATCCATTATTCGAGTATGTAGATCGGGGTATATATATCTATACTAATAAAAGGCAAAGCCCTCACTGACTCACTCACTCACTCACTCACTCACTCATCACTAATTCTCCAACTTCCCGTGTAGGTAGAAGGCTGAAATTTGGCAGGCTTATTCCTTACAGCTCACTTACAAAAGTTAAGCAGGTTTCATTTCGAAATTCTACACGTAACGGTCATAACGGTCGATAACGGTCGACAACGTCCGCCATGTTGAACTTTCTTATTTATGGCACCATCTTCACGAAATTTGGTAGGCGGCTTCCCTGCGCTAACCAAAACCGATGTATGTACTTATTTCGATGGTATGACGCCATTGTCGGCCGCCATATTGAACTTTCCAACGTCACTAATTTTCCAACTTCCCGTGTAGGTAGAAGGCTGACCCCATCTTCACAAAATTTGGTAAGTGGCTTCCCTGCGCTAACCAAAATCGATGTACTTACTTATTTCGGTGGTATGACGCCACTGTCGGCCGCCATATTGAATTTTCCAAACATCACTAATTCTCCAACTTCCCGTGTAGGTAGAAGGCTGAAATTTGACAGGCTCATTCCTTACAGCTTACTTACAAAAGTTAAGCAGGTTTCATTTCGAAATTCTACACGTAACGGTCATAACGGTCGACAACATCCGCCATGTTGAATTTTCTTATTTATGGCCCCATCTTCACGAAATTTGGTAGGCGGATTCCCTGCGCTAACCGAAACCAATGTATGTACTTATTTCGATGGTATGACGCCACTGTCGGCCGCCATATTGAACTTTCCAATGTCACTAATTTTCACAATGTCCGCCATGTTGAACTTTCTTATTTATGGCCCCATCTTCACCAAATTTGGTAGGTGGCTTCCCTACGCTAACCAAAACCGATGTATGTACTTATTTTGGTGGTATGACACCACTGTCGGCCGCCATATTGAATTTTCCAAACATCACTAATTCTCCAACTTCCCGTGTAGGTAGAAGGCTGAAATTTGGCAGGCTCATTCCTTACTGCTTACTTACAAAAGTTAAGCAGGTTTCATTTCGAAATTCTACGCGTAACGGTCATAACGGTCAACAATGTCCGCCATCTTGAACTTTCTTATTCGTGGCCCCATCTTCACGAAATTTGGTAGGCGGCTTCCCTGCGCTAACCGAAACCAATGTACATACTTATTTCGGTGGTATGACGCCACTGTCAGCCGCCATATTGAACTTTCCAACGTCACTAATTCTCCAACTTCCCGTGTAGGTAAAAGGCTGAAATTTGGCAGGCTCATTCCTTACAGCTTACTTACAAAAGTTAAGCAGGTTTCATTTAGAAATTCTACGCGTAACGGTCATAACGGTTGACAATGTTCGCCATGTTGAACTTTCTTATTCATAGGTAGAAGGCTGAAATTTGGTACTTATTTCAGTGATATGATGCCACTGTCGGCTGCCATATTGAACTTTTCAACGGTCTTTGTTACTTATGGGCCCATCTTCAAGAAATTTGGTACGCGGGTTCCCAACGCTAACTGAATCCTACTTACGTACATATATACGTCCATAGCCTGCAGCTCAGTCACCGTGTGAGGCGGCGTTGGGTCCTCCATCCCAACGCCTCCCACGTTGTTGGCTGCCTGCCTATATAAGGCCGTCTGTCGCTCCAGTCTCTACATTCCCTTCCTTGCTTCGCCACGGTATTCACGTCTCCCTGCTGATAACTACAGCATTTATATTTAATCCACGGCTTCTCCGCTGTTTTATTGTTCACTAGCAAAATACCCGCGCTTCGCAGCGGTGAAGTACTGCCTTGAAATTTTTATTAAGAAGAAAATTAAACCTTTTTAAACTGAGGGAAAATATACCAATAATTATTTGTTAAGGATCTCTTTGTATGCCACGTTGTCAGTTCGGCCCTCCAGTTGTAATATGACCAAGCTGTAGCTGTGCGCTGAGCTTATTCTTGAGCATGCAATGTACAGTTGGCCATGTGAACAGTAATCTTGTTTCAAATCTCACAGCTTGGATTGCTGCTGTCATAATCAGTTTGAGTTTCATGGTTTGTTTCAATTACGACAGTATTTGTAGGACTTGTGTTGAAGAGACATTCGGCATCTGTCAAGTGTTGTAAGTATATAACCAGTTTCATTGATAACTTCACATCCAGCTTTTGAGAGTTTAAACATTTCTAAACATCAAAGTGTCCACTGCTGAAATCGTCACCTGTGAATCTAAGATATTTAAGAGGCATTGGCGGTTGTCCAAAGGTGTAAAATATTTGGCCATTTCGGTACACTTAAGCATTTCACTCTTCTAGTGCTCCTGTGTAGTATAATTATCTCCTGTACCGTCATCAGTCCACACCTTGAACCTGTCCCAGTCATTCAATACATAAGACACAATGTTCCTCCGGATATCAAGAGTGAGCCTGATATGGCCATGCAATATGTAACAAAGAGAATGGAAAAGGTAGGTGCCATCTCCGGGCATGGAAACCACTTGGTAAGTGACAGTTCTTTGATCGATGGTGATCACCTCGATGGATATGTCAATAGGGGTATGGTTGGAACGATAAAGGAAATGGGTACCTGAACAATGTAAAGTAAGTCTAAAATACCTACACAATATCTATAATCGTAATAAACGAACAATAAAACAGCAGAGAAGCCGTGGATTAAATAAAAAGGCTGTAGTTATCAGCAGGGAGACGTGAATACCGTGGCGAAGCAAGGAAGGGAATGTAGAGACTGGAGCAACAGATGGCCTTATATAGGCAGGCAGCCAACAACGTGGGAGGCGTTGGGATGGGGGACCCAACGCCGCCTCACACGGTGACCGAGCTGCAGGTTATGGACGTATATATGTACGTAAGTAGGATTCATTAACGTTGGGAACCTGTGTACCAAATTTCTTGAAGATGGGTCCATAAGTAACAAAGACTGTTGAAAAGTTCAATATAGCGGCCGACAGTGGCGTCATACCACCGAAATAAGTACGTACATCGGTTTTGGTTAGCGCAGGGAAGCCGCCTACCAAATTTCGTGAAGATGGGGCCATAAATATGAAAGTTCAACATGGCGGACGTTGTTGACCGTTATCGACAGTTATGACCGTTATGTGTAGAATTTCGAAATGAAACCTGCTTAACTTTTGTAAGTAAGCTGTAAGGAATGAGTTTGCCAAATTTCAGCGTTCTACCTACACGGGAAGTTGGAGAATTAGTGACGTTGTAAAGTTCAATATGGCGGCTGACAGTGGCGTCATACCACTGAAATAAGTATGTACATTGGTTTCGGTTAGCGCAGGGGAGCCACCTACCAAATTTCGTGAAGATGGGGCCATGAATAAGAAAGTTTAACATGGCGGACATTGTGAAAATTAGTGACGTTGGAAAGTTCAATATGGCGGCCGACAGTGGCATCATACCATCGCAATAAGTACATACGTCAGTTTCAGTTAGCGCAGGGAATCCGCCTACCAAATTTCGTGAAGATGGGGCCATAAATAAGAAAGTTCAACATGGCGGACGTTGTCGACCGTTATCGACCGTTATGACCGTTACGTGTAGAATTTCGAAATGAAACCTGCTTAACTTTTGTAAGTAAGCTGTAAGGAATGAGCCTGCCAAATTTCAGCCTTCTACATAGATGGGAAGTTGGAGAATTAGTGACATTGGAAAGTTCAATATGGCAGCTGTCAGTGGCGTCATACCACCGAAATAAGTATGTACATTGGTTTTGGTTAGCGCAGGGAAGCCACCTACCAAATTTCGTGAAGATGGGGCCATGAATAAGAAAGTTCAACATGGCGGACATTGTTGACCGTTACGCGTAGAATTTCGAAATGAAACCTGCTTAACTTTTGTAAGTAAGCTGGAAGGAATGACCCTGCCAAATTTTAGCCTTCTACCTACACGGGAAGTTGTAGAATTAGTGATGTTTGGAAAATTCAATATGGCGGCCGACAGTGGCGTCATACCACCGAAATAAGTACGTACATCGCTTTTGGTTAGCGCAGGGAAGCCACCTACCAAATTTCGTGAAGATGGGGTCAGCCTTCTACCTACACGGGAAGTTGGAAAATTAGTGACGTTGGAAAGTTCAATATGGCGGCCGACAGTGGCGTCATACCATCGAA
>JANRMT010062856.1:69160341-69206585 GCA_026402145.1 Polypterus bichir lapradei
AGTGAGTGAGTGAGTGAGTGAGTGAGTGAGTGAGTGAGGGCTTTGCCTTTTATTAGTATACATTTATTACGATTATAGTTATTGTATAGGTATTTTAGACTTACTTTACATTGTTCAGGTACCCATTTCCTTTATCATTCCAACCGTACCCCCATTAACATGTCTATCGAGGTAATCACCATCGATCAAAGAACTGTCACTTACCAAGTGGTTTCCATGCCCGGAGATGGCACCTGCCTTTCCATTCTCTTTGTTACATATTGCACGGCCATATCAGGCTCACTCTTGATATCCGGAGGAACATTGTGTCTTATGTATTGAATGACTGGGACAGGTTCAAGGTGTGGACTGATGACGGTACAGGAGATAATTATACTACACAGGAGCACTAGAAGAGTGAAATGCTTAAGTGTACCGAAATGGCCAAATATTTTACACCTTTAGACAACCGCCAATGCCTCTTAAACATCTTAGCTTCACAGGTGACGATTTCAGTGTTGGACACTTTGATGTTTAGAAATGTTTAAACTCTCAAAAGCTGGATGTGAAGTTATCAATGAAACTGGTTGTATACTTACAACGCTTAACAGATGCCGAATGTCTCTTCAACACAAGTCCTACAAATACTGTCGTAACTGAAACAAACCATGAAACTCAAACCGATTATGACAGCAGCAATCCAAGCTGTGAGATTTGAAACAAGATTACTGTTCACATGGCCAACTGTACGTTGCATGCTCAAGAGTAAGCTCAGCGCACAGCTACAGCTTGGTCATATTGCAACTGGAGGGCCGAACTGACAACGTGGCATACAAAGAGATCCTTAACAAATAATTATTGGTACATTTTCCCTCAGTTTAAAAAGGTTTAATTTTCTTCTTAATAAAAATTTTTAGGCAGTACTTCTCCGCTGCGAAGCGCGGGTATTTTGCTAGTACATATATATATACCCGCGTATTGCAGCGGAGAAGTAGTGTGTTAAAGAAGCTATGAAAAAGAAAAGGGAACATTTTAAAAATAACGTAACATGACTGTCAATATACAGTAATTGTTTTGTGAGTGTTACTGAGTGTTGCTGTCATCAAGGATTTGATTATCATTATTTCTTTCAATCAGGTTCGTATTTGTAGGTTGTGTTGTGTTCAAGTTACATTCCGTGTTTGTCAATCGTTGTAAAGATGACAGTTTTCATGCATTGACTCGTTTCTTACTGCATCAATAAACAGCTCGTCTTCTTCTTTATCTGAGACCTGACACACTGCATGCACGGGTTTTTTTTTTTACACTGTCTTCCTTTAGCGGGACATTGACTTTTTCCACCGTGTGCTTTGTTTCCACAGTAACTGCATTTATGAATATGCTTGTATGTATCCGACGCTTCATATTTTTTTGCTGCCTTTTCAATTGTGTAATTCGGTTTTTGTTCAGCGCTCTTTGGAACTGTTGCTTTTTGTCTGTGCACTGCGTCAGTTCACGTGAGCCGCTCGGTGTACATGCATCGAAGTTTCCCAGCTGTGCTGGTGCCATGTCGTGCTATGTCCATGGCTGTATTTAATGTTACCGAAGTCCCGGCACTTAAAACTTTCTCTCGCAGTTTCGCTGAGTTTGTGCCAAACACCACCCTGACCATCTCATCTTCCTCTGCATAAGCACAGTCCTTCACCCGTGAATATTTAGTGGCAGTGTTTCTATTGGATTGCCGCTGACGGACGGCCTTATATGGGCAGGCACTAAATTACAAACGCCAGCGGCAGCCTGTCTATGAACTTAATTTAAAGTTTAGGTTTACATCGTGCTTTGTTTCCGAAGTAGCAGAACTCATGAATATGGTTGTATATGTCACTCGCTCGCTTCTTATTGTTTCGCTGCCTTCTCAATTATATAATGCATGTTTTCTTCAGCGCTTTTTGGGCCTCTTCCTGGTTTTCTACGTACTGCGTAATTACGTGGGAGGCGTGATGATGTCACACGAAACTCCGCCCCCACGGGTTTCAAGCTCATCTCCATTACAGTAAATGGAGAAAAACAGCTTCCAGTTATGACCATTACGCGTAGAATTTCGAAATGAAACCTGCCCAACTTTTGTAAGGAAGCTGTAAGGAATGAGCCTGCCAAATTTCAGCCTTCTACCTACACGGGAAGTTGGAGAATTAGTGATGAGTCAGTGAGTGAGTGAGTGAGTGAGTGAGGGCTTTGCCGTTTATTAGTATAGATATATATATATATATAGATATATATATATATATCTATCTATCTATCTATCTATCTAGAGATATTAGAACAACACTCATATCAATGACAAAACAATTACATTGACAATCATATTACGTTATTTTCAAAATGTTTCCTTTTCTTTTTCTTTACTTCTTTAACACACTACTTCTCCGCTGCGAAGTACGGGTATTTTGCTAGTTTTTAATAAATTTGCAAAAACCTCAAGTAAACTTTTTTCACGTTGTCATTATGGGGTGTTGTCTGTAGAATTCTGAGGAAAAAAATGAATTTAATTCATTTTGGAATAAGGCTATAACATAACAAAATATGGAAAAAGTGATGCGCTGTGAATACTTTCCGGATGCACTGTACATACTTCTGACATATCACCTATGTCCATATATTCGATCTCTATTCGCCTTTTCTTTATTTCTCTGAGTAATAATTTCTCTTTGATTGCGCTGAGGCGATGTTTACTTTCTTTGTTTTGACACTGTCATTTTTTTCTGCTTTCATATTCTGTATCTTGCTCTGCATGTGTTTCGCACCTACGTTTTTTTTTGAGTCTTTTGAATTCCACTGTTTTCATTATCTCTAACCTGCTCCGCATGTGTTTGGCCCCCTTGTTTTTTAACTTCTTTATGACGTTTTACTTTGTTTTCTACTGTCTTTTATTTCTGACCTCGCTTTGTCCTGCTTTTTTTTCAATGACACCTGGGGCCTCATGTATAACGCCGTGCATAGAACTCACATTATAACATGGTGTAAGCACAAAAGCGGGAATGTGCGTATGCACAGAAAAATCCAGATGCAGGAATCTGTGCGTACGCAAACTTCCATGTTCTTCCGCTACATAAATCCCAATTGCCGTGAAAAGTAACGCACGTGCACGCAAAGTGAACACAAAGTGGTTAGACATATCATAATGTGACAATACAGCTGGCATTTCATGTGCCATCAAGACAAGAAAGTAATTTATTACCGCTGATAGCTGTAGTATATGCAGTGCAAACCCGGTGAGAACAGTTTATATTGACAAATAAAGCAGCCTGTTCAGTAGTAACCAAGAAATTTGTTAATGATTTTGACATCCAGAGCCTAATGTTGTATTTCATTAGAAGACTTCAATTAAAACTGTTTTGCTAATTAACTTAAAGTTATATGCAGTCATTCATCCTACTTAATCCAGTTTTAGGACTGAAGCAACATCAGGAACAATTCAAGAAGCTTCCCCGGGAATAGTGCAAGATTAGTAGAGGGCATAGTCGCAGACACACACATGGTCAGTAAAGCTAATCCAGAATTTGAATACTGTCTTTCAAAGCCACAAAGCAACAGTTCTAACCACTGTGTCACCATACTGCCCCAATACAGAAGCATCTCTGCACAAAGTTATGCTTAGCTGCTTGCCTTTCACATTTATCCGCTTGTAGAACAATGGAAAAAGTTTGCTTACACCAGATTTTAAAGAAACAGAGATTTACTGGAAAATGCATCAACTAATCCCATTTGAAGTGATCACTATGGTTACATATAAATTTCTTACTGTTTGTTTAATCATTGACATAAAAGGATTTTTTACAATTGCATAGAAACACTTTAGTGTTTAGAGATCTAGTAATTTGACACAAACGTTCTAAAGATCAATAGACAATGAATAACCCTGTGACTTGCATTAGAATAAGATCACCATTACTCTTGTGTATCGCTAAAGGTTACTAAAGGAGACTGATGTCAGGAAGGGCACCTAGGCATAAAAACTTATACTCCAATACCCACAAAACTTGTGGGGCAGTCAACCAACCTGGGTGAACCCAGAAAATGGACAAAGCAACAGAAAAAGTACAAAATGCATGGATGGATTAGTGATGTACTTTTTTGTTATATTTATTTTTGTCTGCATTCTTAAATTGTCCCTCCAGTTGGTGAGTGGCAAATGATTGTTGTTAAGCGTTTAGTTTGTCCACATGGCATAGTGACACATCCTTGTTTTGAAGGGTTATGAAAATAATGTATAGTGTGTTTTTGAAAGCTGGAAAATGCTTAAGACAATCCAGCTCAACAGCCCAATTTTATGTAATGGCTGTTGTCAGGGTCAAGTGTGACTTGCAGATTAACTGTCCTTTTTCTTCTCCATTTGACTTGCTTATTCTGAATTACTTCTAAAATGCATTATGCATCATTATTTCTTATTTTTATGTTTATTTTTGTCAAAATTTCACTCAGCTGTAGCAAGTTTGAAATAGACAGGACACCCTGTCAAAAGAAGATGCTCTTGTAGTCAGAAGATCAAGTAAACACTAGAGAGAGAAGAGGTGTCCTTTGGTTAAACTAGCTAATATGGCTGTACTCTTCACTCTGAATCCATTTGCTGAGTTCACATGCAGCAGCGCCAAGTTTTTGCAGTGCCTTAGAGTATGATGCATTTTATTTCAGTCATTTTGTCTTATCTGCTGTAAATACCAGACTCCAGGGTTTTAAAGGGAAGAGATAAAAATACCAAATAGGTCTTATACCAAGTTAATAATTGGTAGAATCATTTTTATTAACAATTACTCTAAATGTTTTGGTCAGTATTTGGCACTATTTTTAAAAAAATATTAAATATTTATAAGGCACCCTATAGTGTTGTATAGTACAATATAAACTAAAAGCTAATTGATTTAATGCTGTTAATGGCATTATCAGGCTCCTTGAGAAGGATTGGTGTACAGCAGTCCTTAGGTTTTGCCACAGATTTTATATTGGATTTAGGTTGTGACTTTGAATGGGCCGCTGAAGAAAATTGGATAATGAGAAAATAGTAGAATGAAATACTCCCTCACGTCAGTGTACTGTTCAGGCATACTGGCACTTGGAGTAGCATTCGCAACAGTAGCATTGATTCTTGTTTTCCAGGATGTGTTTGGCTTGAACTTTCTTATGTCTGTCCTCTGCACATAGGCACTTTCATCTATGTGTGTATATATAAATATATATACAGTATGTATTCATTATAAGGATTATGTGGAAAATACCTATACTATTGTAACTGGGGTTGCCCGCGAATCACCATCTCTAATGGCAGCGTCACAAGGACAGCTCCGTTGATGCTCTGTGTCAGGTAAACTGCAAACCAAGGGCAAAGAAATTGGTTGTCCTCTTCAGGATCAAGCTTACTGTGTAACATGCTTTTTGTACAATATTTATTACATTTAACACCGGGCTTTGACCTGTTCTTCCTCACACTCTCCTTGTCTCACTTCTCCAGACTGCATCTGCCATAGCGGTGATTCTGAGCTGCTGGTGTTTTTCTAATTTGAACATGGCAACTAAAGTAGGACATTTGCCCATGTCAGGGCTCCTAATAGGTCCTATTTTGAATGGTCTTGAGACTACCTGCTTTCTCTATACAATAAAAAAGTACCTATCATTTCCTTGGAAACCAGGACTCAATTTTCTGTCTCTCTTGCAACTCTGGGGCCCAATCTTGACAATACCTGTATAAAAAAAACACTTCTTAAACTACAAAAAATATTTTATTTAAAAATGAGACATTAGATGTAACTTTTTTTATAGAGGCACAGGTATGAATATATAATGAAAACGAGACGTTAGATGAAGATGAAGGCGTGATTCCGAAATGCTTTCCCCACATCATTTTTCTTCATTCCAGAATAAACTTTTTCAAGGATTAATTTTTCTTTCAGCGTAAAGTCGTGCCATTTCTCACTTTTTTGTTCATCTCAAAAAAAACATTAAGAACCACTATGAAACTAGAAGAATACAGTATCCTCACGCAACACAACCACGCACGTGGACGCTAGGTGGAGCAGTGACTCAGAATTCGGCTATGTGTATAATATCGCATCTTCACTCTCGCCGAGACTACCCGGAAGTGGATATTTCTTTGAGACAGTCTGGTGGCATGGTTCATGAGACTCGGTGCAGAAAGTGTAGGCGCAGCATTAAGTATTTTTTGCATCACATTATTATCTTCGTTGGCCATTTTTGGTTGAGAAAATGTGCGTTATGCTTTTTAACATGTTGTTGTATGAACATTTGTTGGGGCCAAAAAAAATATTAGTTATTCTGAAAATTTTGTTACTTTGGATTTTACTATAATGGGCGTTGACCTATATATATATATATATATATATATATATATATATATATATATACATACACATATATACACCAATTTGGGCTTTAGCTGGTGGACCCACTATCAGCACCTCCGTTTTATTTTGATTTAGATCAAGAAAATTATTGGCCATCCAGGATCTTAGTTCAGACAGACAGTTGTGGAGCTGATTTGTTGCAGAGTTGCAGATGGGAATATAAACCTGAGTATCATCAGCATAGCAGTGAAAAGAAATGTTAAATTTCCTAAAAATCGCTCCAATACGGTGAAGGTATATAGAGAATAAAATAGGACCCAAAATGGATCCCTGAGGAACACCATATTTAAGAGGAACAGTAGATGAAAAAGAGGAATTTAAAGTCACTGAAAAGTGTCTACCAGTTAAATATGACCTGAACCAGTTAAGAGCAGCCCCTTTAATCCCAACAAGATGTTCGAGCCGCATCAGCAATATTTCATGGTCAATGTGTCAAGAGAGGACATTTATATGCTGAATTAATTGTTAAAACACTGCATACACAAAAATCTCACAAAAATATTCAATGTGTGAACGCAGTTACATTCATTATACTGCAGTAGAAAAAATATTTGACATTGATTCAAATTTTTGTGAACGCGATGCTTTGAGCAAGGTCAAGCTAAGTGCTAACTATGATCCTGCTGCTTTTGAGCATTCACTTTGAAGTAGGTAGCCTTAGACAACTGTATATTTACCATTCTGGCCAGTGTAAGGAGTAGTTTCCTAAGCTTTTGACCGACTACTGCAGAAAAAGTACAGGGTGGTCCAGATCTGATTATGCAATTATGAAAAGGTGAACACATCACACCCGCTGTTCGACTGGCAACCGTCTCCCTGCCATTTTGGAATGCAGGGCAGGTGCTGCCATCTATCGGCAACAGAAAGAATTTTTCGTGAATTCTCTATGCAATAAACTTAATAAGTTATAGCATAATGAAAATTGCATAATTAGATCCGGGCCACCCTATAGCTGCCAGCCACCATGAGTACAGATATAGTCAACCTCACTGTGGAAGTGCATGTTGCATGGGAAAATATGGTTCTAAAGCAGTGTTCCACTGTAATTTGTAATGGGGTGTTTGCTATCCAGAATTTTAAAGAGCAACCTTGCACACATTCACCTGTAGCAAAGTAGCTGTCAAATGAAGAATTCTTCAACTGATTAGTTTGTCCCTTGGAACTATGCAAGGTATGGCAATAAAGTTGTGAGTACTGAATGTTGTTGTTAATAATCAATACAAGTTGATTTATTCTTGTATAGCACTCTTCGGGGAGTATAGAATCACAGCACTCTTAACAATTTTCTAAAATTTACATGATGCACAAGTAAAAAAATACAGATTAGTATAAACATACAATTAAAACAGAGCAATTTAAAATTTCATGATGCACAAGTAAAAATACAGATTAGGATATACAGTTAAAACAGAGAAACATACAGTTAAAACAGAGCAATTTAAAATTGACAGTAGGGGTCTGTTAATAGTTGAGATATACACAGATGACAGCATTGAAAAAAAACAACATCATTTCTGGAGAAAATAAAATTATAATTATATAGATACTGGCTGACATAGGTGCAGTTTTGGATACTTAGGATAAATGACTGCCTCACCCATCCTGAACATTCCACAGTATTATATAATTTGAGCTAGGCAGTCTAATATTAATACTGAACCTTTTTATCCTTGGATACCAAGGTTCCCAGTACCTCTGGTATTTCTTGAATGAACAGGAGTAACAGCTTAATAGTATCATACAGTGACAGGAACAGAGGGTGAAAGCACAGATGTAGCAGCAGAATGTTATATGTACAGTAAGATTTTTTCTGTTATCATGTGTTACAGTAATTATATGAATTTTATTATGGCAAATAGCTATTTCAAAACAAAATTATGTGATTAAACCTTGGTTTGATTTTCAATAGTCCTTTTAGACACTGTTATTATAAAAAGTAGAAACTTGCTCAGAATTTTTTTTACCACACTGACAAAATAATGTGTAATTACAGCTTGTATATTTATATACAAAAACAGAATGTGTAATAAAGGAGGCAAATACTTTTTCACAGCACTGTATATAATTATGAATAACTCGAGGCATCAATATAAAACACGGAGCTTAGTGAACATCCACTTTAGCATTTATTAAAATTTTGAGGGTCTAACATTATTAAATGATAATATAAATATAATATTAAAGCTTTTTGTGTTTTTGTTTAATTTTATGTAATATTAACTGGTTTCATTCAAAATGATTTTTTACTCTCTCTAAGAGTGTTTCTTTATATATTTTTATTTCAGATTGCCCAGAAAGACTACAATGTCAGAACAGCAGAGGCAGCGATCTCTATCCACTTCTGGAGAAACATTATATCATGTACTGGGGGTTGACAAAAATGCATCTTTGGATGACATTAAAAAATCATATAGGTATGTGACATACAGATGGAATTTTAAACATTTTTTGTGTTATTTGCTTTTATGTTTTAAATATAATATTAAAACATGTATCTTTTGTAGTGATAAAGCATGTATTTTTAAAACCTTTCACTAGTCAGAAGAAGTAGGGTGTTGTACTGTACTAATTAGCCATTATGGATGCAGTGAGAAGTCCAGCAAAATTACACCTTTTATTTGCTAACTAAAAAGTTTACAATATGTAAGTTTTCAAGGCAGCTCAGGCCCCTTCTTCAGACAAGATGTAAATCATCTTGACTTTGCTTGGTATACACATAATAGAAGTACAGGTTTTTGAAAAACAGGAAACTTGATGATAGGCTTTGATGTTATTCTCAAAATATTTTAAAGCAGTGCTGTGATTGATATGTCAAGGGCTTTAAATTAATCAGCTAACCTTCACCATCATCAAAATTCTTACCTGCCAACAAAGAAATTTCTTAATCTTACGTTCTTTCCATTTTAAAAGCTACACTCAAAATCCTTGTTACATGTGTAGTTCAGGGGGGAATCAGTTTAGACTGGTCAGTAAGAGATAGAGTTTTCAACATGTAAGTTTGTTTAGGTTTATCAGTAAAATCACTTAACGTGTTTATTGCAGTCTTTGTAGAAGCCTAGGAGGGGGCAACAGATGCATGGATTAAGTTTAATTCTTGAACTCATGTGTTTTTTTTGGTTTACTTATGGTACTGTATTTCATAATAACACTTCTTATTATCTCATGTGATTTTGTTTGTTTATTTATTGTTTGTAACATAGTGTTTCTATGTAGTATTTGTTATTTTTTTCCGCTTTTTCAGTAGTACATGGACATCAGAGCAACTAGTGTCCATGTATATCAACATGAGACGCTTCTCTGCTACCGATATTCATATAAAAACATAAAGAATTATCTGAGGGATAAACTGTGCGACCTCGGTCTGCTACGAGAACTGGACCTTTGGCCCCCGGCATCGCCTGATGCAAATGGCTGAGGGAGCGGCACATGGAGGCGGTGCGTAAGGAGGCGGAAACGCGGAAAGTGAGCAGAAGTCCGTGCTAGGCTAAAAGCTAACCTCAGCCAGCTGACGCTCCCGTCCATATTACTTTCTGATGTCTGCTCCCTGGACAATAAATTTGACTTCATTCGACTCCAGCGAACTACCTAGCGTGAGTTTAAAAACTGTTGCGTCTTTTTTTTCGTGACGTGACTCAGCAACAGAGTTCCGGAGGCCACCATTCAGCTAGATGGGCTAGTCGCGTTTCGAGCGGACAGAAATTCTACTCTTTGCGGTAAGACACGCGGTGGTGGACTGTGTGTTTATATCAGCACAGAATGGTGCACTAACTCTGTGCTTGTTTCTAGCTACTGCTCACCGCTAGTGGAGTATGTGACTGTCAAATGTAGGCCCTTTTTATTTGCCTCTGGAATTCACCACCATCCACATAATCGGAGTTTGCATACCTCCCAGTGCTAATGCTAAGGAAACGCTCTGGGAACATTCCTGTCGCGTACTGGGCAGAGCCCTGCCCCCACTTTGGAAACTCAGATCACATCTCTGTCATGTTAATTCCAACATACAGACCGCTCGTCTGATGCAACGAACCGGTTCCGAAGCAGGTGAGGACCTGGCCAGCAGAAGCCATCTGTGCTCCTCAGGTCTGTTTTGAGTGCACTGACTGGGATATGTGTAGAGAGGCTGCAACCAACAGCGACTGTATCAACTTGGAGGAGTACATGTCATCAGTGACCAGCTACGTGCATTGATGACGTTACTGCCTCCAAGTACATCACTGCACTCCCAAACCAGAAACCTTGGATTACAAAGGAAGTGAGTTTGCTACTGAAGACCCGGGACTCTGCCTTCAGGAAAGGTGACAATATCCCCCTGAGAACAGCGAGGGCCAAACTATCAGAGCTGCAAAGTGTGCACACGCCCAGAGAATCCAGGGACTTTTTCTATGTGACAAAGACGCACGGAGCATGTGGAAAGGCATCCAGGCTATCACTAATTATAGGACAGCACCACCTACCTGTGACAGTGACACCTCTCTTCCAGATGTGCTGAATAAATTCTATGCATGGTTTGAAGCACAGAACAATGTGGCGATGAGGAAGACCACCTCTCCTCCTAGCAACCAAGCATTAAATCTAACTGTGGCTGATGTGCAAAATACTCTATGAAGAGTCAGAGTCCTGGCAGAGTACTAAGGGAATGTGCAGACCAGCTGGCAGATGTTTTTACGGACATCTTCAACATCTCCCTGAACACCGCCATTGTCCCAACCTGCTTCAAAACCACCACCATAGTTCCCGTGCCAAAAAAGTCACAAGTGTCCAACCTCAATGACTACCGTCCCTTTGCACTCACTCCCATTATCATGAAGTGCTTCGAGAAGCTTGTCATGAGGCACATCAAAACCCTGCTGCCCCCCTCACTGGACTCCCTGCAGTTTGCTTATTGCCGGAACCGTTCAACGGATGATGCAATAAACACCATTCCCCATCTAGCTCTCACTCATCTGGACAATAAGGACACATACGTTCAAATGCTGTTTATCGACTTCAGCTCAGCATTCACCACGATTATTCCTCGGCAGCTGACGGAAAAGCTGAGCTTGTTAGGACTGAACACCTCCCTCTGTAACTGGATTCTGGACTTCCTGACTGAGAGACCTCAGTCAGTCAGGATTGGAAACAACATCTCCAGAACCACCACACTGAGCACTGAAGCCCCTCAAGGCTGTGTGCTTAGTCCGTTATTGTTCACACTGCTGACTCATGACTGTGCAGCAACGCACAGCTCTAATCACATCATTAAATTTGCGGATGACACAACTGTGGTGGGTCTCATCAGCAACAACAATGAGTCAGCATATAGAGAGGAGGTGCAGCGTTTAACAGACTGGTGTAAAGCCAATAACCTGTCTCTGAATGTAGACAAAACAAAGGAGATGATTGTTGACTTTAGGAAGAGTGATCATCAGCCACTGAACATTGACGGCTCAACTGTGGAGGTCCTCAATAGCACCAGATTCCTGGGTGTCCACCTGGCAGAGAACCTCACCTGGTCCTACAACACCAGCTCTTTAGCCAAGAAAGCCCAGCAGCAGCTCTACTTCCTGCGTAAGCCGAGAAAAGCCCATCTTCTACATAGAGCGCATCCTAAGCAACTGCATCACTGTCTGTTTTGGAAATTGCACGGTCAGGAATCGTAAAGCCCTACAACAGATAGTGAAGACAGCTGATAAGATCATCGGTGTCTCTCTTCCTTCCATCATGGACATTTACACCACACGCTGCATCCGCAAAGCCACCAGCATTGTGAATGACCCAACACAGTCACTGTTTACATTCTGCCATTTGGAAAAAGGTACCGAAGCATTCGGGCCCTTACCACCAGAATGTGTGACAGTTTTTTCCCCCAAGCAGTCATATTCCTGAACACTCATGGACCGATCTGATATCTGATTAATGTGTTGTGCTCTGCAATTTTGCACATGGTTGCACATGTTTGCACATTTGACTCACATGCACCTTGTTATATATGCACCTTTTTATATATTATGTGTCTTTATGTTATGTGTCGTGGATTCTTCGTTGTCTCATGTTCTGTGTAGCACCATGGTCCTGGAGGAACATTGTTTTGTTTCACTGTATGCTGTACTACTGCATATGCATGAAATGACAGTAAATACTCTTGAATCTTGAGTCTTTTATTATTCCCTTCTTTTAATTGCTGCATGAAATTAAGTCATTTATTAATATGTTACTATTATGTGCTTAAATGATTGCATATTGCTAATTTCAGAATAACATGTAATAAAATATTAGTGATAGTAATCTATGCGTGATAAAAAAATCAAGAAGGTCTGAAATGATGTGAAATCGTATTGCTTAACAGTAAAATGGTTACAGTATTGTATAATTTTATCACAGGAGAGTAATAGCTTGCAAGATCATTTTTAAAAAATGTTATTATTTGAAGAAAACAAAATTTCATTCAATTATGTCAAACTTAACAAACCTTAATTCAAACCTTGCCTAACAGAAAGAGAGAAGAGACTGCAACATGAGGAAATCTTACTTGTTTTAAAAAAACAAAGAGGGGAGAATGTCCTTTTCCCTGATATTAATGCTTATTCTAAGGTTTGATTAATTAGATCTTGCCACAGTTTAAAAAAGTTTTAAAAAGATCCTCTAATTGATTTTTTTTCCAATTTCAAATAATATACATCAGTTGCACACTGACTTATAACAGGTGGGCTGGGATTCTTCCAGTTGAGTAAGATAAGTCTACCTGCTAGTAGAATGGTATAAGAAATAACAAACAATTTGTTCTTCTCCACTTTAAGCCCGCCTGGGAGTGTACCCAACACATCTGTCAGTGGGTTAGGAGTGATTGTGACACCAAGGCTGTCTGATAGGCATTCAAAGATTTTTGTCCACAAAGTTGTTACTTTGGTGCATACCCAAAACATGTGGCCTGGTGAGGTACATTCACATGTTGAATGTAGCCCTGAAAACATTTTGGACAATTTTAGATCCCTTTCCCATCGTAAACTGGGATCTTTGAAAGGAAGAGACTAAGATGTTTTTATATATTGCAGTCTGAGTCTTCAAGACTGATCAGTATTACCTCTGGAATAGAAATAGGTGGGAGGTGAGGAAAATTGAGCAGGTTCCTTTTAGTGAAGTTTCTGATTTGAAAGTAGTGGAAAATTTGTGTTGATGGGGAGTTACATTGAAGTGTAGTTGTTCATAAAATTCAAAGACATTATCCTTCGACAGATCTCGAAGTGTTTTAATCCCAAATGGTTTCCAAACATTAAATACTATGTAGGTTTGAGAGGGTAGATAAAGATGATCATCATGTAAAGGTGCAACAGATAAAAGCTTCTCTGTCTTAAAGTGCTTCCTGCATTGGTTTGATATTCTGAGTGAGTGATAGACAATTAGATTATCAGTATATTGATGATAATTTGTACTTACTGGGGCACAAAGCAGGGCATATAAACAAGTACAGCAAGAGTTTATTTCTATTGCAGACCAGGCTTGTGTATATTCATTAATTTGTGTTGATGTCCAGGGGCCTCATGCATAACACCATGCGTAGAATTCACACTAAAACATGGCGTAAGGACAAAAGCGGAAATGTGCGTACACACAAAAAAATCCAGATGCATAAATCTGTGCGTTTGCTGACTTCCACGTTCTTCCGCTCCATAAATCCCGGGCAGCATGAAAAGTAACGCACGTGCATGCGCCTGCTGCCCCACCCATTCTCCTCCCAGAATTATGCCTGTTTGAATATGCAAATCAATATAAATAGCCCTTAAGCGTAGCATTCTGTGAAAAGGCAATGGCAAAAGCACAGGGGAAAATAGAAGAATTTCAGCGAATACCAAGTGGAGGCAAGGAAAAACGTACTATTTGTTGGTTTAAACAGTGGTATAAACAACAAAAGGAAGTTGATCGAGTGACAGTGTCAGAGAAACTCGAAAGCTCAAGTTTACAAAGTCACACAGTTTCCAAAATAAAAAAGAAGTTGTCAAATATTAAAGTTGCCGTGAAAAGGCGAGTCATAGCCCACCGTCTGAGTGTCATATGAAAGCTTATTAGGGTACAGAGAAAAGAAAAAAAATACGGACACAATGAGAAAAAAGCTCGAAATGTCAACTTTAATCTCGAAATTTCCACTTTATTCACATAGTTTATTTTGTCATTAAAGTAGAACATCATAAACTTCTTTAAATCATTTATTAGTTTCTTAAATCCCATCGTAACTAAAGTAGCACGTTAAATGCTTTGTTTTGTATGTGTTCTTCTATGTGTGTGAATCACTACGTGCTTTTTAAATGGCCTTTCTCTTCCTCCGACGACACAGAATCCATTACATTCGTGATATTACAGCTCTCTGAATAATTAAAATACTGAGATGTATACTTGATATCATTTTCATGATGATAGGAGTTAAAGCATGTTATTAAACATGGGAAAATCTTTCCTGCCTCCCGCAAGATGCTTACTGCGCCGTGCGCGATCTTCGATGAAATAATTTATTGCAGCAGTACAGTGATCCCTCGCTATATCACGACTTTCGCGGCTTCACTCCATCGCGGATTTTATATGTAAGCATATCTAAATATATATCACGGATTTTTCGCTGGTTCGCGGATTTCTGTGGACAATGGGTCTTTTAATTTGTGGTACATGCTTCCTCAGTTGGTTTGCCCAGTTGATTTCATACAAGGGATGCTATTGGAGGATGGCTGAGAAGCTGCCCAATCAGAGCACGTATTATGCATTAAATAAAACTCCTCAATGATATACGATATGCTTCCCGCGTGGTGCTTCGCATACTTAAAAACCCGAACAGCACGTATTGATTTTTGATTGTTTGCTTTTTTCTGTCTCTATCACTGTGTCTGACATTCTCTGCTCCTGATGGAGGGGGTGTGAGTAGAGGGGCTGTTCGCACACTGGCCTAGAGGATACGGACGCTCCTCTGAAAAATGCTGAAAGACTATGTTCACATTGCTCCCTTACTTGCGGCTGCTTTGTCAGACGGTGCTTCGCATACTTAAAAGTCCAAACAGCACCTGTTGATTTTTGATTGTTTGCTTTTCTCTCTCTGTGTCTCTCTGTCTGACATTCTGTGCTTCTGACGCACACTCCTTTGATGAGGTAGATATGTTTGCATTCTTTTACTTTCTTTCTCCAAGTAACCAATCGCCACACAATTAGCTCTGTAATAGATGTTAAACCATCTGTAAGCTTAGAACGCAGAATTTTCAAAACTTTTATGGAACATTGAAACATCTTCATAGTACATATTTAATTATTCCATCCATCTATCTTTCCAGTGTCACGCCAGCACCAGCAAGAATACAGCACGAGGCAGGAACAATCCCTGAACTAGCTAGCGCTGCGACACCGTGTCCTCACGTTTAATTATTAACAATATATATTATTTAAATGATGTTAACATTTTATCTGTATAATGTAATAAACATATTTTGCTGCATTTCATCTTAAAAATGATATTGTCATCATATGTAAATACGTGCTTTATAAAGTGGATCAGGTTGTGCAATATTATAGCTGTATCACAAGTTTACAGTGAGGTAATTATACTAATAAGTACCAAACAGTTCTACAATGAACACTTGATAGACTGATTGAGTGCATCTATAGTTCTTGGGATGAAACTGTTTCTGAACTGTGATGTCCTTACAGGAAAGGCTCTGAAGCGTTTGCCATATGAGAGTAGTTCAATAGACAGCATGGCTGAGGCAGCGTGTGCATGATGCTGTATACCTATAATTCTCTTTCCAATCAGCTGCTGTAGAGCTGTGATTCCACACTCGGATACAGTGATATAAATACTCAGAGTGGTGCAGTGAGAGTAATATGGAAAAAGATGAACCGCTGTGGCAACCCGTAATGGGAGCAGCTGAAAGAAGAAGAAGGTGCAGTGAGAATAACAATGCTAAAGCAGCTATGGTATTTGGAATAGTTTGGCTATTCTGTGGACCATTATATTGTTACAGGTTAATTACAATCAGTTCCTTTAAACTAATAAACAATATGCGGTTAATTTCAGTGGATTTATAAAGCCGCGTCAGGGATGTGCATCTAAAAAAGAAAGGAAAACCACACTGGAACAAAAGCAGTGCTTTGACGCTGGATGCCGCCAGTTTGCAAAACCGAGCGGAGATCTTGCATACGCCAGGGCTTTAGCTAGCGTGAAAATGTGCATGGCTTTACGCCAAGTTTAGGTTTTATACATCACAATTTGAGCGTGTAAACAGCCTTGCGCATTTTTGTGCGTACGCCCCGTTTATACATTAGGCCCCAAGTCTTTATAGCTTGTATATTTGCCGGCTGTTAATAAAAGTGAAAGCTAGGTAGTGCCATGCCACCTTCTGCTTTAGGTGGTTGTAGAGTCACCCTTTGGATACATGGATGTTTCAAATTCCATATAAATGAGGTTATCATTGAATATAATTTCTTAAAGAAGTATTTGATGATGTATATGGGGATGCTCTGAAATAGAAACAGAAGATGTTCAGCTTGACAGTATTAATTCTCTCTGCTAATGTGAGATTAAGGATAGACCATCTTTTCACATCTTCTTTAATTTTTTCCATGAATTGGTAATGAAAAATCGCTTGTTTAGCAGCTGTTGAAGGGGAGAAACCTGGGAAAATACGAATGCGGTTGTTTTCAAATATAATCATCTCTTGTCTGACAATCGACATCAAATTTTTTTTTAACCTGTAGTTTGCTGAAACAGACAAAGCTTCTCGGTTTTGAGGCCTTCAATCCACATATTTGGTAAGCAGCTAAGAGCTCAGTGTCCAATTTAAAGTCCTCTCTAATCACTTTAGAGAATAGTCAGCTATGCATTTCACTGGGTTTGAACTTTCATGGTTTTCAGGGAGACATTTGATTTGTAAGACCAATGTTAAACTAAAAGCAACTCAGAGCACTATATGTATAGAAAGTTATTTAAACCATTCCTTTCACAGAACAGGTTTACATGTGCTCTTTAGCAAAATATATATCTGGTTCTTTAACAGAAAATCATCTAAACATAGTCTGTTAAAAAGTTGAACTAAATATTTATGTACATTGCACCATATTATGATCAAAATGGTTATAACTTCTATGTTAAGAATAGCTGTCCAAATTCAAAGTTCTATGTTTGACATAGTTTTAAGCAGAATCTTAATTTTATGGTGACACTTCAAACAACTACACTGGTTCATTAAAGTTTACATATTTTATTTTAGTTGAAGAAAATGTTTACTCAGGGTTACACCTGTGCTAGCATTAATCCCACAGTAGGATATGTGCTTTCAGATAACAAAGTCTGATGTCTTTTTTAATTAATGCGGTAACAAGACCCAGAATGTAATATTTAGGCAACAAATCTAGTGATGTCTTTGGTTATTTATTTTATATTGCAATACCAACTCTGAACTAGAAAATGTGGGTTAGAAAGTGCAATAATGGACAGGGAGTAATAAATACATAATGTATACATTTCAAAATACTGTCTTCTAAATTTCAGCAATATGTTTTCAAAAGTTGTTTGAAAAAATATTATATATATTTAGCTATAAATGATAATTATGTTATATGCTTCTGTTTGACTCAGAACAAGAAATGCCCTAAGGTCAGACATTGTGTCATCTGTATAATTATGCAGTCTTAGGATTTTAAATGCTACTTGAAGAAATGTAACGTTTGCACTGTATTTTCCTTTTCATGTACTCTGGGCCTGGAGTATCAAAGTGACTGCATATTTCATTCTGTGCAGTTTATTTCTCTGAAATTTTCAGAAAAACTAATATAACAATAGTGATAATTTCCAAGACTGCAGGATGAAAGAGACAACCTTTCCATTAAAACAGCATGCATTGCTTTATGTCTGTAATGTATACTCTTAATGCCCACTCTTAGTCTAATAATTATTGTTTTCCTCATGGCCCCTGCATGTAAACCAGGCATACAGGTAGCTAGCTATAGTTAACCATATCAGAATTAATTTGTAATGTTTGAAGTTGTGTAAAACAAGGCAGATATTAAGTGATTGTAAAAAGCCATATCTTGTATGAAAAAATACAAATTTAAAATTTAAAAAATCCTTTCTGCTCCTTGTTTACCTTGTGACTAACTTAAACTGTTATGTGAGGAATATAATTTCTAACATTTTGTTCTGATTTTCCTTTCTTTTATTTTATTTTTGGAACAGGAAACTTGCACTGAAATATCACCCTGACAAAAACCCTGATAATCCAGAAGCTGCAGATAAATTTAAAGAGATCAACAATGCCCATGCAATTCTAAATGACCCCACAAAGCGTAATATTTATGATAAATATGGCTCTCTGGGACTATATGTTGCTGAACAGTTTGGTGAAGAGAATGTAAACACTTACTTCGTCCTTTCTAGCTGGTGGGCAAAGGTAAAAAAACAGATACCTTCAAGTGTGTTTATATATTTTTGCCTAAAGGAAACAGATGTTTATTATATTATAAAATCATTGTTTCCCGTGACCTTATTTATAGCAACACATTTTTATGGAACCTCTTAATCTTAATATGAAAAACTAAGGGATAGAGAATTGTTTTTCTAATTTTTGTGGTATTCTTTTGAGTATAATGTGAAATGAAAAGTATTGTGATACACACTGCTTCTACCAGAGGATACCTTCACGTTTTTTAATATACATAGTTTTTAACATGCAGTCACTTCATGAACAAATAGTCTTTTGTGCTCTTTTCAGCAGGTTAGATACTAAATTTTCTACCATTCTAAAACAGGGTGTACCACACAGCCATTGTTTTACCATCACAAACCTCTGGAATGCTCTCATTTTCAAATTTTCTCATACTAAAGATAATAATACCCATGATTAGTACATTCAGCATGATCTCCCTAATGGCATCTAAAACATTGCCTCACCACTCAGACACATTAGTTGTCATCATCATCATCAAATAAAAACATCTTGCCATCAAATAATTTTTCTCTTGTCCTCTGCCAACCTGTAGGACAAATGCTGGTTCTTCGTCATTTTTTGAACTACAACACATACACTGTCTCAACCTAAAATACTTCTATTACCCATTTTCTGTTATATAGGCATACCAGTCATCCAATTTCCTTCACTTTTTCCATACCAGAAAAGCTTGTACCTTCCACCATTGCAGCTAAGCCTTTTTCCATCTTTTTTATCAGAAACGTTTCTCACACTTGTAACATATTGTATCACCTTATGTTCAACACTTCTTAATGCTTCAACCAATTTTTATGTCCTACTATATGATGACCCTATCCTATACTACTTATCTTTCTTGTTCTTTTTTCCTTTCTGTGCAAAGCAACCTCCCCAAAAATACTTCATGTCCATTACCAACACATGTTGGGTTTACTGTCACTATTGTTACTGCATTTAAAATGTTCTATTTTGAGCTTTGAAATATATACATATCTCATCCATCCATCCATTTTCCAAACCGCTTAATCCGAACACAGGGTCACGGGGGTCTGCTGGAGCCAATCCCAGCCAACACAGGACACAAGGCAGGAACCAATCCCAAGCAGGGTGCCAACCCACCACAGGACACACACAAACACACCCACACACCAAGGCCAATTTAGAATCGCCAATCCACCTAACCTGCATGTCTTTGGACTGTGGGAGGAAACCGGAGCACCCGGAGGAAACCCACACAGACACGGGGAGAACATGCAAACTCCACGCAGGGAGTACCTGGGAAGCGAACCTGGGTCTCCTAACTGCGAGGCAGCAGCGCTACCACTGTGCCACTGTGCCGCCTATATATATCTCTCTATTATAAAAAGAAATCCTGGAATCCAAAAGCAAGGCTACGATACGTGATCTTCTCTCGGAAGACATTTAAAAGACCCGCGAAACAAAAGACACTTGCCACGGAGCATCTCGCGGGGACCGTAAACATGAGGCTTGGTGCCAAGAGGTTGTCCCAGGGCCGTCTCGCGGGGACGTGGAACATGAGATTCTTGCAAGACACTCCCTACTTACAACAGATATCATACAAGAGTACATGCATCAAAAAACAGTCAGTCATGTAAAAGCACGTAGGGCACACACATCCTGTGCTCTCAACACATATAAAGCGTATAAGGACAATACGGAGAATAGACACCCAAAGGCGTTGGAGAGAAAAAAAGGCAGATAGATTATGAAACCAGTAAAATTCTAAAGTATTGTAGCGTCCCAGCTAGGTTGAGGCCTTTTTGGTTTTAAGTGACTGTTCGGTCCAATTGAGGGAGGGTGGAGTACAGCACGGAAGACTGATAGCAGGATATTGATTGATGCGGTAATGGGGGTGGTGAGACACGGGGGATGAGAGATTGGAGAGGGTGCTAGAAAGTTGTGTTTGGGGTTACGAAGTCAGCGATTGTTCAAGTAACATTTTTGTGACACTTTATCATGTCAGTTGCTACAGTATCAAAAAAAAGATAGAAAAGATTGCATTACCGCAAAACAAAAGGTGATTAACCATCAGAACCAGGAGTAATTAACAAAAAAAAAAAAAGCAGGACAAATCGAGGTCAGAAATAAAAGGCAAAGAGTGGAGTCTATTCGCATTCGCATCATTCTTATGCACAAAACGTGGATTTACACAATAATAGACCATACTCTATGAGAATCTGTGGTCCCGCAACAGTTAAAGCAACGACATGATCACGGAGGAGCGATGCAAATTTTAACAGGCAAAAAGAAAGGCAATGTATATATTCCATGAATAACATTACACACCAAAGGAGATTGTGATATGCCATTCGTATTAAAATGTTTACAGTTTACTGTGAGAATTGCTTTTGCTATGACAATCAATAAATCACAATGACAAACTTTAGAAATAGTTGGATTATTTATTAGAGAAACAAACACTATTCACTCACGGGCAGTTATACGTTGCATTGTCAAAATGTGTCTCCAAAAAATATTGTTTTTAATGAAGATTTAAAGTAAAAGTGCAAATAATGAAATTGAAACAATTCCAAAGAAAAAAAAATTAAAATTGTATATCCGATTAACCAAACACAGGGGTTGGCGAGCGAAGCGAGCAGGGGGCAAAGCCCCCTAGTATATATATATATTTTATTTCACATCTATGCAAGGAACCAACTTTATGAAAAAAAATGTGCTGGGTCAAGTTGATTTATTGAATGTAAATGATTCTCATATCTCGTTTAGACAGGATAAAAATGAATAATTATGACAGAGGTAGCTTGTATGATTTTGCATGTACAGTATATGTAAAGAAGGTGTAAATATAAGCTGCTTATATGAGTATTTTAAAAATATGCTACAGTATAAGTCCACATAGGACAAGACCATTCAATCCATATGACCAATTTAATTACCTAATGGCAAAGATGTCTTGGCATCTCTTGCAGCCAGTCCTTGAAAAGTTCAAGAGTAACTTAGTTGAGGGTAGGCCCAGAAGATTAATATCATAATTCTTTTGCCTTCTATGATTAATAAAAGTGACTGTAAATTTAATACTGGCTTTCTTGTTACAATGCAGTCAGAGACTGATGAGAAGTATTAAAATATTTCCTAAGAATGTTGATTTATGTGTCTCTCCAGGCTCTCTTCGTGTTCTGTGGCCTAATAACAGGCTGCTACTTCTGCTGCTGTCTCTGCTGTTGTTGTAACTGCTGCTGTGGAAAGTGTAAACCCAAACCACCTGAGGGAGAGGAACATGAATTCTATGTCTCCCCTGAAGATCTGGAGGCACAGTTACAGTCTGATGAAAGGGGTCAGTGAATCAGGAAGTGGGAGTTTTCTTTTGGGATATACCATTACTGTCAATTTATTGTGTTCTTTCATTTTGTATGTTTTCACTGTTGCTGATGACATTTGTAATCTGCAGAGATTTTAGGAAGTGAATATTTAATGAAAATAATTATTAATTTAATTTTTATGACTATATGTTTATATTACTAAGGACTGTGGCTATTGTTTGTTAGGTGTTGTAATATACTGTAGTTACTTGAGTGCTTAGTATTGTCAATTTTGTAATGAACTAACTTGCCTCTTTCATTTTAAATCAAATGAATTAATAGAAAATTCTTAATTATTGGATGGGAATATTGCATTTCAGCAATGTTTAATTGAGAGTAGCTTGCTTTTGAAGATGATGAGAAGACACGTGAAAATATAGCATAACATTTAAAAAATGTTATTGTCAAGAATATTGCAAAAAAATCACTTTCTTTAAAGAAGCAATTAAGGGACAAATACTGCAACTAGCTCATCAACCACATTCATGGTTTAAATTGTGACATTTGCATTAGAGACTAAAAAACATATAATGCAGGTAAAAATAAAAACAGAAGCTTCAGCTCTTTAATGTGCATTCAGCAAGACAACTGTAATTAAAAAATAATATTCCTGCAATACGTTTTTTCTTTTGCAAATGAGTACTGACTCACTCCAACTAAAAATTCATTGTAATTTTAATGAATATTTATTTTCCTCAGTAAACCTTTAAAATATAGAAAAAATAACATCTTCAGGATATGCAAGACTAATAAGATTAAGTGAGTACGTAATATTATTGTTGAAAGGAATTGTGTTTTTTAATTTTTTTTTGCTTGTACAATTACACAACAATTACACAACATACACATTTCTTCTCATTTCAGGGAGTAGGTTCTGGTCACAAGAGTTTGTCACTTCACAATGCTTAATATTAAACATAGTTTATACAATTTGTCCTGTAACTTTCAAGTTTTGGCTGAATTATGCCGTCATTATTTTTTTAATTTCTTTTTGCAGACTTGTTTCTTAAGTCCCTTTTAACATGATTGTTTTGTTTATATGAGATATTTTATGCTAGTCAGAAACTCTGTTTGTATTGGGTTGTGCAACCATTCAGAATAGTTAATCTGGATGTTAAATCTGCTTCTATGGAAAGACATCTGAAGATATAGAAAACATAACAAAAAATCAATACAATAATTGTAAATTGATAGTTCATCCTGAATTTGAAATTAGTTTAATAATATTTGTTGTAAAGAAAGCAAGCCAAAAACACTGCTATCAATAACAGTTCTTTAGCTATGTCAGGTCAGGTCAGGTTGGGGTGTATGCACTGGTACAGCGTGTTGCCGCATACACCACATGACGAAACAGCTTAGGATCATGGTTGGCAACCCCCCAGGTAGACACGTGGTCCAGTCCCACCCTCCGTCTTTCTGCTGCAGCCAGGTGTTACGTGGGTGTCGCCTTGGCCTGGTCCAGCCACTCAGGTTCTCACCAATGAGGATCCTGTGTGCTGGATCACCCTCGGGGAATCGCATACATGGCCGTAGTCCCATAACTGATGCTCCCTCACAATGCAGGTAATGTGCCTCATTTGGGACACCAAGAGCAACTATTCATTCAACACAAAGTCAAACCAGCGGTACACAAGGATTCTCCGAAGAGACACAGTACCAAAGGAGTCCAGTCTTCAAATCAGGTCACTGGATAGCATCCATGTCTTTCAACCATACAACAAGACAGGAAGCACCAGGACTCTAAAGAGTTGGACTTTCATCTTTTTGCATAGGTATCGGGAGCACCACACACCCCTTTCCAGCAACCTCATGACCCTCCCCCAATGCTCTTCCAATCCGTCTACTGACTTCATAGGAATAGTCACCGGAGACATGAATGTCACTGTCGAGGTAAGTAAACCTCTCAACAAGGTTGACACTCTCTCCGCAGACAGATGCAGTGCTGATGGATGTACCTAAGAGGTCATCAAAGGCCTGGATCTTGGTTTTTATCTAGGATACTTGCAAGCCCAGACACTCAGACTCCTCACTTAGTCTCTTGAGAGGTCAGGTATTCAATGCATAAATTGTTTTGAATTACCGTAGATCCCGGAATAAAAGCCGAGAATTTCGTCCTAGATTTTTGGCTTGGAGTTTGGGGTTCGGTTTATACAACGAGTATCATTTCAGATTCAAGATTTCCAGCGCAATGCCGGTTTTGCCGATGAATACGGAAGTAAATAATGAAGAAACCACAGAGCCATCTTTCAGATGAAGAAGTAACTTTGCATGCCGGTACTTTAAATTAAATAAAGAATTTATTCAAAAAAGTGTTTTAGTTGTTGATTTTAGTAGTAAAATTTATAATAAATTATTGGGAAGTTTAAAATAACATTTTTTATTTTGATTTACGATCCACATCTTGCGTTACGAAACGGATACGGTCACGTGTATCCGCTTGCGCGATTGTAAACAAACAACCGAGAGCGTTAGTAGCGTCAGTCGGAGCCCAGATACATGTGTTTGTGGATGTAATTTCGAAACGAAGATGGACATTGTGTGGAAATATCTCCTCCTCCTCCCTTCCTGCAGCCCAAAGATGTCAAATTAAATGGTGAGTACAGTATGAAATTGTTTCTAGAATAGAATGCCTTTTACTGTCACTATACGCATCTACAATGAGATTAAAAGCAGCTCCTTCAGTGCAGAAAAAAGTTCTGTATAGGGCTTGTATGGTTGTTTTTTAGCCTTAGCATAACGCCGTATCTGCGGCCCCGCTTCTGCTTTCTTTCCCTCCTCCATCTGTGTCGTCTCCTAGACCTGACAACAAACCACGGAGAGCCCGCTGGTCTCGCTATGTTGTCTGGGATGTTGTGCGTGTGATGAAAAACACTCAAAACAGATGTCTGGCTCTGGACACCGATGTCTATAAGGTTCTGAATGGTGTAGCGGATGTTCGCAGAACCGATCGTGCACAAACAAGGACAAAAAAAAAAGTACAAAAACAACAAAAAAGTGCACTGAAAAGGAGAGTCTTGAGCCGCTGCGCACCGCCATGCTCCTAGCCTAATCGAAGTAGGCTAGGCACTTTTTATAACTTTTTGGTTAGTACATTAGAAAAAATATTGGTGTTTTTTATTATGAAAAGGTTAAGTAAGTGTTGTAGTGGGAGGTTTGGAACGCATTATGGGTTAGCCTTTGCGAATGAATTAAGTTCGTAAGTCAAGGGTCCACTGTATTGCGTATTTAAGTTAATCAAATTTATAACAAGTCTCCGGAAATCCACCCGCCGATGTACCGTATTTGCGTATATAGTTTCAACACAAAGGTTCCAATTTACCAAACTTCTCCGCAATCACTTCCTAGTTTCCATCAAAAATGCCGGCAGTCTCAAATTCTCGCCGATAAACATTATAAATATACCCGAAGAGACACTTTTAAGGAAATTTAGAAAATTTTGCTTGGAGAAGGGGGTCGGCTTAAATACCGGTCATCGGCAAATACATGTAATTTAGTCGGTAGAGAAGGGGATCGGCTAATATACCGGGTCGGCTTGTATTTTGGGATCTACGGTAATAACATCAATTAAAACTTGAATAGATTGTTCAAAATATAAATATGAATAATACCTGATATGTTTTAAAATAATTAATATGAAATCATAAACCACATATAGTTAAAGAAGTGCATTGGCCCATTTTGAGTTGTTACATTTATGTCTATGTTCAAAAAAGGTTACCAAGACATTATGAAAGTTTGTTTTAGTTAAGTCCAAATGTCTGCAAAGGAAGCATATGCAGTGCAAAGTAAGCTATAAGCTATACCATAACAAAGAAAAATATGCTTAAGCTTGAAGGCTTTGTTTAGTTTGCAAAGAATCACACTTTGCTTCAGCATTTTTTTTTATTCATAATGGTGGCTAGCTTACTGCTTATGCAAAGAACTAAACAACTACCTGGCAAACATTTAGGGGCACTGTTAATAGATATTAATGAATGTTCCCGAGGTCCTACATGTACCGATGAAGATCTTAAGGATGCTAATGATGCTGCTCTTATCTGGATACGGCAGTGGTGTGATAAGATATGATGAATAGATATTTATGTGACATTTCTTAATGCAATCTTAGCTCATTATGATATCTATTGTTTCTGTTTTTAGGATCAGTGAAATTATTGAAAATGTCAAGTTACTCTTTTCTTTGTTAGTAACTTTCTACTATTTAATGAAATTTGGTTAACTGAGACAGAGTATTTTACTGCATTCCATTTACCTTGGAAATAGGATGTCGGAGCTGCTAAAGTCATCACACCCAAGTTGACTGTGTTCCAATAAAGCATTAGAGAAACCAGTATGGATGCCTGCAGGAAAACCTTTGCTGTGCTTGCTTTTTCGTAATAAATACCAGTTGATACAACACATTACGCAGTATTTTGCACTGCCAAACATATTAGCAGCATGTCCTCCGTTAGAATTTGGACAGTACTGTGTGTACAACTAATTTAATGAGACATAAATAGTCAGAAGTGCTAATAAACAACATAATACTACAACTTCACTAAAGCTTGCAATGTATGTTGCAGTTTTGGATGGAAATTATAATCTGAAGTTGGACAAACTCAGACTTGACAGACCAGACACAACTTTCTTAGTAGGAAATCCAACTTGTGGGGGCACTCCAGCTGAAAATTCCAACTTGGAACTCAGAAATTCAGACTTCCCAATTCAAATGGAACACAGCATTAGATCTGATACCAAGATTATATCATTCTTTTCCAATGTTTTTCACTAAAAGTTGTAAAATGAAGTGTTTAAACCAGCTATTCAATTACAATTTACGTACATTGGGCCAGATTTTCAAACCAAGAAATTAAGCTAAATAAAGAGCTTAAGCTAAATAACAAAATTTAAACTAATACAAATTAATATATTGAAAAGCAAGTAATGTTTATTCATTTGGGGCACATCTGACACAGGCACATCAAAAAAGTGCTATTAAAAACAATACTAAAGCTATAACTGAACAGAATCTGAGGTAGAAGCAATACTTTTTTTCCACTTTTGAAATTAAAACAAAAACATTTTGGTCATACCTGACCTAGGCACATCTCAAAGTGCATAATAATAAAATAGTGTACAGTATTAGCAATAACATTTGTTTCACTTTTGAAATAAAATAAATATTTTGGTCATATATGACCCAGGCACATCACAAAGTGTATTAAAAAAAATAAAAAAGAACTATCAATGCTATCAAAGCTAACAGTGCGCAAACCCATAACAAGTGATAACAGTAACTGACACACATGTATACAACAGAACACAGAGGGAACACAGGTTCATTTTAAATCAATGTGTGATTAGCCGTGCAATTTTTTGCAAACAAAATGTTAATACATTGCGTTTGGATCAAGTTTGAGGTGCTATGAAGGTATATAGAGGCAGAAATTCCTAGCGCTACATGTTTTGTTTATTTGATGAAAAAATGTAACGTTTAAAGTTTGAAATTGACAAATCATCAAATATAATAATACTTCTTTATATTTATATAGCACGTTAGTCACTACTCAAATCGCTTTGCAAACACCACATAGGGAGGTCCCAGGACATGAACCCATGATCTTCTTATTGCAAGGCAGTGGCGCTGCCATTACTCTACCTGCACAGGTGCACTGCATTGCATAATATTGTGCTTGATAGTTTAAAATTACAAACACAGAATTTCTGAAATCGAACACTGTTAACTGCAAGTTAATAACAAGCTCTACGTTCTATAAAAAAGTTATGTAGTCCTGCAAAGCAATCAGTTTTAAAGAAATTCAAACTTTTTGCATGTTTTCATCAAAAGCAGTCTTTCTAATTCGTTCTTTGCTTTGAGTGTCAATGACTGATTGTTGCCCTTGTTATAGTCATGAATCCGCAGGATTGCAACGTGTGAGTGGAGTAAAGAGAAGTGCGGTGACAGTGCTTGTCAGTAATGAAGCTCTCATGAGCTCTCATGGAGTAACAGATTAATTTGCGAAAACCCACATTCACACTCACTTGATGAAAATGGAATACCATTAAGACTCAGAACACAATCAATTATAGAATCATTTAATATGTATACAATGTACCAGCACATACAATCACAAAAAAAAATCACTACTACCACCACTTGTAGACACATAGTAACTGGCCTACTGTGGGTTGAATGCTGCTAGGCAATGCGGAGTGTTGCATTCATGGTCTGTACTGTAGTAGGAATTTATGTAGGAATTTCTGAAGGATTGTGAAATGTGTTTTTCTTGGTTTTTCTCTGTGTTTCTGGCTGGACCATGGACTGGGTCACTCTGAAGTTGCTTCTGGGCTGCCATTTGAATAGGCTGAGTTTAAACCCAATATTTTTATATTGAAGTTCAGTTTACTTATTACGATAATTTTGTGATACCTACTACAATTATTTATATCAAAATAACTAAAAATATCTGAGATTGAAAAACAACTCCTTTTTTATACAGTACAAGTATTTAATTTGACCTGCTTTATATTTTCCAAATCATAAATACTAAGCATCCACAGTTAAGTAAAGCTTGTTATTGGATCTGTCACTCTTTCACTTAGTGATTGTCAAACAACACATCTTGAATTTTTGTATGCGATATCCTGATAATATTTGAAGACTAAAGGAACTTTCCAAGTCTGCATATACAGTAACATGTTTTTAATTTCTTATATTATTCCGGATCTTTTTCTGTTTCTGGTTTTTGTTGCCTGTAACTTTACAGATCGGTCTGTTAATTTAAAACAATTTTGTCACTTCTTTTTTCTATACTTTATGACTGCCTTTGTTGAGTGTTTCACATTTAAATGTGTAACTGGAAGAATGATGTGTATTACTGCTTTTGTTTAATTAATTTGCTAGGAACATTGCACACAGATTTTACAAAAAACAATGTGCCTGATAGTGTAACAGCATTTTACAATGCAACCTATTTTATCCAACTGGGGTCCATATGTCTACCCCAGTAGCATGGGGACACTCCCTCTCATGGCCAATTTCCATTTAAACTAACATATATTTCCTTGTGTTGTGGGAGGAAAATCAGAGTGCCTGGAGAAATATTCACATCTGTGAGGAGAACATGTAACCTGAACAAAGTTAAGACATAGAATATTGAATCCAGCTTTACTAATGACTGTATGCATGATTGCCTATAAAAGCACCCACATAAATATCACAGTGATAGATGAAATTAAAACAAAAACTAACAAACATACAAAAACTTACTATCATCTAGGCAATGTAGCCATCCAGAAGTTGTCTGGTCAATCTTAATATGTCAGATTCAGGCATTTTACAGTCAGGTCTGTTATGATGATGCTAATGCCACATGAAAGGTGTCATTTAATGTACAGTACAGTGTATAACATGTTTTGTATTGTGCTCAATGTCAGCTTTTTTATTTAGTGGAAACAATATCCAAAGTAGAGCTTCATTGTATTTATTAACATGTTTTATTGTTGCTTTGATCAGTGTACACTGTGCATTTGTACCCTGGAGTGGTTTTAGTTGCACGAAAGAGAAGAGATGTTTTTGGTCTAAGGCTTTGTTCTTTTATTTACATGTTAATTAATATGTTTTCCCTGCTGACTTGTCAAATAAATTAAATATGTTTATTTTCCACAAGAGCAGATCTCATCATCATTAAAGAAGCAAGCGCTGCACCTTTTTTGCCATCTTGCATCTGTTGTGTTGTAGCAGAAAGTTACAGAACAATTTAACTATATACACATCATTGATTACTGTGCCCAGGGAATAATAATACCCAACAAATCATTTTTTTCTTTTTTATTGTCTTTAATTGTCAGATATGTTTACAGTCATTTATTTAAGTCTCCAAAGTCAAAATTCATTCCAACACTAATGGATGTGAATTTTGAGGAAATGTTAAATGTTAAAATTTATTGTTTTCAATTTAAGCAAAGAGAACATTGAGGAGTCCATTATATTTTACACACAGAAAATGATTTAGAAATGTAGCTTGAAAATGGTAACTTTTGCCAGGTTTATAGAAACTATGCAACAGAAAATATATTTATGACAAATAATGGACTAGTAACCTATTTAATACTTGTTCATGCCTTTTTCCGGATACTGCCTGGATAGGCTTAGGCTTCCCATTCAACATAAATGGGGATAAGTAGGCTCCAGAATGTTATGTTATGTTATGTTAAATAGTGGAGTAAAATGGATTTATATGCTGTTGTTAACAAATGAGAAACAGTATATTTGTTTTACTTTTTTTTTTTTTTTTTTACAAAATTCAGAGCCCAATTTATTGTAAAAGCATATTAGATGTATATTGTTTAGGAAAACCTTTTTAATCCCTTACTCACTCACTGTTTATGCCTGAAATGGTCAATTTATTTAGGAATTATATTTTTATGGTTTCATGTGCAGGTATGGTGCTTTATCTGCAACTTTCAACAATATTCTTTCTCTCTTTCCTACAGAGGGGGACACGCCAATTGTAATGCAGCCATCCTCAGCCACAGAAACGACCCAGTTGACAGCCGACAGCCACCCCAGCTACCATACTGACACAGGATTTAACTAGGTCTTCCAGTTCTACACTGTAACTTCACAACACACAGTTTTAAGGGAAACAAACAAAAAATAGTAATTTTAATCACTGGATAAACGATACCCAAATGAGGGAACAGGGGAGATAAAAATGAACATTTACAAAAATATGTACTGCTGTCATAGCAGACCAATTTAAAAGCTTGGTACATTTTTGTTTTGCCTTTAATTTCAATTTTTCCATATCTTTTCCACAGCATTAATGTTCTGTAGCATGTTTTATTAAATACAGTTTAGTTATATTTCAATTTTAAGCATTAGTCATCACCCTCATCTGATTTAATTAAAAAAACACTGTGGTGTCAGTCAGAGTTTTACCCATCTATGCACTGGATATTCTGTATGTCATTTTTTATCATTCATATGTTAAAATATGTTTCAAAGTGTTTACGTAACCCCTAACATCTTTACTATTTGTCATGTTTTATGTGTGAATCTGAGTTATTATTGAATTTGTGAGAAACACCAAGGATTGCAGCAACAGCAAAAAATAACCCTTGGCTAAACACTGTACAATCTGTTACCTATCCCTTAGCTCTGTACAATCCAAATGTTTAAATATTCCAAACAAATCAAACAATGCTTCTGAGTGATAATATGCAGTTTTAGGTTGGGAATGTCACATTTCTACTCACAGCAGGAAAATAATTGTTTTTGCTGTCATTATGAATAACGTACTTTGTACAAATTGTGCCATGCACCCTTTGAGGATGTGGCTGTGCTGTACCTTTTGACTTCATGGTGTTTCAGTAGAATGCAATGTCGATTTTCTGTGTATTATTTTAAGGTGCTAGTACAGTAGATTGCTTATATGATGTTGAACTGTCCTCTGTTCATACAGGTACTAAATTTTGGCATGTCAATGGTGCAGGTAGATTTTTTTTCTTCTCATTCTTAATCCTAAACAACATAAAACCACTATGTGACAAAAGCTGCCAGCTCAATACCAGTGTGGGGATCATTCAGAAGAACACTAGCAGTGGATTAAGCACCACAGAAAGAAGCTATTTTTGAATTTTTGTCCAGCTATATTATGCTGCTACATAGACTGGAAAACTCTTAGACCACTACAGAAATTATTTTACCCTGTGGATATATAGTTTAAGCCAATGTATTTTATATTCTGTTCTAAAAGTTCTCCTCATTTTCTTTTGTGGGCCGGAAAATGTTTTTAAAAATAGTTATCTATTAAGATGTTTAAATGTGTTATTGAATTTTAAGTATGTGTATCACACATTACAGAGTAACCCAAGAAATTTGTTAAAATTGAAAAAATATTGGAAAATGCATTAAAGTGTTTACAGTGAAACTAGAGTAGACTTGATAAGTCCACTGCAGAATAAAAAACCTAGCCCCCAGCTTATAAACATGTCAGTAAATTATTTAAATGCCTATAAAATGCACATTTATGAAACAGTTACAAATTGAATCCTTTCATTAAGCAGTTATATTTTTAATTATGTCAGAATTATATCAGTATGATTCATAAAAAAGTTGATCAGAACATTATTTCACTCAATTCTCAATCTGAGCAATTATGTGTTTGGGTACAGTAGACCCTGTCTTTATCTTTGTGCCCTTTAAGGCGGCCAGCTACATAACATGCGTATTACTTGCTAAACCTTGTCAACATGTGCCCTATATAATATATGCTTTTGAAATTATCTGTTCTCACATAATACAGGGGGATTTCAAACACTTAAAACTGTAGTGAAGCTAAGCAAAAATCACAGCACACTTCCTGAATAAATAAACCTACCAGAAGGAATTTTCCCTTCTCCCTGCAGTTTCAACTATTGAGAAAAAGTAGCTGAATCACTAGATTAATTTTTGGTGACTAGAACTTAATTAGATTGTAAAAACAAAGGGCAATTAAACACAGAAAGAGACCATTTTGGAGCAGCAAATGCAAAATTGGAACATAGACAAAGGCAGGGTAAATGAAAGGCTGCTGTTTGTTTAGAAAAGGTGACAAATGTTCTGCCATCTGTCTTAACTGTACAGTTTTTTAGAGCCACTGTTAGTTGTAAAGCCCTTTTCCATTTTATTTTATACTGTATATATTTTTTGTTTTGAAGGGTTGACCCAAAAGTAAACAAAAGCACAGCAGTGAAATGTGCCAATGTTAAGGGTCCACTATACTTTAATTTCAGTTGCACTATAACATTTTAAGTAAATTCCAACTAATTGGATTCTTTTGTTTTTTGTTATTAGTAACTATTCCATCTTAGTAAATTGTAATGATAGATGAGGATGAAGATTTTTTTTTTTTTAATTTTAAATTTCTGTAAGAACTATTATAGCATGCTTACAGTAAGTAAATCTAATTATAGAACCTGTGAATTGGATGAGAAGGCAGTATGCACAGTTTATATTTTGGAATGTTAGAAGAGCCCTTTTTTATGATGTGAACACATTTTGATTGATTTCATCTTTTTATTTTTTCTTAAAATGATGACACAATTATTTTTGTATTTTCTATGGGACCGAGACCTGTTTCACATCATGCATGGGTTATCCCTTTTTCATTTTATAGTAGCTTAAAATTGTGAGCACTCCCTCTACTATGTAACATAAGATGTACTTGCATAGACCTTTGTCTTCAACTAGGAACAATTAATACTTGAAAGTTATTACAAGTGCACAACTCCCTGAAAATATGGTTTCATTACTTTGATATAATTTTAGGTGTAAAAAATAATAAAATCACATTTCCAAAGTTTACATAAAAATACATTTTACTTTTTTTAAGTGAAACATAGTGTGATGATTCTCATGAAAACACTACTGTTTAAATTTAGATTCACTTTTCTCCACTGAAACACCATATGTCTTTTTCACCATTGTTCTCTAACAACAAAATTCCTACTACCATAGGAAATACCTACTACAGAGAATGTCAGCTTACAGTTTTATAAAGTAATAGGTGAATTTGACTCTTATGTGGGTCAAAACATTTTTTTTTGTTTGAAGTGGGAGCACAGTTCATATGTTGTCTATATTTATTTTTTAAATTAAAGTTTGAGTTTACAGCATTGAGCAAAATAATGTGCTAATTAATATTGTTGTGCCAGTATGCTGATATATTGTATTATTTTTTTAATGCAGAAGCCATTCTGTAAAGATATCTGGAGCAGATCTTATGCATCAGCATAATAAAATTAAATTATAAATTCCAAAGCCAGCTAAATCTAATTATTTGGTTAAATAAACACCTAGTACAAGCAGCTTAGATATCATTACTTTGCACAATTTACATTTTTTTGGTTAAAGTTTGTTCTGTCACATTTCTGTAGTTTAGAATTTGGGAATTCTAAACAACTGGGAGGGTGTTTTTCGGCTATCTACATCACAGTGGAACTCCAAGGATTTGGAACTAAGTTCTCTGGTTATACTTGCAAGCCTGAAAGTTTAAACGTTTATGACTTTATTAAAAACTTAGGGTGCTTCGCCCCCCTGCTCGCTTTGCTCGCCAACCCCCTGACCTTCGCTAGGCTCCAGCCACTTCACGTCTCTGCTGCTTATGTATGTGGATTTCACTTTCACCAAACAACAAATCTTTTAATTCTCGCGGATACGCCTCTTCATTGGGAAGAAAGACTACTTTTCCCTGAATGCAACACGAATTAGACGATCTACAAGTCTCCGACTTAAAGTTTAAATCCGAACTCACCTATGTCCATATATTCAATCTCTTTTCGCTGTTCCGTTATTTCACTGAGTAATAATTTCCATTTGTTTGTGCTAATGCGATCTTTACTATCATTTTTTGAGACTTCCGAATTTTAGTACTTTAATTATCTCTATCCTGCTCTGCATGTGTGTTGCGCCAATGTTTTTGAACCTCTTTATAACGTTCTACTTTGTCTTCTACTGTTTGTCTTTTATTTCTGGCCAGAGATAAGGCCTTCTTCTTTTTCTCTTTTTTAACTTGTTTTGAAAACATAGATGAACATGAAGACTTTATGAGGCATTTTTAAAAAGTAATTTTTCCCAGATATAGTTCATATACTTGTTTATTAAACTCAAAAAAACAATTAACTTTCTGCAAAAGTAGTTGGGTAGAACGACAAGACCACATAGGCCACTCAACACTGGAGGAATACAGCAACATAATTTCATTATACATTTCGGGTGCATTCCTTTATAGTTTATTTGTATTTCATATTTTACATAACAATCTACAGTAGTCTTGCAGTTGAATTAGTCAGGGTGATTTGTTTCTCTGTTTTCTAGTGTTCCATCAAGGAGCTGAGCTAATAAGCAGTATAGGCCGAATCTTTTAAAAGGGGACACTAAATTTTGTCAGAATTGTATTACTCTAATGTCCTGATTCAAATATGTAGACATATGGGAGAAGAAAATAACATTTTTCACCACATCAATTCTTACCCAGTCATATTTTTCTGTACAGTTCATATCTACTAATTAGTAATTATGTGAAAAGACATAAAAAAATTGAAACTCAAAACTGATGATCTGTCCTAGGTGCTGAATAGTTGTGTTTATGTATATTTTTTCTGTTCAAGTCTTCCTTAACTATAATGTTTTTTTCTTATGTTTTAAAGAACAGAATAGTATTTAAAGTTTTCCTATTATTTGGACCTCACTAATTTCTAATGATTATCTACACAAGAAAAGCAGTTACAAGTTCTGTGATTATAATAATCATTTTCTCTAGCAGATTTCTTCTTTTTTCTAATGCATAGATCTGCTTCAGATATGTCTTTTTCAAATAGTTTTGTGAACAACTACATACCGAAAGGAGGACTCAAGCTTTAAAAAGAAATTACTCCTTCATGATAGATACTGTAGTTCAACATGTATATTTTATTTGTGAGTGTGCTTAATGTGAACATGATGCATTTAATGTACATTTCTTTGTTGCTTTAATTTATTTTTTCAGTACCTTATTTTAATGTGCTGAATGTGTAGACAAGGAAGAATTCTGATTTTGATTTTGAAAAAAGCAGAATTATTTTTATAGCTGTGGTCATAATTCTGTAGATATATTTTTAAAAGTATTGATATATGTTAATTTGTTTTGGGTTTTATTTCTAATTTACAATTGCAAACAGTTTACAGGTTAATTTAGTATTAGTGCTAAAAGTGAAGTAAGAGAATATAAGATCTTACACAAAGTCTCTCTCTGTCTCTCTCTGCGCAAAATGTTCTGTCTGCATTAAGCAAGTTATAACCTATTGTTATTTACTAAGGCACAGTTCTTTACATGGCCTACCTGACACCGATATTGAAAAATGAAAATAAACTCTGTCAAAATCCATTTTTAGCAAATAAATACTATAGTATAAGAAAGTGTGTGGTTTTATTAATTCGTAAAGTAAATAGAATATTGCTAACAAACATTAACTAAACAACAAAAGGAGGAATTTCAAAATTAACTATATTTTAGCAAACATATTTTAAATTTTGTCATAGCAAGGAATCCAAAATTTGAATTTTGTCTTTATCTTCTTTTATCGCTTTCCTTTTTCTAACTAACCTAACTAACCTTCAACCTGTTTATACTCAGAGGTCAGTGTAGGTTGATCTCAGTGACATGTGCCACATATTCTTGCTAAAATTGTTTGTTGCTGTGGATGATGATGGCGTGTGTTAAGATGTTAAATGCTGGCCACGTTAAAATTAATTATTAAATGTTTTTATTTTTAAGTAAATGTTGGATTTTTCAAGCAATCCAAATAATTAATAACAGTGATATTTATAACTCTCACTTTACAGAGGTAGAAAGAGATCCACAACAAGATTGCTATAAAATTTAAATTACTTTTAGGTTTATGCAGATCTTTAATCTTTGTCACAAATGAACATTTGAATGTTGTATTTTATTATAGTACCTGCCACAGAGTTTAGCATTAACTTTTTAGAAATCCAAAATGTTATTATCTACAACCATTTTACCAGATGTGCTGTATATGTTTTAAAATTTCTCTTTAAAATGTTGGTACAGCATATCCATCCATTGGAGACCCCAAATATTTGTCCTTTCCAAGATTTCTGAAACTATGAGAAATAGTAAAGGCCATAATGTTTTAATCCTTTGTTTTTCATACTTTAAAAGTACTAATGTGTTAAAGATGATAATTATCATTTTAATAAAAATGGATCAAAAAAATAATGTGGGGACCACAATTTCTGACTTACGGATAACCAAAAGAAGTGTCTGCTAATTTAGCAGGTAGAACTTCTGTCTATTTATAATATATGCAAGGTCCTTGCATGTTTATTTCTTTTGTGTTTATTTAAACCAATATATAGTATGTATAGTACACCATATGTGTATAACACGGTACAATGGTATATATGTATTTCACTTGTGTAAATAAGTGTACCTGTAGATCAATACACGCTATTGTACAGTTACAAACAAGCCAAAAACACTACTGTAAAAAATTGCTGCAGAATATACAGTCAAAATGACACTTTTGCTCTATTTCAGTTAGCAAAAATGTTCACAAAATTTTGGTAACACTGTCCATATATCAGGTGTATTGACTGGAAAATACCCTTCATTATTAAAACAGTTTATGCCTAAATTCTTTATTTACAGCATAATAAAACAGTTCAGATTAGCTACAGATGCAACAGAGATTAACAGATTATTGAATAGGTTAGTTATCGATATCTGATACCTAATCATATTACCAAATTTTCTTAAAACAGATCTTCTCTTTAAAGAGATTGCTGATAAGGCCGCATATTTCCAAAGTTCACGTCTAGTACTGCTTTCCTTTTTTATTCATCATTTTTTACATTTTTTGCCAAGGAGACGTTCATTATTTGCTGCCAAACATCACTTATTTCACTTAATTGTTTTAAATTGCTTAGTCTTTGTTTATTTACACATTTGATAATAGTGATACCGTGACCAGCATAATGAAAGTAGTTGTAATATTATTTATCCATTTTAATTTGATATTAAATGTTTTGCAGTGTGGTAATGAAAAATGTTCTTCTTTATTTGGTGTGCATTTTACTCTAAAAAATTAAAATGTTTCACATTTTCTTTGTAAGGACATTGATACGTGATAAACCATATACCCCTTTACCAGGTTTAGTTGCAAAATCAACACACCCATTGTATAATAAAATAAACATTGCATTGTAAATGCATTTTACTGTTTTGTTGAGTGTCCATTTTTCTCCAGCTATGACTAGCTAACATTTTAAATATTTCTAAATACATTTATGAATACATTTAAATTCTGTATCAATTCATCATGAGGTGTATTTTGTCTTGACTTATTCTTTCCTCTGCTTCATTGAATTTTCCGTATTATGTAAAATATATACCTTGTGTTATTCATAACTTGGTGTACAATTTACCCGTCAGTGTACTTTTCTTAGTGTAAAGCAGTATGTGGCTGTTTATTTTAAGAGCACTATGCAAAGTAAAATTGAATATTACCAAAACTTATCTTTATTGCAAAAATAAACAGTTTCCACACCACCACTATTATTTTGAGATAACACATAAATACTAATTCAGATGTAAAAGTCATTGACCACAACTAGGAGTCTTTGGATGAAGTACTTGATTTACTTTATTGTGGAAATTAATGGAAAGAGATTTCGCAAGTAAATTAAAAGGCCTTGTGTAGGACAAAATGTTATCCATCAAAGTGTCATATGGTGCTTATAGTTTAAATCTGTGGTGTGCATTTTGGAAAAACAATATTTTCAACAGAATGGGTATTTTGCTTTTTATAAGAATAGTACTACATGCACCTAAGACTTTAGAGTTTCCAATTAGGACAAATTAGTAAATATACGAAACTCCAGTTAGGTTTTACCACATTAAGCACAGTTTTTACATATAAAAATTAATTTATTAAAGATATGTTCTTAGTCCCCATCTTAAACATTCATATTTAAGACATTGCCTTTAGTTTTGTTTTTGGCTGTTAATCAGTATAAAAAAAACTGCTTTGTGCAAGTCAGTTAAGTAAACCAGTATGCTGTTTTGGTGACATAAGCATTGACTGTACGTACGTTCCCCTGTTTTACTCAATTCTGTGTAAACTGTGGACATATACTTTCAAAGCATCCTGATCCTAACAAAATGCAATTACTTATTTTATGAGCTGTTGAAAAATGCAAATTGTATGGGTGAATGCACTGTGTATTGGAACTGTATTGGATTAATAAGAAATGTTCTTTTAACCTATACAATTGTTAGTGGATTCAATAGTGATATAATGTTATGAAGCATTAGATTTTATTTCTTCTTATTGTTTTTTCTTTCTTTTTTTTCATTTTTATGTTTTGGATGGACCATAATTTAAATTGTATGTAAGTAAATGTGGCCACTACAGGATTAAATGATAATGGTTTCCTGTAAATCCACTGAGAATTGATTATATTATTACAGTTTTAGCATGGATATTTATGTACTGTATGTCAGAAAGAAATCATTGGTAATTTATCTGATTTGCCATTGTAAAATAAACGTGTTTCAGATGCTTAAATACGTTTTGGATTATTTTTAACACAAGTGTTGTCTCATTGTTTCTGCTTTTTTAACTTATTCAATTAATGTGGAAGCATTGTAGAATTGCTGTTAGCTATATTCTATTGTAGCATTCAGTTTTATTCCCTTTTGAAAAAAAAAACAGCAAACAAAAGTCAAGTAGAAATTTGCAAACAGGTGTTGCTGGGTGATGTGATGTTAAATACAGATTAATCATTAACTTATAAATGTAAATGTAAAATGTACTTGATTTAGGGTGTGTAAATGTGTTTTCCATGTGTAGATAATACACCTGTTACATAACTGACTTTTTAAGTTGTGAAAAGATTTGATATCAGACATTGTTATATACAGAATAGTCACAGTAATATATTATCCTCAAAAAGGCAAACACACAAAAATAATAGATAGAGTGCAGCAGATATACAATTGTATATTTCGTATTTCTATAATAAAATGTATTTATCCCTACATATAGTGTGTTTAGCAACCTTATGACCCCTGGATAGAAACTGTTCTTGAATCTATTTGTGTGACTGCCAATGGTCCTGTACCATTTGCCAGAAGAAAAGCAGCTGTGCAGGGTGGCTGAAGTCTTTAATAATACTAGTTGCATTTCTAAGATGATCAATGTTATATAAAGTGTGTTCTGAACAAAAGGCAGCTCTATGCTAGTAATATTCTGTGCCACTTTCACCACCCTTTGTAGGGCTTTACTCGTGCAGATGCTACTACTAGAATGTGATGCAGCGAGTGAGGATGGACTCCACTTTGGACCTGTAGAAGTTAATGAGAAGGGATAGAAAGATAAGAGGTGTCCTCAGACATCTGAGGAACTAAAAGTGTTGGTGAGCCTTCTGGACAATATTATATTGTTCCCATCTTAGTTAATCATTAATAGTCCCTCCAAAAAAATTAAAGCTGCTTACCCTCTCAAATTCATCTTCTCTGATGCAAATGGGAGTGTGGTCTACTTTCAGCTTTCTGAAGTCTGTGACCAGCTCTTTAGTTTTTCTGACATTTAAGAGTGACATTATTGTTCTGGTACCAGTGAGTTTGTAGACAAAATGCCTTCTCTGTAAGCTATCTGATCATTATTGGTGACCAGGCACCGGGTGATGGTGACATTAGCAAACTTGATAATGAAGTTTAACTTGTGCCTGGCTACATAAGCGAACAAAGAGTACAGAAAGGAGCTAAGCACATTACCCTGTGCAGTGCCTGTGTTAAGGGTCAGAGACAAAGATGTGATGCTGCCATTCTATACATGCTGAGATTTGCTGAGTAGGAAGTTGAAAATTCTGCTACAAATTGTGGCATTAAGTTCCAAGCTGAATAGTTTGGTGGTCAACTTTACTGGTACAACAGTGTTAAATGCTAATTCTATGTACTTTTTATTAACCAGGTGTTCTGGGATGTCATGAAGGTCAAAGGAGGTTGTCCAGACTATCTGGAATATTGTGTTTAAAGTGTCCTTTTGAATCAAGCAGGCACCGGCAACACTAGTTTAAAAATCCTTTCATCATGCACAGAAATGGATAAAAATTAATCCTGTGAAGCTTCATGTAATTTAATATTGAGCTGCTTGTTATCACGATCAAGTGGGCATTGACAAGAGACTGAGTATACAAGAATTATTGTGAGCTGAAAGAAAGAGATAAGATGGGGATATGAGTGTGAGAGAGGAATTGTAGTCAGGAACAGGCACAGCCAAAACTGGAGCAATCAACAGGAATCAAGCAAACAAAAATCAAGGGCAAAACCAAAAATCAAAGTTGAATTTACAGAGCCTAGCAATTGGCCTAATTCAAAAGAGGGACTAACTATGGCAGGTTGTTTTATTTATCCGCCAATGGATAATGTGACCCAGAAGTGTTGCAGTGTTTATATGTCACCACTGGTGACGATGTTGATATGCTGACTGTGGACACATAACATGTCTCCTGAGTTGTGTAAACAAAATACTAAAATTAAAATTAACTTTATCAAAATAATAAAAAATCCAAATTACAATAAAAAAAATTCTTAAGGGTAAACAACCCATAAATCTGTCAAAAAACATTTATTGTGACACGCATTAAGGCATTAAATTAATCATGGAGAGGAAATGCAGACCCAAGTGGATTAGGCTTTACTTTTGTAACCAACAAGCATCTCTGAAACCTTTCAAAGTTTACAGGAGTTATTACTACTGCTACTCATCCCCGGCTCCAAGCTAAATGGTAAGGGAGGCACCTGAAATACTGAAGTGGGGTGGGGGGAGGTTTGCTGTGATACGTTCCAAAAATCCAACAAGTAATAGAATACACAGCAGTATGGGTGGGGAGCTTAGCCCAGCTTTTCAAGTTTATCCTACCTGTAAAATACAGCCACAAAATGCCAGAAAATGAGGCCAAGCCTCTAAAATCTAGTTTTTCCTCCTAAACTCTAAAGTAGGCTTCAGCCTACACAAGCACATAAAGCAACAGCAACAAAACATTCCTTAATCTTCAGAATAACTAGAGATTAATTTAGAGATTGAAATAGTGTAAAAAGTCATGCCCTTGAAAAATAATGAAGATTTAATATGAAGAAAAATACAACACAAATATCAAAAAAGGGAAATAAAGGTATGACTAAAATGTCAACCCAGAAACACAATCGACAATCAAAAAATTAAAAGTAGATCATGAAAACATAAAAAATAGAAAAATTCACAAAATCGGTTACTTATAATTATTTCACTACAAAACTCGGAAGCTGATCTAAAGGACCTAACTCTATGCCTGAACTTATAAAGGGTGGTCCTCCCAGCTGAACATCATGGTGGCCCTGACCCTGATACTCTCTAACTTAAGAGGACAGGTCACATGAATAAACATATTAATACTACAACTATTAAACAAAATAATATTTAAAAAACATAAAAATGTACATGAATATGGAATAAAACTCTGGCTAAACCATAAATCTGGGTTTATATTTCACGCAATGTGACATGTTCAGATGCTTCTGCTATGCAAGCGTGTACTGTTTATACTTTCGTTTGTATTAGAAGATTCCACCAAGTGGCAGTGCAAAATATCACAGTGAGAAAACATTCAGCTTCGCTGGGTTTTGATTTGAAGCATCCATTAAATTCTGAAGACACCTAGCCACAATATCTCTGAAAAGGATGGATGTTTAGTGATTACATCCATCAATCCAGGGACTTGCCCAAACCAGCATGTATCGGGCGTGAGGCAGAAACAATCCCTGGACGGGGCATCAGCTAATCACAAGGTGAACACAAGCACACACATATGTGAGCGTAATTTTAGCATCACCAAATCCCAAACCTACAGGTTTTTTGACAGAAACTAGAAGACACTGTGGAAACTCACCAGGAAAACATGCAAACTCCAGGTAGTGAACACCAGGGATGTGACTCCCTGTGAGGCAGCAGCTCTACCATTCTGTTATCACGCCGGCCCCACATGTATAATTATTAACAGCATTCATTATTTAAATGAAGTTAACAATTTATCTGTAAAATGTAATATCTATCCATCCATTTTCCAACCCGCTGAATCCGCACACAGGGTCACGGGGGTCTGCTGGAGCCAATCCCAGCCAACACAGGGCACAAGGCAGGAACCAATCCCAGGCAGGGTGCCAACCCACCGCAGGTAAAATGTAATATACATACTTTAATGCATTTCATCATGAAAGTGATATCAAGTATAAATCTAAGGATTCTAAATGTACAGAGAGCTGGAATATCATACATTTAATGTGTTCTGTGTGGTGATTGCTGCTTGCCACTGCTGTCAATGCAGGAGGAAGCCCCAGAAGCATATAGCAATTAACAGCTGGATTGGATTTGAGATGATGTTTACAATGTTCTACTTTAATGACAAAATAAACTACAAGATTAACGTGGAAAATTTGAGATTAGAGCCGAAATTTCCACTTTAATCACAAAATTGAACTTTTTATTGTGTCCCTAATTTTTTTTCTCTGTGGCTCAAATACGCTGCCATACATTCTGATGCTGTTGTGAAGGTGCAAAAAAAAATGGCACAGAAGATGGTATGTAAAACCTTTAAAATGTATCGCGTCATTATGTTGGGGAATATGTGATGCATGAAGACAAAAGCATCAAAAATACATTTATATGTCAGCATTTTGCTTCACCACATCGAACCATTCATCAAATATTAAAGCACACATAGGATCTGCAAAGCGGTTTTCTGTCACATGTAGATAGGAAACAAAGACTCTGATGTCATGTTCCAACTTGAACACACTGCTCACCCTGATTTTTTGAAGGTACTGTAACTTGCACACTGTTTCAGTTAATTTCTGAGGACGTGCTCAGAGGATTCGTCAAAAGAACACTGGGAATGCGTGGCAGCCATGATGTGTGTGTGTGTATGCGTTCTAAGTGTGAAGTATAAACCAGCCTTAGAAGTACTGAGGTTTAGCTACTCTAATTGTTCTTTTCTAAATTTGTACCTAAATTTCTTGTATGTTTTCATTTTGCCATTTTGAAATGTATTATGCTGTGGGCCTTTGTTAAATTCCTGATGTCACCAGCAATCTATGGCTTCTTATTAGGAAATAAGTGGATTGTTTCCATAGGCACACCGTCATCTACATGTCATTTGATTAATCCCATTATGACATCTGTATACTCATACAGATCTAATGAGAAGTTTCTAAACATGTGACAGCTGACACAATCAAAGCAGTCCTGCACATTTTCCTTTGCCTCTTTAGCCTAGTGCTGATTTTTTTTGCAGGCTCCTCATGCTTCGGGTTTGGCATATGATCTGACAGCAGAAGTATTGACAGGTGGATTATCTGATCTGGGAGTGTAGTAGTGAGCAGTAAGGGTCTTTTGTCAGTGATTCAGAGTATTAACAGCCCTCCTGGGCCAAGAGACATGCTGTCAATATTTAGGGTTAACATTTTTTAAAATTTGCTTCAAATCAATGACAACAATAAATAAACCTTCAGTATGTAAATGTTTCTATTCTATAATAATGTAGAGATATTTCAGTGCATTGTTTGTGTTAATTTGCAAAGCAATATAAACAGCAATGTGAAAACCACAGGAAACTCACATTGGAAGATGAAGCAAACAACATTTGATCATTAAACTCCAGATAAGATGAGCAGTTTTTCTAATGATGATATTAACATGTGTTTGCCACACCTTATCCATCTTAATAAAGGGACAATTATCTATGTGCGTGTCTGTGTATATCCAGTTGCTAGGGTTAGGAAGAAAATTTTTTAAATAGGCAAAACATGCAGAAGAATGCTCAAGGAGATCAAAAATGATAATAAAATTACCAAAAATTGTGGGCAATAAAATTGGTCTTACTGGCCTATTCTGTTGTCCGACATTATACTTTGGCAACAGTAGCGTGGTAGCAACTTTCTTGCAAATGAGGGTTGTAGCTGTAATGCTGACTGATATCGTTATGTTAGCAGAAGAGGAGGAAAATTTAAAAGGGTTATTAGTTAAAGTCAAAGGGAATAGTGAGAATTTAGGATGCCAACTTCCAAATGAATGGTGAAGATAATGGAGATAATGGATGACTTGTTTCTTGGTTCAAATATTAATTACAAGAACTATAGCATTCAAAAGCTACACCAAAGGAAAGCATTGGAAGGGACAGAAATAAATGAATTTGAGAAGATTTTGAAAGGTTACCATGTTTCAATGAATACAAAATAAGAATTTTTAATGTTGATTCATTTTAGCATTGTACTTAATGGATGAGAAAGTTGGACAATGAAAAAGCAAAATAGCACGTTGAATAGACTCTTCTGAAATTTAGTGTTGGAGAACAATTCTCAGGATGCTGTGGGAAGCTTTAAAATTCAACTTATGGTTCTTGGACTTAGTAAGTCCTCAATATTTTGTAAAAAGAAGAAATTATAAGGCTTAAATTGTCATACTTTTGGGCACATAATTTGATGGCAGAATGTATTGGTAAAGATGGTTACGCTTGGAGAAACTAGAACTAAAAAACAGACTCAATTAAAACAACCATGGAAATCTCTTTGGTTGACCTAAAAAATGAGTGTTGATGACTGGACAATCTGGAAATACAGTAGTCAGTCTATATGGTTGCCAAAGCCTGTGTTTATTATAAAGATTTAGGCAACGATTTAGTTATAAATGGATTTATGAAGAAGAATTGAAGCTATATTTTTGGTCTGTCTAGGAAAAGAATTAAGATAAAAGAGTGGTGTAACATTTTAAAAAAATATATTCAGTTTGTGGCTGCACTCAAAAGTTTCCTTGCTGAAAAAATTTCTAACATTTTGTTCAGCAGCCCAGAGTCAAATGCATCTTATGACTGTTTTATTTTCAACCTAAGGAAGAAACAGATGGTAATAGCTTTTTAAATTTCATCCCAAAGGGAACACTAATGTTGAATTTATAATAGTTGAATTCCCTGATGGCGTGACTGATGGTAACTTAAGAAAGAGCAATCCCTCCTTCATTAATCCCTGCTCATGTCATATATGGACAAAGCCCCAACCCTTTTGACTAAGTGGCACCTGTGCTTTGCATGTAAATCCACCCCTGACAGCTGGGCCAGAGCTTTTTGGGAACCTTGTAGTTGAAGAGCTGTTCTGATCTTAGCCTGACAGCCTCAGCATAAAGAACTCCAAATAAATTAATCACTAAGAAGTAAGAGCAGCTTACATTCCCCCAAAGTGAGGTCTTGCTATGTCCCTCTGGATGGAATACGGCTCCTTCCACAGAGACCAGACTATGGACAGCCTTGAGAGGCAGCTCATTTGCCCAATCTGTCTTGAAGTCTTCACCAAGCCAGTAGTAATACTTCCTTGCCAACATAATCTTTGTCGCAAGTGTGCAAATGACATTTTTCAGGTAAGCACAGTTCCTTTTTCTCCCATCTGGGGACAAATAAAGTTCTATCTATCTATCTATCTATCTATCTATCTATCTATCTATCTATCTATCTATCTATCTATCTATCTATCTATCTATCT
>JANRMT010062856.1:69206595-69226320 GCA_026402145.1 Polypterus bichir lapradei
TCTATCTATCTATCTATCTATCTATCTATCTATCTATCTATCTATCTGTCTGTCTAATCATGACTTTCTTATCTATCTATCTATCTATCTATCTATCTATCTATCTATCTATCTATGTTATTTTTAGCCTTATATGTGTTATGTTCTAGCAGTGTGAGCAGTATGTTTTTCTTTTACAGCTACCATTATTGTTTTTGTGCAATTTTAGAAGAAAGATGATAGATTGATTTCCATGTTACTTATCTAAGCATAGTAAGCTACTTTTTTATATCTTATTGCAACATTTTGCAAAATCTTACAATTATACAAGCAAGAGTATTTCTAAAGATTCTCAAGCACATACAGAATCCTCAATAATGAGAGAAACAGCAATCACTTTCTATTATGTTTTTTGTCTTGAAATTGAAAGGCTATGCTTTTATCTCACATATTATCTATAAGGAGATAGAACTGGAACAATGCAGATATACTATATGATGAATTTGCTTGCTTTATGTTTCTGATGGCTCATGATGGATAATCAATTGCAGCATTTAAGTAGTAAAAAGTATGATAATGTATTCAAAAGAGGAGACACCGATTTCAATGAGGATTGGAACCACTGTGATGAAAAGTTAAGTTTTCAAACTATGATAGCTATACTTAAATGTAAAAACAAGTCAATGGGAAAAAGCGGCATGTGTCTGCCTGTTTAGAATCTAATGGGGTAGAAGTTGTGTTGGTGCAGTTACTCTGCTTTCAAATGTACTTCCATTATTGAGCCCACTTAATCTGATTCAGAGCTATGGAGTTCTGGAGCCTATCCCTATAGTTTTAGGAACAAGGAAGAAATCAACCTCAGGTGAGATAACAGTTCATCACAGGCCACACTACCACTTACTCCACCATTTATTCCAAATCATTATGGGAGTCTTAAGACATGTTAGGGATATCAGAGGAAAGCCTGAGTTTGTGGAGAAACAGCCACATAGGAACAGGGAAAGTAGTAGGACTCCACGCAAGCAGTAATCAGGCCTGGCCCGAAAACCCTAAATTGGACACTGTAAGCTAACGCCAATGTTAACTGGTACTCCACCAGCTAGTAACACCTGAAGCTTTTTCATCTCAGTCATAATTCTAGCTTTCATCTTCTTACCTTGCTTCCCTAAATTTGCACATCTCTATCAAGAACCTCTTTCAGGCCTGACTTACGCTTCAAACTGGGTGTTTCACCTAGTATCACATGATCACCAGGTGACACTGCCGTCCAGCGATCTGTTGGAACATTGACCCCAGTGCACAAAGAGGGGTCTCTGCCTCTGTGTATTCACAGTCTCGATTTTAGTTACTATGTATATAATGGTAAAAAATTACCCCTTCGAAGCATCCCCTCAAATCAAAGGCCAGATGCTTCTCCTCCACATTGTGTTATGGCAGCCTATCTTAAGAGGTGCTCTGTATTCCAGGAAAAAAAGAATAAAATATTTGTTGATGTGCTGGAATATAAACTTAATCATAATCTGAGTAGGCTAAATATTATTTGCCTTGGAGACAGAGGCACAGCTACTGGATACTGCACACAGTCTTACTAATTTCCTTTGGGGTTTGAGAAAAACATCTGTGGCTGAACTGTGCAGTCAAATGCTATGTGTCATTCATCTGATCTTCTTGTTTACAGAATGAATTACAAATATAGCTTAGGTATATAGGGTAGCAAGGTGGTGCAGAGTTTAACGCAGCTTCCTCAGTGTTCTAGAAGACTGGCGCAAAGTACTTGCCTGGTTATTGTCTGGGGAGGGTTTGCCCATTCTCCTCATTTCTGCTTGCTTCTTGCTCCAGCAACTCTAGTTTTGTTTCCATATGTAGGTTAAGTTATTTGATCCAATATACAGTGGTGCTTAAAAGTTTGTGAACCCTTTAGAATTTTCTGTATTTCTGCATAAATATGACCTAAAACATCATCAGATTTTCACTCAAGTCCTAAAAGTAGATAAAGAGAAACCAGTTAAACAAATGAGACAAAAATATTATACTTGGTCATTTATTTATTAAGGAAAATGATCGAATATTACATATTTGTGAGTGGCAAAAGTATGTGAACTTCTGCTTTCAGTATCTGGTGTGACCCCCATTTGCAGCAATAACTGCAACTAAACGTTTCCAGTAACTTTTGATCATTCCCATCACAAATGGGATAAGGTTCTTATGCTGGAATGCAGTGTTTTCCTTTCTCCAAACATAACACTTTTCATTTAAACCAAAAAGTTCTATTTTGGTCTCATCCGTCCACAAAACATTCTTCCAACAGCCTTCTGGTTTGTCCACGTGATCTTTAGCAAACTGCAGACGGGCAGCAATGTTTTTTTTTTGGAGAGCAGTGGCTTTCTCCTTGCAACCCTGCCTTGCACACCATTGTTGTTCAGTGTTCTCCTGAATGTGGTCTCATGAACATGAACATTAGCCAATGTGAGACAGGCCTTCAGTTGCTTAGAAGTTACCCTGGGGTCCTTTGTGACCTTGTCGACTATTACACGCCTTGCTGTTGGAGTGATCTTTGTTGGTCGACCACTCCTGGGGAGGGTAACAATGGTCTTGAATTTCCTCCATTTGTACATAATCTGTCTGACTGTGGATTGGTGGAGTCCTAACTCTTTAGAGATGGTTTTGTAACCTTTTCCAGCCTGATGAGCATCAACAACTCTTTTTCAGAGGTCCTCAGAAATCTCCTTTGTTCGTGCCATGATACACTTCCACAAATATGTGTTGTGAAGAGCAGACTTTGATAGATCCCTGTTCTTTAAATAACACAGGGTGCCCACTCACACCTGATTGTCATCCCATTGATTGAAAACACCTGACTCTAATTTGACCTTCAAACTAACTGCTAATCCGAGAGGTTCACATACTTTTGCCACTCACAAATATGTAATATTCGATCATTTTCTTCAATAAATAAATGACCAAGTATAATATTTGTGTCTCATTTATTTAACTGGTTTCTCATTATCTACTTTTAGGACTTGAGTGAAAATCTGATGATGTTTTAGGTCCAATTTATGCATAAATATTGAAAATTCTAAAGGGTTCACACAGTTTCAAGCACAACTGTAAAGTGGGTGTCCAGTCCATCCATCTTTGGTTCGTGGGTTATGTCCAGTGCTGCCACATATCTCACATTTGAAAGTAACTGCTGAGTGTTTATGAATTTCTTCAGCAACAGCTAAATGAATCATATAGTGTTTCTTCAATTATCACCTCCTAAAATGAAAGCATGGATTAACAAAAAGTATGTATGCAATCAAAATTAAATAGCTGGCACATTTTTAAAATATCTGTCCTTGACTGGTTTTGGTTAGTGATTATTAAAGTTACAGTATAATGATCATGTTAAGTACTGAGTACATTGTATTACATTCTGTGTGCTCCAAATGAACCTGTACAAATAGTTTGTGCTCCTGCTTTATTGTCACAAATGAACAGCATAATAATTGAAAGAGTAGCCTTCTTTGTTTCAGGCCCGAGGGACTACGGTGGGAGCAGGAGGTCGATTCCGGTGTCCATCCTGCCGCCATGAGGTAGTTCTAGACAGACACGGGGTGTATGGCCTTCAAAGAAACTTACTGGTGGAGAATATCATCGATATTTACAAGCAGGAGTCATCAAGGTAATTTAATAAATATTCTGATCAGCTGGGAAATATCAGTTGGCGAATTCAGGAGAGGAAAAAAAAAAATCTCTTTGAGGGACATGTAAAGACGGATTCCATAATAACAGGCAAAGAAAGATCTGGGGCTGTTAAAGATAAAAGATTGATTATGAAATCTAAAAAGTTCAAAATTCAAACCTAAAGATCCTGAACATATCCAACATTTTCTTTCCCTAACTACAGAACTTCTTCAGAGAGCACCATGGTAAAGTCTTAGTTTATCCCAAAGCATGGACTCTGAGTAGTGCATGCTGTCTTCTTATATAGGCCAGCAAAGGCGATTCACTGTGTTGCATGACCCTCAAATCATGTAAACAGCAACATTCATAGCGAAGGAAAATTATATGGTAGTGGCCATACAAAACTTCACAAAATGGTGACATCCGAAACAAATCTGAATTCCAAAATGATTATAAAAAAATACAAAAATCAAAAACACATAATTAAATAATTTTAAAAGTGTTGAAATAAATTTTAGAAATGATAAAGCTTTGATTCTCGACAATAAAGACAAAGTAACACCTACTGGAGAGTAATCCATGCTAAAGTGAGGCAGAATGAAGCAATAAAACATACAGTATCCGTACAGGTTTCTTTGAGTTTGGTGGTAAGTTAATTTTTAAAAAAGCAGTGAAATTACAACATTATGCATACCTGGTCACAAAGTGAAGATGACTTTATATTAGCTGATGGTTTCTGATAAAATATGCCAGTATCAAGATCTTTCCTAACATAAAAGAGCCATACTAATACTAATGAGTGTATTCATTTTATAATTTAACCAAGCATACAAATAGATCAGAATAAGATAATATTTTGCATTAATCCTTTAAAGTTTGTGTGTGAATTATTGGGTAGAGTGCATTACAGGAGATTTTACTTTCAGTCTGAGTATGTATTGTTTGTTTAGCAAGTGAACTGAGCTTTATGATTACTGTAGTTTTGGATATTTCTTGGATTGCATGTCCATCATGCAATAACCTTTGTAAGTATGTTGTCTTGAGGATCTATAAATCTATTTATGATGAGACAGTCTCTGGGACTTCTTTACCTGTCTTGCACTTGTCTTGTGTTTGTGTGTATGTTGCACCACAGACCTGGCAAGCATTATTTTGTGCCACTGTATGCTGCAATACAGTGTGTGGATGATTTGACGTTATAACCACTTGGCTTAACTATGATGCTACCACACAGACATATTGAAGAAAATTATACCTTTGAGGGAACCACAAAATATGTGGCCATGGAAATACACCAATTGGTCTCGATCAGAACATGAAGTCTGACCTTAAAGCTGCTTTTAGATCCAGAACAGTTCATGACAAGCATAGATTAATATAAAATTGTTAAGTTTCCTGTTGATATATGACTAGTAATTATGACAGGTATTTATGAGGCCTGCAATTTAAACTTTTGTGGCTAAGTATATTTGAGTTAGTTTGAGTTGAGAGAATCACATTTGTTAATTGTCTCCAGCATGGCTGAAGCCGGCCCTCTTTTAAACCCACTTGTGATCTGTTAATATTACAAGAAAAAAGAGAATTACAATTAACCAACCAAGAGATATTGAAGGCCAAACATCGTGACAAAAATTTATGTCATGTTTTTTTCCCTCTAATTTTCTTTAATAATGATGTGCGGTTTAGCACACGGCCACTACCAAAACCAGGCCAGCCCACTTGTGAAGAACATGAGGACGAGAAGGTGAACATCTACTGCATTTCATGCGAAGTGCCAACTTGCTCACTCTGCAAAGTGTTTGGCTCCCACAAAGAATGCGAGGTTGCCCCTCTGCCAGATGTCTACAAAGAACAGAAGGTAAGACTTGTTTAGATGTCAGTATATGTCTGAAGAAATAGAGAAGTTTAAAAAAGTTATTTAGCCTGTATCTGCTCTTCTACTTGCTTCTACTGTGCCAGTATAAAGTTGCCAAATTAAGCTAATGTATACATCACTGGAGTGTGGGATGAATCTCAAGTGCCCAGAGAAAGCACAAGCACAAGGAGAACAAACACATTTGACAGACCGTGAAAATGCCTGTTTTGAACTCGGTGCTCTGGAGCTGTGATGCAGTGGCACTAATGTCTTTGCCACCATGCAGGCTTACGTAATACAGGACATCCATGTGAAAATATAAAAGATTGTTGCCACAATAGACTTTATTTCATTATAACCCTAAATTGAATAAATGGGTAAAGAGAAAAGATGGAAGGCATAAAGAAACAAATCTGCTATATCGTTAATATTATATCCATCTATCTGTTTTCTCAACCTGCTCTCTCCTTTTTCCATTTCAGTTGTTCAATGAAACAGTTAGTCACCATTACAACGTTTAGATTAAATTAGATTAGATAAACTTTATTAATCCCATGTGGAAATTCAGATTCATGAAGCATGCAACTGAAGCACAAAAACAAGAATACAGACTCACAGGTCAGATAATACAGCCAACCAATCAATCATCAATTAGTTGATCGATCAACCAATTGATAAGTGAATAAATTTTATTGTGAAGGTTAGAATTACCATTGCAGGAAACAATGCATCATACAGAAATATTCTGAAGTGATTATTATACCGTTGTCTCAATACAAGACCCATTTAAAGCGGTATTTTGTCTCTTTTGCTCTTTCTTGGTAATGGTCTCCACACCCAACGGTGTCACCAAGCCCTTTTATAACTTGAAGTTTCATAGCGGTAGTAATGATAGATCTCACAAGGAGATGACACATTGAAACATCATTGTTCTAATACTCCACACACCTCAAGCTGCTTTCCAGAAAAAATGTCTCTTGGTTTGAAGAGTTCCATGTTTTATAACTAAAAAGGCTAATTTGTCGGTTTTCTTTTCACAGTCGGAACTCAGCGATGGGATTGCTGCTCTCGTAGGTGCAAACGACAGAGTTCAAGCTTTTATACATCGCCTTGAGGGAACCAATAAAAATATAGAGGTATGACCACATTAAAATGGTCAGTACAGCTTTTTATCTTTCAACACAACTAAATAGTCCACTGCATTATACTGTGCTACGTATATGAGGTTTTATAACAAAAAGTTATTCTGATAATGAAGTAATAAGAATTCACTGAGTAACCATATTTTGCTTAAACGTTCTTAGATGGAGAAGTCAGACAGAATGCTAAGTCATTTATTGATGCTGTATGCTTTATGCCATATTTTTATCATGTGTTATGGAGACAGTAGAGAAGCAGCATGCAACACTTTGGTGAAAAGTCTCCATTAGCTTAAGTTCTGTTAACAGATATGTATACTTTCAGTGAATGCACTCTAACACCACATTTTAGACTATTTCTGGGTTAGACCACGAGTTTGAAGTTTTAGAATTGAATATGTTGTTAAACACCAGCAATGTGCCCAACCCAAATGGCAGTAATACTGGACTGAGTACTAGAGCAACTTGGCACTCTGCACAAGTTGGGTTGGCTGAGCCTATCCTGTAATTTAAAATATACACACATATATAAATTTACTGGGCTGGCTAAGTTCACAACAAGGCTAAGGGCACTGGAGCCTATCCTGGTAGCAGCAATTCGATTCATTTTGGTACTGTGCAGCGGCTCGGAGCGCTTGCACCAGTTTTCACCTATAATATGATGACAGAATTATTAAAGCATACATCAGTCGTATACATGACCGCACAAATGAGATTGAACAGACAGATAAAATGGAGAAAATTTCAATCTGATTAATCTAAAATCATGACCAAGTAGTCCGGGGCTGATCGCCCGCCTATGAAAGTAATCAAGCTTAAGATTCAGGGCTTCTAATCCCGGAAGGGCCCCCTTTACTGTAAGAGAAGAGTTTTTAAAAAAATAATATTAATGATATAGTGTAATTCAATGTAAAATAATAGTTAAAAGGTTAATTAAAGTATTTTATAAGCTAGCTACAAATTAAAAAAAAGTTCAGATTAAGGATGTTACATTCTAAATATATTTAATATAAAATAATTATAAATAATTTTAAAAACTATGATAGAAATTTAATTTTTTATTAAAATTATTGATTTTAGGCTAGCCGTAATTGAAAAAATGAAAATATATTTAGTTGATTTCAACTCTTTTTATGGTGAATAAGTTGCTAGAAAAATACCGAAAGAAGAGTTTTTTGTAAAATGTGTTTCATGCAGTATACATTTTCATAGGTGTCTAACATAAAAGATTATATCGATTTGACCGCAGCAGTTCCTATGTTTTATTTCATCTTTCTATGATGCATCATGCATGTATGTAACATTCCCCTAATTTCCCTTCTCCCATAACTTCAAAACTATAAGGTATCGGAAATGTTTTATTCACACCAGTGATAATCCAGTACTGCAGTTTTAATCAAAATATGTGATTAAATTTATTAAAAATATGTGGTGATCTTTTGTGGATCAACCGCACTAAAGAAGATAACATTTGTTACCCAGACCTTGTTGCTTGTTCAAGGCCCCATAAATGTAGGTCCAGCACTGCATGTAGTTAGAATGGTCTTATAACTGAGATATGGCTAGCTGATAACAGGGGAGAAGAATTCTAAAACCGCAGGCAGCAGCATTCCTGGAGAAACCAAACCTCTGAGGTTCCACTGCTAATTATAACAGACAAAGTTACACACATCACCAGACACGAGTCAATAACCAATCTGGAGTGGAGCACCACTCCATTATGGTGAAATGTTAAAATTGCAGCACACTTCAAATTGTGTGTATACATATGAAGGATACACATCTGGACCTTGTCTTACATGACGCTGGTCACCCGTTAAACCCAATGCACAGCTACAAAAAGGCTCTTTCAGATCACATGTACCCTGAGACACCTGGGCTTGCCTGGGGTAATATTCCTTCCAGAGGAAGGGTCAGGCAGAAGAGAAGCTGGGAGAGGTTGATGTGAAAATAAGTACCAATGTAAAATTAAAATAAAACATTGTTGTGCTAACAGGTTCAAAGTTTACAAAATAATAAACTGTGCATCTGGCATCAAAACTACCATTTGTGTGGATGCCTGTTTACAGGGCAACTGATGGACGAATGTAACTTACAAAGTTTGTAACTTTTCTTTCCATATATGAAGGATTAAATAAGTGGGGGAATCCCACTTACCGTATTACTTTTTGATTTTCCTTCTTCTATACTAATAAAAGGCAAAGCCCTCACTGACTGACTGACTGACTGACTGACTCACTCACTGACTGACTGACTGACTGACTCATCACTAATTCTCCAACTTCCTGTGTAGGTGGAAGGCTGAAATTTGGCAGGCTCATTCCTTACAGCTTACTTACAAAAGTTAGGCTTCATTTCAAAATTCTACGTGTAACGGTCATAACTGGAACCTACTTTCGTCCATATATATGGCCATAGCCAGCAGCTCAGTCACCGTGGGAGATGGAGTTGCGTCCCGCATCATCACGCCTCCCACATAATTGAGTGCCTGCCCATATAAGGTAAATATTTGCGGGTGAAGGACTGTGCTTAGCATATTCATAAGTGCAGCATGACTTCAAGGTGATGTACTCTCCACCTACATTCTGCACCGGACTCAGAGTCTTTCTTGTAGATCACATCCGCTGTCATGATCTTCTACTACAGGAGAACTGCAAAACCCAAAAGCAGCTGCTGAGTGAGAAATTTGACCGAATGTATACAATTCTGGAGGAGAGGAAGAAAATCATGATGCAGAGAATCACATATGAGCAGGAGGAGAAGACCAGCAAGACGCGTAGCTGGATGCAGTCCTATGCCACACATATTGCCGCCACTTCCAAGCTGGTGGAGACAGCCTTGCAGTCGATGGAAGAGCCACAGATGGCTGTTTTCCTGCAGGTAGAGTTTTAGAGTATTTATCCTTGTAAGTTTAACACTGGAAAGGAATTGGAGGCAAACAACAATAGGAGCTTTTCATATGTTAAATGATGTGAGTATTTACAGAGTAGAATTTTATGTCTTATTTTTCTGAGGCAATTAAATTGTTGCCTGGGCACTGCTCATATTTAGTTTTAATGATCTCCACAGGCCTATGCAAGATTTTTTTTGTTTGTTTGTTTCTGTTTTTCTTCCAAATCCTAAAGACAAGCGTGTTAACTTAACTGTGAGCTTTAAACTGGATTAGCGGGTGCTTCGTGTGAGTGAGACCTGTGAAAGAGAAGCAGCCCATCAATGCCTGGTTCCTGCCTTGTGCCCCTATTGTGTCAAAGAGGACACTGGCTCCTGCAATACTGGATTAAATAAGACGGTTAGGAAATGGATGGGTGGAATTTTATTTAGCTGTTTCAACAATTGGTGACTTCTGTGCTATGTCCATGAAGTCAAGTAGTATTATAAGATAGATTATTAATAATGTTTTTTATGTTTATTTTGGACACTCTTCATGTCTTACAGCCTATGGTTACATTTTATTTCAACTCAAAATAATGACTTGAGCTAAACTGACTTAAATGCAACCTACTGAACCGTTGAGATTTGCCCTTAGCCATGTTGAAGTATTATGAAATTAGGGGTTTTTCCATGTGTGGTTGTCATTTCTGGGCTCTTTTTATGGCTTTGATTATTTTTTCTTTGTTACTTTCCTTGTCCTTCTAGTCACCATTTTGGGCTCCATCATTTTGTGTGTTGCTGTGGTTAGCATTAAGCCCATTGCTGACACAAATCGACTGGAGTTCAGGTCATGTGACATTAGTGGATTTCTGCTATTTAAATGAATACTCCTTCCAAAAAAAATTATATGTTAGCCCATATAGTTTAAATACTTTTAATCAAATGTTTTCATGCAGAATGGAGTGAAAAAATGTTATAATAGAAGCCAATAATAACTAATGCTGTCAAGTGGTAAACAATGTGAAAAAAGTTCATGGAAAAAAGAAAAACAAAACCTCCTGTTACTTGTGTAACATAATCTGCAAGTCTTCCAGCTGTATGGACAAAATGTGCAAAACGCAGGCTTTTTTTGCTAAAAGAGTGTTAAGTATATACTTGCAGAATGATCAGCTGATATCACAAACAGGAAACTAAAGCCTCATGGGAGTCACTTTTTGAACTGAAGACAGGACTCTGCATGCAACTGGATATGTGGCATGTTAGTTATTAGGTTTCATATTATTGGTAGTTGTATTGTTACATGCACAGAGTACAGGGAAGTTCTTCCTTGCATGACCTACCAACAGGGGTGGATCTGCTATGAAACTAATGAAGCTCAAGCTTCAGGGACTTTAATCCTGGATGGGATCTGTGGTATAGCTGGTCCACAGCTCACGTCAAGAGGCCAGTTTTAAATAAATAATTGCTGCGCTTGCTGCTTAGCCAGGGGGCATGGTGGTTGAGTGGCTGAAGCAGTTCCAGGGGGATTCATGGTGTGAGCGTTTCTCACCTAAGTGCATAGGTGAGAAACCGTCCACATCCGTAATTGTTCCCAGGAGCTGCTGATTGCTACAGCTGCCACGTCCTCTTCATAAATAGAAGTGCAAGGCGGTTTTGGGAAAAAGAAAAGAAAGACGGAGGTTGCTGTGTGAGGAAGAAAGCAGGAAGCAATGTGGGGAGAGCCAGGGTGAGCGAGCGAGCGAAGGCTCGCAGGCAGGCAGCGGGAAGGGTGTTTGGCCGACACTCGGTGGGGCAGAAGGAAGCAGTCGTTCCAGCTGAGCGATCAAGGAGCTGGAGTGACCAGAAATAGGACGGCTGGCCGCGTAAGGCCGAGAAGGCAGCGGGAGTGGGGAGGCTTGGGCGGTGAACTCCCTGACATGGGCGTCCTGGTCTCCAGGGAAGCCAAGTCTTGGTCTGGAGAGTGTGCGACCAGACCAGTGGAGCGGAAAGGACAGCTGCTGGTAGGGCGACTCTCCTGTTGCGGGGCCCAGATGGGAGAAGCAGGGGAGCCGCCAGATAAAGAAGACACCGGGCTTTGTGGATTATTTTTTAAAGAGACTGCTTCCAGCATTGTTTTAACTTCGTTTTAAAGGATTGTTGTGTTTTCTATTTATTAGTTTTTACCTCCACGTTTCAATTTTATGGAATTATTTATTTATTGAAGGATTCTGAAAGCACTGCACTTTATTTATTTGGACACTTTGTTTTTGTTGATGTTTTTAATAAAAGCACTTGGCACTTTTTTACACCATCCCCTTGCTCGATTTATTGTGCCTCACTGCCATGCTCATCGGTAACATTACTGACAGTGTTGGGTTCTAGGCTCCTGTGAGGATGATGGGAGCATGCAGTGAACCCGCATCGTCACAGGACCCAGAAGTGACTTTAGTCCACATTGCTTAAAATGTCTGGGTGTCTACTGTATGAGAAGGGTTTTTTTTAATAAAAATATTATCAATATGTTCTAATTCAATACAAAATAATAGTTAAAATAAAAATGAAAAGTTTACGAAAATAGGCTGTTTCATTCTAAATATATGGGGGAGAATGGACCCCATAACAGTTCAACCTTCAGGGCCCCAAAAATGTAGGTCTGTCACCGCTTACCAACATGCAACACGTCAGCTCCTTCTGGTGCCATTAATAAAACAATCTGTTAAAATACATAACATAGATGTCTGCAAACTCTACTCTACTCTGTTGGGTGCTTCAGCAAAGGCCCTTAACCTAAAATTTGCTCCTTCAAAGGCTGAACCTGTGCTCTGACCCCCAAAGTTCATGCCAAAAGACAATTGCCCCTCGGGGATTAACAAAGTATATTAAGTCAAAGATTAAACAGCCTGTTATAACTCATTAAAGTGTTCAGTAATGTTAAGATGGGGATCCAAGCAAAGAAGATATCTTTGAAATGGCTTGGCACACTTGTCTTTATCTATACAAGTATTGTTACCTTAAATTTATGGTTTATTAAGTAAAGCAAAGAAAAGTTAACTTTGTAAGATGACATTTATTAATTAGCCAATTGGCTTAGTACACTGAGAACACTTGGAAAAAAAGCTGGTCCAAATTAATTTATTTTTAGTTGAAGTCAGTACAGAGATTGACGTCTCCTTACTGGAAACTCAGAGAATGCTAAGGAAGAAGCAGTATTACAAATAGTATTAAAATGGTATGGGCAAACCCGCAAAAATATCCTTACAAATTAAATACTTAAAGAACATTCAGTCTCGTGTGATCGGCTTTCTGTTTGTGAATTACTGTTATTTTCTGGAATTATTTATTTGACCATATATTACTAAAAGTATATGTGTTTTGCATGCTGTGATCATACCACTGGATGACTTGATGTGGATTATGCAACACGAGTAACATGAGATATTTTTCAAGGGAATTTTTCTGTTATTTGCTGTGGTCCAGCACTGGTTACCACTGAGTCTTGTTCTATCAGAAACTTTGTTATATTGTTTCTTCTCAAAAACATGAGATTAAAATTTTTCACTACAAACTGCATGGGGTAAGTAAAGTATTGTACCAATCCCTTGACGATATTATTATAAATTAAAATAAATAATAAAGATAACACTCAGCCAACATTATTCTTCTACTGACCTCACACCCTACAGGCCTTACTATACACTCTGTAAGTGTAAAAAAAATGTATGCTATACAGTATATTTGAGTTACAACAATGAAAATTAAATAACACCCAGTACAGCAAATACCCATCAAGTGATGCCCTCCCCAATACTTGACATGTACGAAAGACCACATAATAAAGCACACCATGAAAAAAACAAACATGTCTAATCACTTCGATGATAAGTACAATTATTTGTAAAGCGTTGACTGGAATAGCGAAAAAAGTCTAGGCAGTGGGATGACATCCTTCCAGATAGTAAAGAATTGAAAACAGTTTGCCCTACTGGTAGGGATTACGCAGGTGAAGCCCCGTCCAAGAGATCCAAAAAATACTAGAACACTGCACCTTAGCCGTAGTAAGGTAGGCTGTCTTTTTTTCCTCTTCATCTGTCCTGGTGGAAGTCTATTCTATTCCAAAAAACTGCTTGGTTTTCTTTTGCTACCATTACTGTATTTACAGTATCACTTCTGTTTTATGCAGAGACTCCTACCCTTACTGGCAAAGTTTGTTCGATTGGTCTTTTTCCTGTCTTAATTCCATAAATAATTCTTGTGAATATAATAAACATAAGCACAGAAATAAATGAACTAAAACAAAAAAATAGTAAACATCAGAACACACAGCGGTTCTAAAAGACCAAATAATATAACCAAAATTTGAGACATTCAAAGCTAAAAATCTCAGAATTTTCACTAAAGGAAAGAACATAAAAGAAGCCAAAGAATGCACAGCTAAGCTTGATAATAAGAACACTAAGGCTTCTAGTGGCAGGCTGGGGTCTTTTTTAGAACTCTCAAGTAACTGCAGCCTTTATGATTGCAACAAATGTGAGTCCCGATCCTTAAGCAGTTCCACCCCTGAAGACCCTGAGCGCAATTTGAAGGTAAGGGACCAGGGTAAATAAAAAAAAATGTGAGCAAGATGGTGGTTACGGAGCAGATGAAAATGAGAAATGCAAAGAAAAACATAACAAGGGCAAGTTACAGCAGTAATGCTAACAGGCAAGTACACTGAAAACAAGAAGAACCAATTCACTAAAACCAAATGATAACCTAATTCATGTTCAGAATTCCACAAGATGGTCATTATATTCTTAAGATGTCATTGCAATGAACAATATGGTGGCAGACATAAAAGCAATTTACAAAATTGCTGTGCCCATTAAAAAGTAAAAACTGGTGGCTAGATAACAGCATGAAAATAATAATAAAATATAAGTTAATGATAAACGAGAAATGATAAACAAAACTCTGACACTTTGGAGGTGTTGACCTTCCAACTCCACATACGTCATTAAATCTGTGCCATTCTGCCACCACTCCTCCATACTTTAGGCCTCCTCAGTTCTCATGACTATGCCAGAACACCTTATAATACAGAGAAATAATATCTAACATTGTACGAAAAGTAAACAGTTTAAAACTACAAAATAAAATACTGAAATTGGCATATTGTGGAGTTCTAAAATGAAAAATGGCAGAGCACTATTTTTTTGTTAAAGGTGTAGGTCATGCAGGACTTTTACAACTGTGCGCTTGCTGGACCAATAGAGAAGTATTCTATGATCTGCATGTGAGGACCCCAGTTCCCCCAGACTCCATCAAGCAGCTGAAATGCATTGTATCTTTGTGAAGGACATTGTGTGGGAGAATTCTTACATCACTAACAAAACTCCCAGAATTCTTTTTTAGAATTCTAACTTCACACTCTTGGCGGTGCCCAGGGATTTCTGCACAGCATACATCATCCGACACCTGTGGATTTTTCATATTATCGTCTGGATGTGTATTTATTGTGATGATATTTCTGTTCTTTTTCAGAATGCAAGAAGTTTGATTCACAAGTAAGTAAGAGATGTATTTGTTGAATTTAGATTTTGTTGTGCTACTTGGACAGCTGTTGTTTTTTCTTGCTGAGATATCAATATTGTACACACAGGAGATGTTGTTTTCTAATTTCTAGCAGATTTGTGTGAAATCATGAAAAATGTCACATCCTGCAGATATTGTTTATCTTAATGACAGTCCAAGATCACTTTCCCACCTCCAGTTCATCTGCTTTGTCTGTGCTGTAAATGCACACATTTGGATCATCTGCTATTGCCGATTTTCCATCTCCCTTTAGCGCTGACTTTTAGCTGTTTACATCATATGTGAGTCATGTCGTGCTGTCTACTGTTTTCAGAATCGCTGAGGCCACACAAGACTTAACTGTGGAAGAGCTGGAGCAGGGCTTTGAAAACATGGATCACTACAAAGTGGACTTTAATGCTGAGGAGAGAATTCTGTATCAGCTTGATTTTGTAAAAAGTAAGTTAATGTGTCATGCAAAATGAACATTTATTCAGAGTCTTCTCACCACTTATTACCATAAAACTGATCAGTCTATGCTTCTTTATGAATGGGATAATATAAAATGAATAAAAACAAAATCACTCACTACACATGCTTAACAAGGGAATACTAAGGTTTGGTTCATGTCACAGTCCTCGATATAAACTGGATGTTTCCACTTACGTACTGAGCTGTCAACCTCCAACCAAGAAGGCTTAAACAGCAGTGCTGCCATCTCAGCAAATGTGGAAGGGCCAGGGCATGGTGATTATACTTTTGGTTGGTCATGTTTCTTACTAGACATCATTGTAATGATGACAGATAAAGTACTATCTATCTATCTATCTATCTATCTGTTTATCCATCCTCATTTCAGAGATGGGCATTGACTCCTAGAATAGAACCCAATATGTAGATAGGGGAGGCCTTTGTGTATGAATCCGAAGGAAAAGTACACAGGAGGTAGAGATTCAAGAAAGTAGGAAGCATCTTATGGGAAATTTTGCAGAGGTGTGATTTAATTTCAATTTCATAGTATTTTTCAGTTTTACCAGTTGGCTACTGTGGGTACCTTCAGCTTTATTTGACGAATATAAGTTAGTTAATGTGCAGCCCTTTACGTTTACTTTACTCATACAGGGAGATTCTAATGAGCTGGGTCTTAAAGTTATGATGTGTTACTCCCATAGTAATGAAGTATATAGAAATTAAATAAATACAGTGTGTACCTTGACAGATGTGTAAACGATCTAATCACATTCGGCTTTGGAAATGGTTGCCTTCTTCATGCAAACACAGATCGACACGACACTGCATATTGGCAAAGGTATCCACAAGCATTGTAGGGGCGACGGCAGCAATTTCCTGTACAGTGTTTCATTGTAATTGTTCCAGTGTTATGAGGCTTGTTCTTTTACACTTTTCCTTTCAGCGTTCCCCAAAGGAAGAAATCTGGAGATGACAGGTCCGGGGAATGAGGTGGTCACAGTCTCTTTGAAATGACCCGATTGCCAAAAAATGATTCAATTTGTGCCATGCTGCGAGCTGACGTGTGACAGGTTGCCCCATCTTGCCTGAAATAACCCTCACTGATCTCACAGTCATCCAGTTCATTCACAAATAAGTCAAAAATGTTCAGGTACACGTCAGTATTGACAGTGGTGGTGAATAAAATTGCAATGTTGACTAGAATGCACATGTCTGCTGTCCAGATTAGGTCACAGAATACTCTCCTTATTGTTGTACCCATGGATTAATGGTGGTGTACTGTATGTTCCTGTTACTGTCTAAACATAAAACTCCTCATTCATAGTCTCTGTCTGAGTAGGAAATTACAAGCAAATGTCAGGTGTTGGTTAAACAGTCTACAATAACTCCAACTCACTCTGTAGCACCTTGACCAGAATTCCATGCAGACACAGAAAGAGACTTAAGAGTTGGAGCAGAGCTTCCTTTAATTTTTTCCTAGATTTTCTTTGAGTGTGGTCTAAAACGAATTGTTTTATGGCTTTGCCTGTACCAGCGCTCAACCCGACACAGACAGATGCACACTAATAAAACAAATAAATGTTTTATATTCTTTTTCTTCGCTGTTACCCACAGGTGCAACACAGTCCCAAAGAACCAACACCACAATGCACAATTCCTTAACTTTCTCTTTCTTTTTCTTACTCCTCCACTCCTCTCCGGCAAGCTTTGTCTCCCTCCTCCCGACTCTGGCTCCCGGAGTGGTGGCTGCTGGCTTCTTTTATAGCCCTCCTGGAAGTGCTCCAGGTGTTTGACGACCTACTTCCGGTTGCACCTCTGGGTGTGGCGGAAGAGCCGCCCGCACGGGCTCAGGAACCGCTGCAGGGCCCCCTAGCGGCACCCCCAGATCCCAACAGGGTTGAAGAGAACTCCATCTCTCATGGAGCTCTGCGGGAATCCGAGGCACCACTGCCAACCAGGGGGGCAGCCATCTAGCGTACAGGTACTGTTCAGTCCCTGCTTGTTCCCCTGGACCATATAAAGAAAAGGCATCCCGGCCAGGCAAGGGCCCCAGCCATCCACCACACCTGGAAGAGGAGAACATTTAACTGCCCTAAAACATTTTCAGAACTTGTCACTTTAAGTTCATTATCAACAATTTAAGCTACAGGTCCCTTTAGCAGTCTGCACTTACTGTTTCTTCTCCATGTCTGTGTCCAGTTTTACAGATTACCCAAGTCTTTTGAATTAATTTATCCTTGCTGTTCTGAATTATTGTGGACCTTACTCTTTGTGTCTCAAATAGTGTTGTTGAACAGTACTTTGTATGGATTACTCCCTGTGCTGTTACACGCATTCAGCATGTTGTTAGACAGAAGCTACTAACTGCACATCAGAGCTGTTCTAGCTTCAAATTTCTTCCTAGATGATGATGACACCGAGGAAGTGACAGAAGAAGAACCAGATCATTGTGTAATGGAGGAGACAGAGAGCTCAACGGTAAAGTTGTACCAGAGCGATGGAGCCAGTGAGGTCAAAGGCCAAACTGAAGAGCTGAGTGTGGTAAAGGGTCCGTATTCAGAGGCGTCCAACATGTGTGGAGGTCTTGCACAGCAGGTTTGTCTTATAATGCTGTTTTTTTCTCCAGTTTTTCCACACTATGAAAGTCCTTTATTCTCAATTTGTTTATAAGAATATTTTGGATAAGAAGGGGCCATCAAACTAACATACTGAAGGATGTCAATTCCCATTCACCTGTGTGTATAAAACATTCCTGTGTTCAGATTGGTATGACGCTAAGGCAAATACGTTCCTTTTCTCCTGGATAATTGATGTCATGTATGTGTTAAAAATATTCTAACAATTGTGTTTTGTTTTGTCATCACCAAACTTTGACTGTCTCCCCAACTGTAATGAAAAAACATTAAATAACAGTTACAAGGAGACATGCTACAAGTGTTTCATATAATGATATGCCACCAAAGTACTGGCAGTCAGGTTGCCACAAGGGTTTAAACTGCTGCCTCACACTTTGAGGAGACTGGATTTGAATTCTAGCCTGGTCGCTGCCTGAGTGGATTTTGCACATTCCTTCATGTTTGTATGGATTTTTTTACCACGTATTCTGATTTTCCATCCACATTCTAAAAGTTAGTGGAGGTTCCCCAATGGCTCTTCATAAGTGAGTGTTGGTGTCTGTGTGAACAGCGCCCCATCCAGGATTAGTTCCTGCTTTGTGCTCCCCACAGAGGCATCTATAGAGAAATTATGTGGTTTAGAAATGAATGGATGCTCTGAAACAAAATAAAAATTAATTTATTAACAACTCATACAGTTTTTCAGAATTAATGGTGAAAATAAATATCCTAATGTAGTATGTCAGTTCTTTCAAGATTACTGCCACAGGCATGAGAGATACTTTACATAGTTTTTTGCACTATCTGCTTGCTTTATGCTGTCAATATATTTACATTATTTCTAAAATTCTTTTTTACATGTTGTCCAACTTTTACTCCTGGAAGGCTGACCTGAAGGGGGAGCAGAATGGCAATGACTTAGAAATTCAAGGACTTTTGGCGGAAGCCAGTGAAGATACCAAACTCTATCCTGACTGGTACAAGTCCAATTCCTGGCAGTTAATAACTCCAAGCCTAATGCTCACAAGTGACAACCAAGATGGTGCAAGTTCAGATGTGAATACTGCATCAGCTGCAACCCAGGACAGGAAGGAGTCCTGGGTCTCTCCTGATTTCGTGCCAGTTGCTTCTGGGGATCCTTCCAATGCCAATTTAGCAATGCCAATGTCTGATTTGGAATCTGCCCATGGGTTTGTATCAGTTGCTGCCGAGTCCCAGCCTGCACATGAAACTCTGGAAGGTCATGATGTTGTACCTTCTGATGATACACAGGTCAGTTATTCTGCAACAATATTACCTCTGTATTGATCGCCATTGAACCATGTCTCACATCTATGATTGCTTTCTCCATTATCTTGTATACTGTGTCATATTAGCAGAGAAAAGTGTACAAATTGTATTTATAGTAGGAGGTTTAGCAAAATTCTTAACAACTGACCAACAAAGAAAATTAGTATCTATCTATCAATCATAATGACTTTCTTATCTATCTATCTATCTATCTATCTATCTATCTATCTATTATATAGTGCCTTTCATATCTATCTATCTATCTATCTATTATATAGTGCCTTTCATATCTATCTATCTATCTATCTAT
>JANRMT010062856.1:69244127-69323456 GCA_026402145.1 Polypterus bichir lapradei
GATAGATAGATAGATAGATAGATAGATAGATAGATAGATAGATAGATCGATAGATAGATAGATAAAACTTAGTTTGTCCCAAGGGGAAATTAAAATTTTTACAATAGCTCCCCATAAATAAATAAATACTATGTCCCCCTCCCAAATACACAAAAATAAAGGCTCTTAAATTAGTTTTGCTTATTTTATCTGCCTGCCTTAAATGTCACTGTTTGCTCATCTGATACTTAATCTGATTGAGCTGTCAGTTAAGGGGGAAGGGCAGGTGAATGAAGCAAGTGGCCCCCTCACTGCGGATGGGCGGAGTGCACAATAAACTGGAGTCATAGACACTTGATGTTGTGTGTCTTTAGCACCACCTGGTGGCTCAGTGCAATATTGCAGTTATTTAATTCATACTCTTGTTACAGGAGCATATATACACATATATATACATATACACATTACATGAGGCTGTTTTTTAACTTGGTGTTAAACATTATCATCATCATCATCATTTTGCTTTAGTGGATCTGACACTGAAGTAGTCCCAGCCTCTTAGCACTCAGTGTTTTTTGCCTAATCTGCTTATTGTTAATTGTCACTATTAGCATTAAATTAAGGGAGCAAACTACTCAGAAAAAAAGGTAAATTAATAGGAAAACAACAAAAGACAGTTTAAAGATATACTAAAAAATACTAATAATGTTAAATTCTTATAAGCATAAAAATCGCCTGGCCATGCTTTTCTGAATGTACAGTAAGAGAAGAGAGAAAAAGTCCAACTAAATAAGTGAGATCAGTTAAATGTAAAGCAACTCGCTGACCGACTGGAACAAAAAGGACCGACGTAGGCTTTGATACAAAGTGTCATTCATTGGCACACAATGCATTGCTTCCACAGGTGCTAGTGGGTGATTTATTTATAATGGCCATTATTGGAAATAACACATAAGTGCAAAAGCTGTTTTTAATCTTTATTTGCAGTATAATAATCTATAGGTATATATACAGGATATACATAATTGCTTATTGTGTCACTTTTTAATGTACAGCTGCATTCAGTGTGTGAAATGTGCTGTGTAACTCATTTTATTATAATTAATATGACTTATCTCTGAATATGATGTGTGCATGTTTGCATTAGTTGAATCAGTTGTAGTTGTTCTTTGTATAGTAATAGTGTCCGTTCTGTAATTGTATTATTTATATTTGGATGATTAATTTTTCTTGTAGTGTGAACATCAAACCTCATCCACAGCCTCCGTCCCTCACCAGTCGGCAGTGTCTGGAGTAGCCAACGCTGATTCGAATCGCCACGTCTTCTCCTTTTCATGGCTGAACTCTTTTTCGAAGCGACGAAAGTGAATAAGGACGCAGTTTTGGAAGTTGTGCTTCTGGACACTTTTGTTTAAATCGCACGGACTTATGGGAAGTGCTGGTGGTAAAGTAACTGGGCTGAACAGGATGGAATGACCACTGGGGGAGAAACCGGGCTGCAAGGCTGAGCTGGAGATGAATAGAGAGCTAAGCGTTATGAACTTTTCAGAGTTAACAGCCCGATGTTATAAGTCTTGTACTTAATGGCTGTTTGGATCAGGTCAAAGATACACGTGACAACTTGCTTTGGGATTTTTGTGAACACAGGGGTCACAGATGTTCAGTTTCTTTTGGTAAAGATTTACATGAAGACATTAAATGGCAAGACTGAAATGTATGCGAGCTCAAATTTGCTTAAGAGCGTATGCTTCAAAAAATATAAAAAAGAATGAAATGTTGTGCGATTTTAAAAATAGTTGAACTGAGCATTAAAGGGTTCTGCCATGAGCTGTACATGAAGAATACCGCACTGTTTACAACGGCAAATCTTGTGATCTTCATGTGCTTTGCTGTGCAAAGAGCTTTGTAATGGCTGGGAAAGGCACTACGTAAAATAAAATAGACTTTGTGTTATTTTACATGGTGATCTGAAATAAAAAGACCATCTGACTAGAGAAAAAACAGCGGTTAACAATTTACAGTGTGCGCATGATCAGAGACCGGTTGACACTGCGCTCTTTTGGCAGACTCACTCATTTCAGGCAAGTGGCGATGAAATTTAAAGTAAACTCACAGTGTGAGCGCACACCATTTTTCTTTTGGAAGAAAAACAAAAAGCAGGCAAGTCTGTGAAAGGGGAAATAGACACCTCTGTTATACATATTAATAAAAAAGTAAGAAAAGCAAAGGTATGTTAGATAGCTGAGCTTCAAAGACAGATGAGCAAGTACACATCTTCATGTTAGCTGACAAACAGAAGAGTTATTTGTTTGTTTTATTTTATAGCACGGCCCACATAACCTAGCAATGCCTTTGACCCTGTAAATAAAAGACAGATATATTACAAATAAGCAAACTGTATACTGAACATGAGGTGGAAGAATCATTCATTTTTAATTACATGTCAGTACTTCAGGAACTAGCAATAACACTGTAAATCCTTTCACATTAAAACCAATTAGTGTTGTATCATCAGGTCAGCTATAACAAAATAATCAATTACATTCAAGGGAACGCCATTTGTCCAGGCGAACTCTGTGGTGGCTTTGTCCAAACTTGAACAAAACAGCAACATGCCCCATCACAAGCTCATGAATGGTGGGAAAAAGAGAAATGAAAAAGACCACCAGCCACTTACGCCCCATTGCTCAGAAATAATAAAGCAATCATAGTGAGGCTTGTCTGACATATCAGGTCTGTAGGGATGTTACCTAACGATAGAGTAAATGCAAAAGTCAAGTTATAAAATGAAAGTAGACTGTGGCTGTTTTAGAAAGACTCATAGGCTTGATTAAGATTTACGTCATCTGTGACTGCCTTCCAACACTCAGTGGTTCTCAGAATGAACACCTACAACCTACTGCTCTAGTACGCTAAAAATCTAAAAGATGGTTCATATAAGTGTTATGTAAAAATGAAAGAAAATTCACAGCATTTTGTCATTCCACGAACGTGATTTCTTTGATACTCCTAAAGCGGTTAAGGTTAGGGACAGGTCAGAGTTCGTTGATGATATTTTGATCTTTTGTCGATTGATCTGTTACCTTCTGCATTAACAGATTTACTAAATGCCTGCTTAAAACCACCACCTGTTTGAAGGCGGAGCAGTTTATGACATTTACAGTTGTTATGAGGGTCGAGTGAAATCAACTATTTAGCATTTGAAATGGCCAGTTTGTGCTTCCTAAGCTGACTAAACCGGTACTGCATCACAAACAAAAGTCTTAATAAAATGGGCTAAACCGTTCAGAGAATATTAGACTGAGATTTGTTATTTGGCTTCTGCGTATTCGTTAAAACAAAATTCCAAATTAAATCACTTTCTGTAATGACTTCATTTGGAAGGAAAGCTTTCACAATAAAAAGATCTTTTGTCCTGAAGCAAGCATTCAGTTCTTGTGGATGTCGACTTGCACTATCCAGTCAGCGTCTGCTCATTGTAAAGCTGAACCCGTCAAAAATGAAACGTGAGAAAATCAGAAGGTCGCTTAGATTGCACATGAAACAGCATGAAGGCACATTGGATCAGCTGGCCCAAATAAAGCAGTAGACTTGTGTTTCTGATGATGAACATTGATTTATTATTAATATCGTACTAGTTCTGCTATTTTCAGGTCTTGCTTTACTACCTGAGATATCAACACCCTACACATACAAAATCAGTTGGAGGGGTTTGCGTGGTTCACTTTCATTACACGTAAGGTAGTATAGTGGTGCCCAAATCTATACATACATGGCTACATAAAATATTCACCACTGGCACTGGTATTAAAGTTAGGAAGAAAAGTAGCATTGGTGGATGCTAAAGCTACAGAATAGGAGACACAAAGGAAAAAGAACTGGGACTTTGTGACTGCAACTCGCCTTATTCAACTTCTACGTGGCACATTTACAGTACGCAATGCCTTTTTCTGCTTACTGTTGTCCTCATTTGTACAGCCGCAGTCTTCATTATGTAAACCAGGTCACTATTTTTTCCCTATGGACTGCAAAAGTTTTTTATTGTTAAGCGCTTTCTGCGCCATTTTCTCTGCTTTTGCCATTTCCAGAAATTCTCGGAGTAGGTGGAAAGTCAGGTCCAGTGAATTGGGCTTGCCATCCCGTCTTTTGGAGCGCTCCTCCTCTATTGAATTGAGCTTTTGGGGCGCCACAGCAGAGGATGGTGCCGAACAGACGTCGCCAGCTCCCTGTTGCTCCTCTTCTTCTTCTTCTTGGGGCTCGAGCTCCTGGTCCAAGAGGTCCTCACCGGCTGCCTGCTGTTGCTGCTGCTGCTGCCTGGACCACACGTCATGGTCTGAAGAGAAAGAGCGCCTGCTTTGTTTCAGGATATCTAAAGGATGGCATTCTCCAGAAGAAGGCAGTGCCGACAGAATTAAACAAGAAAGTACGAGAACAAACTTGCTCATGTTTTCCTCCCCAGATGAAATCCAACCTGGAAAGGAGACAATATGGAAACACATGAACAAATTTACAGAAAGGTTTGAGCGTGGAGATTTCACTTTCTGGTCCTTGTGCCTGTTTCATGTACACTCTCTTTTAGGCATTGCTTTAATGAGAGGGCTAGTGGAGATCAAGTTCTGATCTATTCACTTAGGTCTCTAAATCGATCAAAAGAGAGTGTCTGCCCAATGATGTGGGGGCAGCCTGTCCAGGCCTTGTTCCTGAATAGCATCCATCACTACCAAGACAGGCCCCAGCTCTGCAAAACCTCACATTGTTTGAGGAAAACTAGACCCTGGATTGGGTGAGTACTCTTTCATTAAGCTCTTAAACCTATTTTATTTTTAAGTTTTTATTTGTTACAAAACACTTCTGGCAAAATGTATGGAAACTGCTTTAAGATTGGCTAAGATTTTCAGCGGCCATTAACTTACTGACAAAGGAAAGTGACCTTTCAGGGTTAGCAAGTTAATGGTCCATATTGTGTGTATGTTCTAATGAATATTTTATTCTCAGTATACTTTACCTCTGTAGAACACGTACAATGAAAAAGTAATATAAGGTACAGTGTGTTCCTGTTTTGAGTCATATAAGTTTAATAAACAGTAGTATAAACAATGTATCTAAATAAAAAAAAACATATGCGTCTTTGATTATTGCTAAGAATAAAACCTCCATTCTTTTCCCAGACCTGCAGGTCACAGGGAGACAGTAACAATCCCAGCAGCACGAGGTACAAGACAGAAATTATACGGGAAGAAGACAACAGTGTACATTAGAGCCAACTCACATACACACCGACATTTAGCCAGTTCAGAGTCACCGGTCAGCCTAGACTTGCAGGACCAGACGTGACTCTCAAACGAGAATACACATCTGGGGACAACCCATGAAAAAGTGTGTAGTGAATAGCGGCGAAATCCTGCACTGCAAAGGTCGCACCCACAGGGCTTCTTCCTAAAACAGCCTTCCTCAGTTTCTCCAGTCCATGCATTTTAAACTGCTGCCAGGGTTTCAGGGAGAGAGTGAACAATAGGTATGACACTGAGAGAAAATCAAAAGCTAACATGGACGTTATCCTTTCAGGAGCTCAGTAGCACAAGGTACCTGAAGCTTAAAAATTAGGGTGCATGTTGTAATGAGTGCTGCATCAGCAGAGACAGACAGACAGACACAGACGCACGTCGACCACCACAGCTATGGGGCTCCACATGTTTGAGAAGTGCCTGTCTGCTATGATATGTTTCTGTTATTTTGACTGTTGCATTACTACATGACATAAAAACAGCAAATAGAGTTTAGATAAGCATTGTGGTCTATGGATATACAACGTGTTAAAGCGCTGTGGCCATTTTGTCATGGCATGTTTGCTTTTCCAATTAGACAGTAATGTTAATTTGTGTAGACGTGCAGTCAGAAGGCGGATGTTGTGCAGCCTCATCTGTGCACCTATTGGTGTCGCTTGGCAGATTTGTTGATTCGGGTGTTTTGAGTACTGAAATCTGCGTCTCCTGTGCTCTTCGCTATCAGCTCTCTTATCGGCAGTCCTTTGATGAAGTGGGACACACCGTTTACATCAAATGAATTTTTTTGCAGTTGATATTTTCATGAATACAGCTCTCAATTTCTTAGAGCTTACATCTACTTCTACATTATCATAACTGAAAGAACAGAGAGCACACACACGTTCACGTTTACCCTTCGTCCATTGATGCTGTCAAATACCAGTGCATGATCTGATGTTACAGAGAGGTTTTTCCCTTACATCTGGTTATGTTTATTTTTAAAACATGCACAACTGACACACATTTATATGTATATTTTTTAGGAGACTGTTTCAACTGTTCATCATAATAAGAAGCTTACTGTCTTGTCAGACAAAGTTAACAAGATCACCTCTTTGCAGGTCAAAATCATTGGAGTGTTGCCTTCATGAGAAATGTGACACTCAGTGAGCTGTCTAATTTTCCTCACCTATTTTTAGGCACAATCTACTCACGGTTGTATATACAGTATATGATATGTCTGGCTTCAGTGAGACTGCCAGTTAGTCTTATGTACGTCTTTATCTGTGTAAGGCACAGGCAAATTGTGAAGTCTTCATACAGGACGTGAGATGAAATGCAGCACTAACCACTGCACCACACTGCTGCCACAGCACGACATGCACTAGAATTTAAAGGATAACAAATAGCACTGGACATACAGAACTCATATGTCTCAGTACCTCAGGGGTAATAATATTCATTTTCTCCAACGCTTTACTCACATTTTTTTCAGCTTGCCTTGCTCTGTTGCTTTAGTCCTTTTATTTGTGTTTTTGTTTGCTCGATATGTGTGGACTCTCGCATTATGTTGCTAGTCATTGTGGTTATGCATTTTGTTTTGTAAGTTTACACCATAACTACTGTGGGTTTTTAACATCTTCTTTTCTTGCTGCTTAACATTTGTCAAGTTCCTCACGGTGCCTAACAGTGGTGCTCGTGTCATAACTTCTATCTGTTGGTACTGAACTGTTGAAATGTTACATTTTGATACTACATTGTAACCTTTGAAGCCCCCCGTGATGGTGCGTGCTGTCAATGATGAGATATAAGACACAACGTGAGGCAGACCATACAGAGTAGAGTAGCCTCCAAAGCACACTTCAAGCAATATTTTCAGAATAAAGTAACCCTCCCCTCACTCTAATGAAATGCCCAAAAGTAAAATGGCCAGGATTGACCTTGAAGACTGTCTAGTCCAAGGGTCTCCAACACGTCGCTCACGAGCTACTGGTAGCTCATAACCCCTTTCCAAGTAGCTCGCCAAAGGGTTAATGAATCCTACATAAATTTGAAAACTTGATTAGTCAAGGGTGGCACGGTGGTGCAGTGGGTAGTGCTGCTGCCTCGCAGTCAGGAGACTCGGGTTCGCTTCCCGGGTCCTCCCTGCGTGGAGTTTGCATGTTTTCCCCGTGTCTGTGTGGGTTTCTTCCCACAGTCCAAAGACAAGCAGGTTAGGTGCATTGGCGATTCTAAATTGTCCCTAGTGTGGGTGGGTGTGTGTGCCCTGTGGTGGGCTGGCACCCTGCGCGGGGTTGTTTCCCCGGGGTTGATTGGCTCCAGCAGACCCCCGTGACCCTGTAGTTAGGATATAGCGGGTTGGATAATAGATAGATGATTAGTCAAATTAGGGGTGGGCGATTTTTCCAAAAAATCATATCATGATCCTTTTAACACAAAATCACGATCCACAACCTGAATTGCAATCTGTCTTTTCAATGTGGCATACACTTGAGAGAATATCCAGACTCAAACTCATCAAGACCTAAGTAACACTTTATTTTAAATATTGTTGAACTCTATTGTTCTCTTGTTCACTAGCTAAGCGGAGTTAAGGGACGCGCCCTGAAGCTGGTGAGTGATTGAGGAAGGCCCCTCCCCTCTGCCCGCTGCGTCTCTCTTGGATTCGCGCTAAGAAATCGGTACCGCTTGCGAACTATGATACATAGCGAAATGAGAGAAGTCGCAAATTTAACCGGAATGTTCAAGGAAATCGTTGAAAAAAAAAACGATCTAAATCCGTTAAGTAGTTCTCTCGTGAAAAGCGGACACACACTGGATTTTATGTATTATATATCAGTAAACCTTCAAAATAATGTGCAGTTAAAGTCTGAACAGCATTCTCAGCATTTCTGGAGCTTAATAGAGCCTGATAACTTTAAGAATCTTCACCAAGCAGCTCTGAAAATGTCTGCTTTGTTTGGGTCTACATACCTCTGTGAGTCTGCATTTTCTGACATGAATGTCATGAAATCAAAGTTCAGAACAAGACTGACAGATGAACATTTAAATGATTCCATACGATTGAACTTAATTGGCTGCACTTCGCCATACACCTCTCTTGTTGACTCCGTGCAGTGCCAGTCATCTGACTAGCTAAAAAACACATCACACATGCAACTGGACTTGTGAAGTGAAACAGTGACACGTAACAAAATGACAAATGAATAAGTCATATCTATGTATTTGTAATTGCATTGTTTTGTTTTGACAGCATTCATGTTTTAATTCAGTAGTGTGAGATACACTAGGCAATGCATACAGACATACAAAAAGCACTTGCAGGTGTATTCAATTTTTTTGTGATGTTTTAATGCAAAATGTGAGTTGTGGACACCAACATTTTGTAAATGTTCAGGCAAAACAAGCTTATTTAGTTTTTTTTGGGTTGAAAAAAGCTATGAGAATAAACATTAGAAAACATGAGTAGCTCTCGGCCATTTTCATTTTGTAAAAGTAGCTCTCTTAAAGGTTGGAGACCCCTGGTCTAGTCCAAATGGTTAACCACCAGCCATCAGAGTACTGCAGTTATCCAGAGGCTGCATACTGAAGAAACTGTGATCGCATGCCTCTTATTACTCCTAATAAAAATCCTCTTGAATAAATAAAGAAGTGCAAACATGTATGCTTATTCTGCTGCACATGAAAACAGCTCTGCCTTCTTCGCTCGTGTCCAGCCTCTCTCTTGTTCTGGTTACATCTACAGCGCACATGTCTAAGAATACTGCATTTCAAAATAAATGAAATGTATCCATTAACGTAAATATGACAAATTGCTTTTTTCATTGAGAGACATCAACTCACCTTGTCAACTCACCAGTCTAAATTGTTTGTGTCTTTTACATTTTACAGCACATTGGACCGATTATGCTAATTAGCTCTGCATGTTTTACTTCTGCTATTTGTTTATTACTGATATTAAAATAATCAGTTGTGTTTTTGTACTGAACATCACATCTCACATAAACACTTAACATTACTAAATATTTCCTGTTAATTGAAACTTGGCACGCACGTTAATTACAGACAAATCCACACAAATGCCTGCTCAGTATAAGACAAGGTGTACTTACAAGATCCCAGGCTCTTGCTGAACTTGGAGAACTCCAGGACGTGATTCGAAGGCTGCAGGCGGCAGGCAGGTTTTTATAGAGCTGAGATGACATGGGGTAATCCGTGGAGTCTTCAGCAGCGGCGCCTGTGTGTTTTGATGCAGAAAGGAAGCTCCTCGCATGTGCTAAGTGACGTTCCAAATTAAACAAGCAAGTGACCTGAGACTGGAGACTGTCAGGCGAATTTTGATGTTTTACAGGAAATGAAGTATCAGTGGGCTGCAGTTGTGCTTGTTATTTGTGATACAGTCGCTATAGATAAGCACAATGAGAGGAATTGCTGGTCACCTTTCTCAGTAAGAAAGTGAGCCGCAAGGATAACAGACAGTACCCTGGTCATATGTGTACTTGGTGTGCATTGCTGGCATGAAAAGCAGTCCTTTGAGCTGAACGTGTTTAAGTGGATTTGTCTGCTTTGATCAATGGTATAGATAAATGACAAAAATGCATTTTTATAACAATTTGTGATCAAGTACACTTATCACAATTGTGACCCAGTCAAAAGACACTGGTGATTATCCCACCAACTTCAGGCACAAAGCTGGCAGCAGCTCTGGATGGGACGCCAGTCCACAGCCAGGCAGACTCACTCACACATCTACAGTACTTATAGCCTCATTCCCAGCAGGCCAGTGTAAAGTCACCTGCCAGCCAAATGTGACAGGAAGTCAAAGTGCTTGGGGACACGGCATGGAGGTGCCAACAGCCCCCAGTGGCGGTAACTGGCCAAGGCTTGCACTCTGGTCTCTGAGGTAATGTCAGTAACCGCTGGGCCACTAAACTCCACTTTACTGCTTTGTTGTGAGCACATTTTTCCTTTTAGTCTGCATCTGACGTTTTTTGGAAACTGTTGATCATGAAAGCCTTGCTGTGTGGCAGACCTGAACACTTTATGGAAAAATTTTGTAAAAATAGAAGTATCATTAAGTTCACGAAAAAAAAAAAAAACAGAAGAGTACTCTACCCCCAGTATTTGTTCAAAAATAATTTACTTTTAAGATTAGTGTGGAATTGCACGATGCCTCAGTAGTTAGTGCTGCTGCCTTGCTCATTCAGCATCTTGGGCTGGAAGTCTTCATCATGGGGTCTGTGTGAGTTTTCCTTTGAGTTCTTCAGTTCTGCTCCCACATCTACAAATGTATGGAGGTTAAGTCAACTGAGGATTCAGTGGGCCTTGTGATGGGCACGTGTACCAAGAATTTCTGGAGTAGACCCAGGCCATGTGTAGCCAGGGACAATGACAAGACATCAGGACCTCATTCCTCTCCAACCTCTGCTCGGCTCACTTGAGCATGCTACTTGCACCTGCTCCATAATTTATCCATTTCATTTTATTCATTTATTTTTGCTATTTTAATCATTGAAGCCTGTGGAACGGCGCTCACGTGGATATTCTGGGGCACACGTGGATATTCGAGAGACTTGCTATTGTTGACACCAAATCACAAATCATTTTCATTGGCCATTCCTTCACACATTTACAGTTAGTGGATGTTTAACACTGTTATTATTTGTAAAGGTTCATCCCCCCTCATAATTTGTGATGCTGACAAAGAATATGTTTATCATAACATGTTATGATTAACAAACTGTGGTACCCGTCTCAGACAGGTTAACATGTACATAATCAACATAGACCTCAGCGTAAACGTTTGTAGTGCACTATGCAATACATATGGCTCTGTTATGTGCCATTTGGTATGGGATTCATCAGAGCAGTGTTAATATTTGTGATGCACCATTTATTGGAATGACAGAGACATTGAAAGCAGATGGACACACAGACACGTGTCCTTTTATTGAGGTGGATAATGAGTTCTCCTAATTCTGTGTTATTCCTTAACACACCACATGTAGGAAGAGCATTTAGGAAGAGGGGCATGCAGAAGAGAAGGTCAGACTCAAGCATGAGTCCAAGGAGGTTCTGCTCAACCTTTATAATGCACTGGTGAGGCCTCATCTTGAGTACTGTGTGCAGTTTTGGTCTCCAGTCTACAAAAAGGACATAGCAGCGCTAGAAAAGGTCCAGAGAAGAGCGACTAGGCTGATTCCAGGGCTACAGGGGTTGAATTATGAGGAAAGATTAAAAGAGCTGAGCCTTTACAGTTTAAGCAAAAGAAGATTAAGAGGTGACATGATTGAAGTGTTTTGAAATTGTGAAGGGAATTAGTACAGTGGATCGAGACTTGTATTTTAAAATGAGTTCATCAAGAACACGGGGACACAGTTGGAAACTTATTAAGGGTAAATTTTGCACAAACTTTATGAAGTTTTTCTCTATACAGAGAACCATAGACACATGGAATGAACTACCAAGTAGCGGGGCAGGCAGTAGGACTTTAAGGACTTTTGAAACTTGACTTGATGGTTTTTTTTAAGAATTAAATGCACAGGACTGGCAGGCTTTGTTGGGTTGTCAGGCCTGCTCTTGTCTAGATTGTTCTAATGTTCTAAAGAGAATGGCTGAATCCAGAGGCCAGTACCATTGTAAAAAGGGAATAGTTCTGTACTGTCAAGTCAGAAAGAATGAAAGGAAATATGGGAAGAAAATACTGAAGCTAAAATCGGAAAACTGTTAGATCAAAATGGGAACCTAACATCAAAACCAAAACATGAAGCAAAACTAGTAGTTAAAAAAAATCAGAAATAGATTAAAATATTCTAAAGCTTTGAATCACAAACCAATTTGATGACTTTGAGGAATCCGCAAAATCAGATGAGAATGAGACTCCAGGTAGTGACCCCTAAAATCACTTGATCTGTGACCTCTGATGTTGCTGTTAGAAAATGTGTTGCAAACATCAAACACCGTGTCTCGTGAAGAAAACAATATGGTGTCATGCAGAACGCAAATATTAAATAACAACATCTTCATTATAATCACAAAACATAAAATGATCCTCAAAATAATTCATCATCCTAAATGATATATTTCAAATTATTTGCGAGAAAAGGATTTAACAACATGTCAGATTCGTGGCGCCCAGAACTCACAAGTGCCCTGGAAAGGCAAAATTATCCAAAAAGACGGACCTTCCCAGGGACTCTAAGCTCCTTACCACCACATATTGGGCTCAGCTTCAAGACTCAATGAAAGGTTTATAAGAAGACCCCTAAAACACCTTACCTTTGGGACTCTACAGTCCTGTCCAGGGGTCCATGTATGCCTATGACCCTGAAACTGACAAATGGCTTTGAAAATGTGATCGTCTTATGATGGTCTTGCACCACAAATGAGATGTCACTTTGGCACTAATTTTCTGTGTAACATCAACGTAGATCTGAGTTTTTCTTTGTTGTCAAAGCTGCATTTCACAAATATGAAATTATAAATACTGTGACTGGTGTCATCAACCTTACAAATATGAAAAATACAACATTCAGGGTTTCGAGAAGAGAACTTTCAAAAACACCCAGGCCCTTATTCATTAAATCAATTGAAAAAACTACACTGTCATGTTTATTACTAATAAACATACTCACAGTCAAATAAGAAATAAAATGTATAAATTAATCAAAAAAATTAAAGGAACACTTTGAAAACACAATGGGAAAAAAAATCGTGCTGGATATCTCTACTGATACAGACTAGGTAATGTGTTAGGAACGAAAGGATGCCACATCGTTTGAAGGAAATGAAAATTATCAACTTACAGAGGGCTGAATTCAAAGACACCCCGAAAATCAAAGTGCAAAATGATGTGGCAGGCTAGTCCATTTTGTTGAAATTTCATTGCAGCATCTCAAAATCGTACTCAGTAGTTTGTATGGCCACCGTGTGCTTGTATGCATGCCTGACATTGTCTAATGAGATGATGTATGGTGTCCTGGGGATATCCTCCCAGATCTGGACCAGGGCATCACTGAGCTCCTGGACAGTCTGAGGTGCAACCTGGTGGCATCGGATGGACTGAAACATAATATCCCAGAGGTGTTCTATTGGATTTTGGTCAGGCGAGCATGGAGGCCAGTCAATGGCATCAGTTCCTTCACTCTCACCACATGAGGCCGGGCATTGTCGTGCACCAGGAGGAACCCAGGACCCACTGCACCAGCATAGGGTCTGACAGTGGGTCCAAGGATTTCATCCCGATACCTAATGGCAGTCAAGGTGCCGTTGTCTAGCCTGTAAAAGTCTGTGCATCCATCAATCGATATGCCTCCCTAGACCACCACTGACCCACCACCAAACTAGTCATGCTGAACAATGTTACAAGCAGCATATCATTCTCCACAGCTTCTCCAGAACCTTTTATGTCTGTCACATGTGCTCAGGGTGAACCTGCTCTCATCTGTGAAAAGCACAGGGCGCCAGTGGTGGACCTGACAATTCTGGTATATTTTCATTCGATTATTAACGATGAATGAAGTAAAAGAACCATTATAATTTTTACATTTTTTTCTGCATTGTAAAAAATGTCTTTTACTTCCTTGAGTATTTATTTTTTTATTATTATTTACAGTGCCTTACTAACCTGTTCAGACTCTTTACATGTTTTCAGCTGGTACTCGATTACAAATGACATTAATTTAGCTTATTACAATCTCTAGTTTTATTGCAAACTCACCAAATCACTAAGAACATTTTATAAATCGGTTGCCTCTAAGTGAACAAGTGCAATGTGAAGCTTGCATTTGAACGGCAGCGCTCTGGTATAGCTGTAAATGTTCGCCCCAAACAGGATATAATGGCCTCACCACAGGCCTAAGCTTGTCCAGACTGCTGCATGGTCAGGATTAAAACTTCAGTCTGTTTACAAGTCCTTTGTCACACCCTGCTCTCACAAGAAAGGTTTGAAAATGAAACGTTAACTGAGATGTTGCTCTGATAACATCTAAAAAAAAAAACCAAACAAGTTTCAAAACTCAGCATTCAGACACCGGAGGGAAACCACTGAGAAACCAACGGCCACTTGGAAAGATGAGCAGAGTTCACTAGTTAAAAGTGGAAGAAAGAAATGTCCATTTGTTAGCTACCGTGAATTGAGGCCTGCAAAAGACTGGGCTCTATGGAACCCTCCTGAAAATTTCACATTTATTTGAAAAATATCATTTTGAGGCTTTCAAGAATAGTAGAATGACAAGAGATTGTGCTGTCATTACAAGCCAAGGTCGAGCTTTCTGTTAAAAAATGTCAAGTGGACACCTAACACGGTCCAAACCCCAAGAAACAACATGCCAGTAGTGAAGCTGTCTGTGGAGAGCACAGGGCAGTAGAACATTGTAAGGAAGCTTACGTCACTGTCTTAAAAACACTGACATCTGGCGGGACGACGGCTGCAAACACCAGGACGAGCACTGGAGTGGCTCAAACGTAAAACCTTCAATGTCCTGGAGGCACCAAGTCAAAGAACAGCTTGGAAACTGAGGGGCGTGAGTTCTGTCCTGAACGCGCTTGAGCAAAGTGGACAATAGGATGGGACACAATGATTTCTAACCAGTTTGCTGAGCTGCTGGACATCTGGCACCCGCCTCAAGACTTAAAGCAAAAAAATGTGCGGGGCTCTGAACACTTAAGCCAGCAGCGTATTTCAGTTTTGGACTTCAACTTATTTGGTGCCAAAATTAATTTCATCTTTAAAAATTTTCAGCTGGAGTATCTGAGTTGGCTGGAAGAAGACAGGTAAAGATCATTTCTCATCCAAATCCCACATTTAAAACAAGCAATGGCTGAGCAAAATAATGTACAAAGTAAAAACAAATTTAAAAAAAATAATAATATAGAAGAATACATAAAGACCCGACCATACAGGGTGGTCCAGAACTAATCATGCAGATCCAGATCGTCTGGATGACTTTATGCGGGGACGATTCCAGTTCGGCGCGAAGACGATTCTTCATGTCGTCAGTTCGCACACTTCTCGATGGTCCGGGATTTTTTGGTGCTTTTCTTTGTAATAAACTTAATAAGTTATAGCGTGATGAAAATTGCATAATTAGATCTGGACCACCCTATAGTTTCTGACACTCTAGTCAGCAGTGCCGCCTTTTGGTCATCACCCACCGCTGTATTCAATGAGAGAGGGTGTCCAGTGATGGGTCACTGAGGTTGACATCAACATTGCTGCTCTAGGACTGTCGAAGGTGATTCTCCAAGGAGGGAAAAACTGGGTCACCTGCACCAGACGAATCTTCTAAAATCCTAACCAATGGAAATTCTCACCCCCATGGCAGACATCACATTATGCTACAACCCCAAAAACCAGAGCAAGAAGGTGGGACTGTGGGTGGAATTTGAATGTCACAACAGTGAAAGCAATTCTGACATTAAGAGAAAGTGCATTTTTGGGCAGCCAATGAAAAAGCTTGTATGTGGTGAGAGCGTGGCACGCACAAAAGAGATGAGGAGGAAGATCTGAGCACCATGGAAGTAGAATACTTAAAAAGAAGATCTGAGATATCGGCCGGAGCTCTAAACTCAATCCTATACCTAACAGGCAGCCAACAAAAGGAGGTCAAAGCAGGAGTGTTGTGTTCCATCTTTTGAGTGCCTGTCAATAATCTGGCTGCTGCATTTTGAACCAGCTGCAGCCAAGCTAAAGAGGACTGGCTGGCACCAAAGTACAGAGAGTTACAGCAGTCCAGTCGATTACAAATAAAAGTATGGATAATTGTTTCCAGGTTTTTGGCTGTGTATCATGCGGCCAGGGCCCTTGCCCAGCCAGGACGCCTCCACGCTGAAAGGTCCAAGGGGGGAAAGTGTGGCAGAGCGTTACCTAGATGGCAGCCCCCCTGGGTTACAGTGGTGCCTCAAGCTTCTGCAGGGCTTCATGGGAGTTGGAGTTTGGTGCAGCCCTGTTGGGATCCGTGGGGGCCACCAAAGCAGCTCTTCTGCCAAACCCAGAAGTGCTACCAGAAACTAGGCCATCAAGCACCTGGAGCACTTCTGGGTGCAGTATAACAAAAAAAATCCAGCAGCCACTACTCAAAGAGCCAGAGTCGGGAGGAGGAAGATGAAACTCGACAGGAGGAGTGGAGGAAGAAAGGGGAAAAGAAGAAGAAGAACAGGAAGACAATTGCATGTGCATTGTGCTTGTGGGACTGTGCTCTACTTGTGGGAAACGGGGGAAGGCGTTTCCCACAAGGTAAAAAGAAAATAAAAAAACACCATGTGTGCCTTGAACTTGTGTCCCACGCTCGTCTGTGTCGGGTTGAGGCGGCAGTGCCAGCCTGGTGGCCCACAGCTGATACAAAAAGCTTAATTTGGCTGTGTTTCTAAGATGGAAGAAACTATCCTTGACCACTGGATGCATTTCTCTGTCGAAACAGAGGAAAGAAACAAGCATCAGCCCCAAAGTCTTAGCATATGTTTTTAATGTGTGGAGAAAGAAGACCAATGTGTGAATCTTTTTCTAAGCCATGTGCAGTAATTCCTATGTGTGTATTTGTATATTTACACCTGTGATCTGGAGTTAGGATAAGGTCAATGCCCCTCTTGCACGTCAGAATAGGTTAACATCATCTGTAAAAATGTCGGCTCGAGATTTGAGGCAACCAGCACATATATGTGAACCCAGAAAATGGCAGAGTGAGAGATTTGCATATTTCTATTGCATCGTGTTTTGTTTTGTTTTTGTATTTTATTGCATATTAAACTAATTATGTTGTGTATTTTTATTTTGCATTTTATTTTAACCTTTTTAGTTCCAAATATATACAGTACTATAAGCTTATGAAAGGAAGAATACCAAACAAAAATAACTTCTGTTGTTACTGTTACTGTATGGAGAACATTTCCTAACTTGATCACATCTGGGGACTCAGGTAGCCATAACTCTGTCTATAATGTTGACGTTTATCAGACTCGACTCAAATAAATGGCGAGACAAGCTGAGAAGAGCTGACCAGTAAAGCATCTTCACGTCATGAGACTCACCAAGGCTCTCAAACCTGCCGTGTCGTTTGCTGCAACTAATTTATCAAGAGTCCCCTTCCAAGTTGTCTGTGATTTGCACGTCTCCAGTGTGTTGGCCTCCCCATGAAACACCAAAACCACCTTCACTGGCTAAACTTTAATTAATCTGCGCTCCCCGCACACTGCTACGCTCTCCGTGTTTTTTACGTGAATAATCCCAGCAGCTCTTGGCGAAGCCTTATTCTTGATTAGGACTCCTCCACTGTGTGTGGTTAGGATGAAGACAAAGTCACCGGAAAAAGTGAGCCGAAGAGCAATGATCTGCACGCGACTTCTGTCATTTTGAAAACTTTCCCTCGTCTACATAAAGCAAGTCTACCGGATGCATTACATCCACCAGGTTAGTTCTGAAGTGTCAGTGGGATTTCATGGTGGCATATTTATAAAATATTTAGCCATTCAGAATGTATCGCATGGCTTTAACAATGAACATTTTTAGACAAGCGATCGTGCTCAAAGACGTCAATTCGGTGTTACGAATGAAATGCTTCAGGGTCAGATAGTGACGTTATGCTAGTCCCCCAGTGATGGTGCAGCTCACCATCTTCCTCCCTTTGTTCAGCGCTCATCTCCCTGCAGACCTGCAATTAATGGTATTTCTGCCATGCTGTGGGACCAATCAGCCTTGTTTTTCTTTCTAAAGAGCCATCATTCGTCTTGAATTAAAACTCCACAGTGACAAGCGACCTGTCAAAGATGTCAAATTTGTCAATATGCCCAGCAGATTAATAAGCGCAGAACAAACGCCCAAACATTCCCAGTGCTCGGCAGTGTCACAAAGTCAGCTCATTTAGAGCTGGTCACAGTCGATGTGGCAGAGCATTTCATCTGCTTACTAACTAATCACGGCGGCTGGCTAATTATTCAACAAGTAGTCAAGACAAGTCCACGATGAGCGGAGATGGAGGGAATCTGGGTCGCTTTTTTTCTTCATTAGATTTTATCCACACCAAAAGAATATCAAGCGATTCTACTTGGAATGTGCACTGTGTACACAGATTAGAATTTACAGAAAAAAAATTAATTCACATCTTTTACAGGAGAATAAAACTATTGGAGCTCAGCTGTGGGGCCCTGTGGGTGGACATGGCCTGTAGTGCATTACATCCACCCTGGAGTCCCAGGATTAAATATAACCATGAAAGTAAGGGCATCAAAACTCATACAGTATGTGATGATTACATCTAGTAGTCCTGAAAAAGCTTGGCCTGTTGAACTTTCCCCGTATTATTCATTTTCTCTTTACTATATAACTTTTATGCACATTTTTGATAAAAGCAAAACAAAAAAAGTAAGCAAGCTACGTATATATTACACCTTGCTGCTTGAAGCGTTCCCTACATGCAAAGACGTCTTAAAGGCGCAATCATTTCAAAGATGCTGGTGAATAACATGAAAAGTCCAAATTATTGCATGCTAACTTTGCCCAGTTTAAGGTCCACATTAGATAGATAGATAGATAGATAGATAGATAGATAGATAGATAGATCATGAAAGGCACTATATAATACACTAAAGTCACTGTGAGATAGATAGATAGATAGATAGATAGATAGATAGATAGATAGATAGATAGATAGATAGATACTTTATTAATCCCAAGGGGAAATTCAAATAATCCAGCAGCAGTATAATGATACAAAAAAAAAAAATTAAATTAAAGAGTAATAAAAATGCATGTAAAAATTGACATTATTCATAAAACATGCTTACAGCGTAACAGCGTCGATGTGAGGGTCTTTTACAAGAATCACATCTGCACACTGGAAAGCCTCAAACTAGAGATGGCCGACACAGAAGGAGCTCTGCTGACTACATCAAACTCAAGCAGTCGGGTTTTGAGCATGAAAATTCCAGTGAGGCCATACCAGAATTTTTCTTGACGTGTGTCAACCGGTCCAATGTTAACATTAACTTACCTAACACACCATACCTGCCCCCCTTTCTGCTAATAACTAGTAAGGTCTGCCTGGTCACGCACATTTCATGTCAACCAAACACTGGGAAGCTGATGCCTGGTCTGCCTTCAGATCTTTGTGATACCCTCTGACACGACAATCATCATTTGATAAAGTATAGCAAGATAAATTTAAAAGTGAGAGCATGTAATGATCAGATCTTATGAATTAGCTTTACATGAGCTTGTAGGACAGAACTGCCTTGACTCTAAACTTAAACACACTACAAAAAATAAAAGTGCCAGAGTGGTTGTTCAGAGAGATGCCATATGGGCACCGTATGACCGATCTACATGAAGGATCCAGAAAGAACCGCTATTTATTTATCTCCATAACAGGCTCCACACAGTAAATAATCATGGAGTAGACGGTGACAGATTTGTGAAATACTAAAGGGTCCCAATTCTGCATACCAGAACACAGGCCATGCCCAGGTTTTCTTAGTCTGTTAGTAGATAGATAGATAGATAGATACTTTATTAATCCCAAGGGGAAATTCACATAATCCAGCAGCAGCATACTGATAAAAAACAATATTAAATTAAAGAGTGATAAAAATGAAGGTATAACAGACAGACAATAACTTTGAATAATGTTAACGTTTACCCCACCGGGTGGAATTAAAGAGTCGCATAGTGTGGGGGAGGAACGATCTCCTCAGTCTGTCAGTGGAGCAGGACAGTGACAGCAGTCTGTCGCTGAAGCTGCTCCTCTGTCTGGAGATGATCCTGTTCAGTGGATGCAGTGGATTCTCCATGATTGACAGGAGCCTGCTCAGCGCCAGTCACTCTGCCACGGATGTCAAACTGTCCAGCTCCGTGCCAACAATAGAGCCTGCCTTCCTCACCAGTTTGTCCAGGTGTGCGGCGTCCTTCTTCTTTATGCTGCCTCCCCAGCACACCACTGCGTAGAAGAGGACGCTCGCCACAACCACCTGATAGAACATCCGATTGCAGATGTTGAAGGACGCCAGTATAGTCGGCACTGTCCTCTCTTGCACAGAGCATCAGTATTGTGCCCCGCTGTTTAGCCTACTATATACTCAATACTTAGTGGTTGTTTTCTACCTATTAGGACATTAGCACAAAGATCCAACTTCATATGCAAAGAATCCTTCCCGGAATAAAATGGTGTTTTGTAAAGCAAGCTACGAGAAACACACACACAACCCAATAAAGAATCATAAAGTGCCATTAAAGATCAGCCATTTTGAAGACTGCACAGCAGAGTGGACTGCCCGCTCTCTTCAATCCAACTCCAACACCACACAAAGTTTCTCAAGTCGGGAAATTCATGGCGTGGCGCCGGGGCTAAGCTCTCCATGCCATTTGTGAACTGAGGACCTTTTGGTTCTAAAGGAGCTATCACATCTTGTTGAGCATTAGATGGCAAAACTCTCCTCTCCCACTTCTAAGCTGCAAATGTCACACTTCTGTGTGTTTGACGTCTCTTCTGGTCTCCCGCTCCTACTTGTGCCTGTACTATATTACACGTGTGAGAGTCTCAGCCTACAATACGTGACAGCAACAGATATTTAGTGATCCATCCATCCATCCATCCATTATCCAACCCGCCATATCCTAACTACAGGATCATGGGGGTCTGCTGGAGCCAATCCATGCCAGCACAGGGTGCAAGGCAGGAAACAAACCCAGGGCAGGGCACCAGCCCACCGCAGGGCTAGCATTAAACTGTTCAGCCAAAAGCAGAAAACGAAGATAAAAACAATGGCAATGACTCTAGTTCATCTGGCTGTCTGTTTAACCAAACAAATTTGACTTTATAAAGATGGTAGAATATAACATTGACAGTTGGATGGATGGAGATCCTGCATTTCACTAAAACAATCCTACAAAGTATTTATTTACTAATTTATTCAAAAAAAGGATAGTAAATTGCTAGAGATTTATTGCTTAATGTTCGAATATGACTGCTGCATTGTTAAGATGGGGGTTTTGGCATCATTTTTGGAGCAGGGTGTTGAGGGGGTCCGGTTTGGTGGACTCAGGATTGGGTCACTGCTTTTTGCAGATGATGTTGTCCTGTTTGCTTCATCAGGCCGTGATCTTCAGCTCTCTCTGGATCGGTTCACAGCTGAGTGTGAAGAGGCTGGGATGGGAATCAGCACCTCCAAATCACAGTCCATGGTCCTCACCTGGAAAAGGGTGGAGTGCCCTCTCAGGGTTGGGAGCGAGATCCTGCCCCAAGTGGAGGAGTTCAAGTATCTCGGGGTCTTGTTCACGAGTAAGGGAAGAATGGAGCGTAAGATCGACCGGCGGATCGGAGCGGCGTCCACAGTGATGCGGGCTCTGCATCGGTCTGCCGTAGTGAAAAAGGAGATGAGCCGTAAGGCAAAGCTCTCAATTTACCAGTCAATCTGCATTCCTACCCTCACCTATGGTCATGAGCTATGGGTAGTGACCGAAAGAATGAGATCGCAAATACAAGTGGCTGAAATGAGCTTCCTCTGCAGGGTGTCTGGGCTTTCCCTTAAAGATAGGGTGAGGAGCTCAGTCATCCAGGAGGGGCTCAGAGTAGAGCCGCTGCTCCTCCGCATCCTAATCAGATCTGATCAGGATGCCTCCTGGACGCCTCCCTGGTGAGGTCTTCCGGGCACGTCCAACCGGGAGGAGGCCCCAGGGAAGACCCCGGACACACTGGAGGGACTATGTCTCCCGGCTGGCCTGGGAACACCTTGGGATTCTCCTGGAAGAGCTGGAAGAAGTGGCCGGGGAGAGGGAAGTCTGGGCATATCTGCTCAAGCTGCTGCCCCTGTAACCCGACCTCGGGTAAGTGGAAGAGGATGGATGGATAGATGGATTTTAGGACCATTTGTGCATAGTTATGCTTGCTCTTGGACAAGGCCGTCTTAACACATGGGCACACTGGGCAGTTGCACGGGGGCCCCATGCCAATCTATGTATGCTGTCACTTGCTGAGTGGTTGTGTAGGTAGGGGTCCCAATGCACTTCTTTGCCGGGGGTCCTATAATGCTGTTAAGACGCCTCTGCTCTTGGGCTCATTTTGGGGGGGGTGTTTCCGAGTCAGAGGATGGTGGAGGTCTTATGGTGGTGTTTTGATTTTTTTTTTTGTTGATTCTCCTAACATTTTAGGAGTTGTATAGCTTTCTGGTTCTGCCATTTTGTATTCTTACTGATCCTCTGACTCATCATTAGGTCCACGTCCTGAGTTGTCAGAGGCGTGGCCTCAGAGGTCGTGACCTGCTGGGCATGACGGCTTTAAAGGTTGACTGCAGGTGCACGACCTTATCTGATCTGCGGACCTCTGAACACTTTCTAGTTTATTGCTCTTTTGGGTGAGACCTCTTGCCTCCTTTTTGTTATGTTGCTGTTCCTTGATCTCCCGGTTCTGATTCTTTTTTGCCTGACTGCACCTCTCCTTCTTCTTCTTTCGAAAATTACCTTTGTCATTATGCTGATATAACAATACTGGGGTAAAATGGAAATAGAGCGATTACACACAGCAGTTTGCCTCATGCTGAGCTAGGCCTGAATACTCGCTTGTGCACACGTAAAAAAAACAAAAAAACAATCGATTACACTCTTAGTCAACTGAAGGTGGTCTCCACATGTGAGCTCTTCAAATCTACAAACAATTGAACCCTCAAGATGAGACCACCACCTCTCAGATGTTCACTGTTAAAGTGGCTGATGGGAAGGCAGGGACACATTCAGTTTGTATTGGTGGCCCAGGGTCCCCTCAGCACCGATTACCCCCAATGAATTTGTCTCATAATGTGCCAGGCCACCCCATAAAACAGAGGTTAGCACGTCTGAACCATGTCTGCGTTCGTTTGAAAGGTAAATGTAATCGATTCAAATAATTAATATGATACATGACCTTAACACTTTTAAATAACTTTGTTTCTACCCTACGTTTGCAACAAATTAGACGTCTGAAATTGCTATATTTGTGTGTATTCATGTACTATTTACATCTAACATTCAGTGCTGGCTTTTTATGAGGCTGCACATTTGGTTTACCTTCTTAAAATGCCAGCAGCCATTTATCTTCGGATGTCCAAAACAACAGTTAGGTTCATCAAGCTGTGTGAACGGAAAAAACACGTAAAGCAGATAATCATTAATTACAAACCGGTTGAAACCAGTTCTAGAAAATAAGAAGGAAAGAATGAAAGGGGGAGCTCCTGAGGGTCTGTCCATCAGCTCTGGCATGTCGCAATCAAATCGTGCTGATCAGCTTAGCGTTACTCAGATGAGACGAGTGGAGGCATCTGTAATGTCCAGCGGGCACCGACGGCTCACAAATCCTGTGCCTCCTATGTATACATTGTGTGTGTGTGCGGCTAACCAATGGGAGAACAAGACAGAAACTCACCGTCCAGTCACAGAGGAGGCTGTAGTGGTGCATCACTTCTGTTTTCACACAGCAGCTGCTGTCCCTTCTTCTGCACGCTGATGCCACAACTGTACACTTTTTCAGGACAATAAAACAGTTTCATTTCCAAGAATCATTCTTTTTAAAAACCTGCTGAAATATTTCTCTATGATGGTTTACTCAAATGGCAACTTTTAAAACAAAAGAATGTTGGTTCTGGTAGCCAGCAGTTTAGAAAAAAAAACCAAACTTTATTAATGAGTAAGTGTTTGGATTCTTTTTTAAGAGCGTAAAGACTTGTTTCAAACCATTTTTGAGGCTCCTTTAATTTAAGAACTGCTCAGACAGGAGATCATTGGAGACATCAAGCCATTCATAAAGATGAATGGACACAGCAGGCTTCCTTTCGATTAGCTCTCCTTATTTATGAGGAAAGCATTTCATGGGCTGACGAACCTGAGATTGACCGCTAATTATACCATTCTCAGGTTAGACAGTCCTTAAAATACTCCCCACTGGTAGACTGGGTCGGTGTGTGGACTCTTGAAAAGCAGGTTCATGCACTTGCCTCGCACTACAAAGAAATAAAGCAATTTGTTTTAGTGGGTAGGAATTCAGGAATACCCTCGGGCTCTAAATCAGAAAACACAACATTTACGTAAATGAATCAGGATGAGTCTGGCATTTCAACAGTCGGAGTGTATAATGCTAACAATGACCACAATCAATTAATGGTGGATATCCATTGTCTTAGTCCAGTGATGAGGATGGAGAGCCAAAGCTCATCCCAGTAGCATCTGGCGCAAAGCAGTGCCAATCCATCAGAGGGCACATTAGCACTCGCTCACTCAGTCACACAAGGCCAGTCTAGAGCTGCTAGTCAACCATCCTGGGCACATGTGAGGTAAATCCACGCACAGAACGTGGACCTTTTACAGAGCCAGTGGCCAAGTCAGGCAGTTCGGAGGTGACCAGTGGGCTACCCAGGCGTGTATCAGTTGAAAGAGACCAGAACAGAAACCCTTAGACATTTTAATGACTCTCCTAACCTTTTGAAAAATCAGATAACACGTGAATGTTCTCTGGTAGGTGATTTAAAAATTCAAATCTGTGAGATCAGAAATGAGGGCAGGCGCCCCATGGTGAGTATAATTAGCTCCACAGAGCGCGAGCGGGCTCTGGTAATCCGGCTCAGGCGCTGCTCAGCTTTAGCACATTTTCCATCTCGCCTACGAGGGTGGCTGTGACTGATGCTGAGCAGGGACATCAGTAGGAGAGGGGTGGTCATGGCTCTAGTCGGCTCATTTCTAAACACTTGGAAAAACAAAGCAAAGAAAAGACTCAAAACATGAACACAATTTAGGCAGAGAATGTCAACAGCCATCAGTGGTGATGGGGACAGCACTTCAGGAGGAGACAGGGTCAAATGTCATCCCTTGATTTTTATAAGTGTATATATATATATATATATATTTTGAATGGTTAGTATGGGCGGCACGGTGGTGCAGTGGGTAGCGCCTCACAATTAACTGCCTCACAGTTAGGAGACCTGGGTTGGCTTCCCGGGTCCTCCCTGCGTGGAGTTTGCATGTTCTCCCCGTGTCTGCGTGGGTTTCCTCCCACAGTCCAAAGACATGCAGGTTAGGTGTATTGGCGATTCTAAATTATCCTTAGCGTGTGCTTAGTGTGTGTGTGTGTGCGTTCTGTGGTGGGCTGGTTCCCTGCCCGGGGTTTGTTTCCTGCCTTGCGCCCTGTGTTGGCTGGGATTGGCTCCAGCAGATCCCCGTGACCCTGTAGTTAGGATATAGCGGGTTGGATAATGGATGGATGGATGGTTAGTATTGCAGCGAAATTTCAAATTAAAACGTCTACGCATCCTAACTTTGTTTTATGAGCAGAATGGTGTGGAGTACAGTGAGCCCCACATATGCGGCCTGGTCCTGCGTGGTTTGAATGTGAAGGCCTTAAGCAGGCCATGTGCCGGTGACAGACACTATTAGAGCTGCTGGGTTCAGGTCACCGTCACCATGATTCTGTGCGCCTCAGGGCTCGTCCAGCGTTGGGGAACACCGTGCTGGGATGGGCGATCCCAAACCAGGACCGAGCGGGTGCAAGTCAAGGCCGGATTGGACAGACAGACTTGTGACTGGCACACTTTGCTTTAGGAAACTGTGACATTTTGAACTGGTTTTATCTGAAGAATATTAATGTCATCGTACAAGGAGAGACGGTTCAGATTTAGTTTTAGTTACACCGTTTTTAAAAACAGTGAATTATATTTGCGTGGGTACTTCTGTTTTAAATTTTAAAATCTAAACTTGTCAATAATACAGTATGGCTTTCTTAATTAAAACGAGTGTAAACATCTTTGTAGGCAGTAAAATTAAAGTCAGGATGATAAAAAGATATTTGCACTCTGCGTCTCTAATGACTGTGTTCATATGGCAGATGCAGTTCTAGATCTGTCCATCTTTGTGTGTGTGTATTTATACTTAAATGCAAAACAGGTGAAAGTGAAATTTTGATTGAAATAAAGTTAGAAAACTAGCATTGTGGAATATATTTGTTTTACAAAGACACACTTGTTCACCAGTAATCCAATACTTAGTGTGCTTCTTGTGAACCTGCCTTTCCTTTTATAGGGTCTCAAGGACACAATCCTGTGTGTGAAGCCGGAGCAGCCTTGCACCGGGTCCCAAGCAGAGCCCTCATTTAAAAGAATGCACTCGTTCAGAGTGTGGAAAGCACAAGAACACGGGAGAACATGCCAAGTGCACATGGGCAGTAACCGGGCCAGGCCTCTGGAGCTGTGAGGCAGCAGCGCTAACTGCTCTGGCACTGTGCTGCCTCGCAATTACTGAAAAAGAATCTCATTAGCATCAAATAAGTGATACGCAAGAGGAAATAAGCAGCTCTTTTTTTCAAATGACACCAAACATTCTCCTTTTCAATAAACTGCAATAAATTAACAATGGGCAATCTGAAAACAAAAGCGGAGAGAACTAGAAATGTTTATGAAGAAAAGTATAACTTTGTAGTTTACTTTCACACCCGATTAATAATAAGTGCTAACAATTCAGAACAGCACAATGGCCAGTGATGAGGCTCTGGCACATTCTGGAGTTTGAACCCATTTTATCAGGGTCCGCCATCAGGGTCCCACATTTGAAAGAGCAGAGACAAGTCCACTTGCATGCTGTCGACCGCTGGTTCTGCATTGCACAGAAGAATCTAAAAGCTATGTAACAACATTAGTTTTAATGTTCCAGCATGGAAATCATATAATATTTTTTTTTTTTATCTAATCTAAGCACAGACCTCTACTCAGGAATTTAATATATTAAGAATTAAAAAAAAAAAAAAACCAGAGAGTTGTGTACACTACAGCATGTTATATTCCACATGCGATCGATAAAGACATTCTCATGCAATGCCTTATTCCTCAGACCAAGAAGAGAAAAGTTGACCCAACATTCTGATATTAGCCGTCAAATGAGCGGCGTCCCGAGCTGCCCGGCTACAGCAGTTACCCTCCAGACGCTGACCCGTCATGGCTCAGATAAGCTGCCCTCCAGGCCATTGCCATTGCTAACAGCGGCGAGATGCGTTCGTTACCTGCTGCAGTCGGTCGTCCCTTCTCTGGCCCCTCACAAACTTCAGAGAGGCGCTGCTGAAGAGGAGACCCCCCTCCAGGAGCTCAAGAACAACCTGTCAGAGCGACCAGCTTTTTATATCTTTCAACAACCCATCCTGCTTTGCAGTGGCTACTAGAGACAGGCTGCATGCTAACGGCTTCCTGTTTGTCAATTGTAATGGCTTGTGGTAAATTTTCCACTGCACCTATGGACAGGCTTTTTTTTTTTTTACACTACCTTTTTAAAAGTACTGTAAACGTATTGAGAAAACCAGTTTCAGTTTTGGGCACTTTTTAGATTTTGATTTTTGAAAAGACAGCAAACCTTGGCTTTTTGAGTACAGCAAGCCCTTCTTTCTCTCCAGTTATGAAAGCAACAGGCGAGCCTCTGGCCTGGCTCTAAATATGCTCCACTAGAATTAAGATGAAGGAGATTTAGTTGTGCCCTTTTTTATTTTTTGTTTTTCGTAATTCTAAAAACACCAATGTTTCATTGTTGCAAATCACTAAGAGCCTACTCACTGCCTGCCTGCTTTGTTTATTTAAAATTATGGGCCGGAAAATAAGAATGAAAGATTCAAGCAGGTACATTTAATGAACAAACAAGATGGGCATTACAAGGTTTCTCCTTACAACTGATAAAAATCAACAGAAAAGGTCTGGGCGAGCGGACAGAGAGCGCCTAGAAGAGGCCGAGGGCAAAGCAACATCAGGGTCCTCAGGTCCGGTCCGTCTGTTCCTACCCAGTTTCTGAACTTGAAGCCCATTATTGTTCAAGCAACATTTCAGTGAACTGTCCTGTTTCGATTGCCAGCCCTTAAACAGCCGCCTTCTCTGTTTTTCATATTTTCTTCTTCTTGTTGTTGTAACAATGTGATGCAAATGAAAAAAGGAGCCAGCATTTCACCGTCTAACCAGAACCTGTTTACAACATTATGTGCTCTTCTTTAAACGTGAGATTGAATAAAACATGAAGGACAGAAAATTACTAGCCTGCCCGGGTCTGCGAATAACCTGGATGATACTCTCAGAAAAGAATGAAAGAGCAGACAGGCCGTAAAGAAGAGTGGTGGCTCTGTGGCCAAGGATCTGCACTGCTATCTGGAAGGTTGCCGGTTCAAAGTCCATTACTGCCAGAAGGGATTCTACTCTGCTGGGCCCTTGAGCAAGGCCCTGAACCTGAAAATTACCCCAGGGGTGTCGCACGATAGCTGACCCCCAAACGTCATGCAGAAAGATCCCTCGGGATTAATAAAGTTTTGAGAAATCAAATGCAATAAGTTTCATCATCAGCAAAGACTGGCTATTCAATAAGCAGTGGGGTTGGAGCAAAACCCTACAGCCACTGCGGCCCACCAGGGCCAAACAAGCAACCTTCACTCCACAGGAAAGGGACACGTGAATATTTAAAGCTATGGCGAAGAAAACATATGTTCAGGGATTTCTTAGAAATATCAGTAGGCCTGAAAACTAAACAAGCAAAAAGTGAAATTAACTGAACCAGCAACCAGTTGGGCTCCACCCTGGTCTGTACTTGGGGACCCTTACTCTACAGCGGGGGATACTCAGTTACGTGTCTGGAGGTCCGCATTTTTGTTCCAAACACTTTGATAATTAGAAGCCCTGCCTAGCAGATTACTGAATTATATGGCCTATTAGTGCTTTCATTCTTCCAAGATAAAAATAGTTTATTTTGTCATTTTCTGAGAACTTTATCCATATCTTGTGTGTTCCTTCCATTCCCTCTCATTTATTTCAAAACGTTTTATTAACACAGATGCTTCATGATGCAAGGTAGCTGCAGAGCCGCAGATTCCTTTTCTATTTGCACTGAATTTTAACTGATGGCTGGTAAGGAAACAAGCAACAGTTCAAACCTTAATGCAGCAGTTTAAAACTAAAATGGACAATTAAGGGTCTTGAATTGTAACAATCGAGTGAATTAAAACGAAGCCTAGACATATTGCTTCATTAGTAAATACACAGGATCTAATTAAGATAAAAGTTAAAGTGAAATTCTGCAGCCAGTGCCAGTGTAACTGAGTGCCCCTGCTCTACAGTAAGAAATCATAAAGTGCCAACAATGCACTCGATTTGAATTGACTCGGACAGTTTAGAAAAAAAAAAACATCTGGGTTTGTCTTTTTTGAATACCAAAGTGAAATAAACTGTAAAAGTATTGAGAAAACCAGTTTCAGTTCTGGGCACTTTTTAGATTTTGATTTTTGAAAAGACAGCAAACCTTGGCTTTTTCAGTACAGCAAGCCCTTCTTTCTCTCCATTATGAAAGCAGCAGGAGAGCCGTAACAACATTCTGCTTTGGCCTGGCGTTCCCATCCACCCACTTACTAAATTGAGGCTACAGAAAGTTGGGTAGCAGATGCACTGCCACTTTGCCAGTCTGCCCAGCGTGTGTACCTTTACAAAGTGGGGAGAAAAGCCCAGGGAGAGCCTTCAGACTGCACGCAGGTAGCGACTGAGCCAGGACCCCTGGAGCTGCGCCACCCTGCCGTTACTGTTTCATTGTAGTTTGTGGAAAGAGAAATATCCTGCTAGAATATGTGGTAATCATGGAGAATTACCAGAGAAGAAATGTACATGCCAAATACATTTTAGGATTAAAATATTACACAACTTAAGTAAGCATGAAAAATCATCATCATCATTATTATTATTATTACACACTGCTGGGTGTCTTTCCCCTTTGTGCTCCTGCTGTATTAGTCGGGGTTAAGGCAGCAGCCATCTCTGCAAGTGCAGGCTGGAGTCATCCTTTCATGTTACAGCCCACCGTCTTATAAAACAGCAGATTTAGAAAGTGGACAGCTGGATTAACAGCTAGGATGGGATAGTTGCGGAGAAAACCCTCACAGGCTGTTAGAAGGATGTGTGATATCCACTCAGGCACGAGCAGCAACACTAACTGCTACACCGGCAGGCCACTCGGATAAAATGTTGATTCAAATCAAATTGCAGGGGTGTGCAATCAACGTGAAAGACTAATGTGTGCATCACGAGCTGATGACAAAACGACGTGGCAGCGCGGCGCTTATCTGCGTGGCGCCTGCATGTTCTCTCCTTGTCCATGTCGGGTTTCTTCTCAAATCCCCCAAAGCTGTAGATTGGCCCCGGTGCAGCTCTGGCTGTAATGGACTGGCAATTTGTCCAGGGTTATTCTTCACTGGCATTGTCTGTGGTGCCCCTTGTCCAGCACATTGGTAATGTATGTATGTTTCGATGTATGGACGTTACCACTTGTGCTCCTATCCACATGCGACCAGTTTAACTTTACATGCACATCTGGTGATACTGGGGGGCAAAACTAGCGAGGAGAAAAACCTGCGAGGGAACTCCTTGTGGGCAGCGACTGGGCCGGACACTGAACCAGGGTCTTGAGCAGCAGCCCACTTGCTGTGCCACCTCTTTTATAGTGCAGAGGCGCATAAAGTGCTGGGTAAATAAACAGATTGCTATTATGTTACTTAACAAAATTAAATCCGATGTTTCTTGGAAGTCTGTCAATTTTATCCTAATTAATCTTGTTGGTCTCAGTTCATTTGAGAATTACAAAGTAAGTTAACACTTAAAATGTACAAAGTGCTTCAACATTCAGGCTCCATTTTGTGGTATTGATAATTTATTGCTGCATCCCTTGAAGCAGGGGGTTTTCTGTGGCATTTTCCCACCCAGTAGTTATCCTAACCTCTCTCTTCTAATATCCCAGAGGTAGACGGGATTCCGGTCTGCTACAGATGGGATGATCTATTGAACGCTGCTGAGAGTGGAGGTATTGGGGGTCTGGAAAAACAGACAGGCTGGCAGACACAGGCACAGCCTGCAAAAAGGCCGGGAGCCAAGAGACAGAAGCAGTGAGCACTTGCCAGCCCCTAAACAAGTCAGCCCCTTCTGTCAGGACCCCTCTTGTTCTCCTTTGACTTTTTACGATTCAGCCTGTCACTCTTCCTTTATAACTTACACCCTGGGCCTGCCCACTGCCATGTCCTCACTGTTACACCACAATATTCAAGCTCAATTCCTATTTTACGTTTAACCCCTGTAGATTTGTATTTTATGTTTCCATCACGGGGCCTTCACTTCCCCTTCATACTGTTAAACACCAACCGTCGAGACGGACGGTTCAGGCAACTCAAAGTGTCATACGCTGGCTCTTCAAGCCCCTCATTCTGTGTTCATGTCAAGTGTTTACCCTTCACAGAGGTTTAACAATGGCTGACCTTTCCACATATGTGGCCAACTCCCAAGTCTGCACTCCGGGCTTCATCTTCTGATATTCTAGTCTGCTTTGTCCAGTTCAGTTCAATCTAAATAAACTTTATAACTCTGCAGCCTTTCCAAGAAAGCTTAAAAGCTGTCAGTCCCTCAGGAGTTTGAAAAGATTCAAAAATCAGCTCTCTGGTGACACATACCTGAAGGCAGTGATGGGACCCTCCTACACTCCGTGAAGTCTTCGGCTCCAGTTAAGTGTTGAACTGCACCGCTTGGCTTCCTTCTGGACTCAAACATGAGTGCCTTCACCTAGCAGGAGGATAAAATCGAGAAGGCAGACCAGAGATGAGACACAGGAAGGCTTTAGTGTGTTAATAATGGAAACTGATAAAAAAAATAAATAAATAAAGGTCTAAGGTTACTTTCCATATCAGAACGAACCACAACATCCTTCCTGTGTCTTAAAATGTGAATGAATTAATCTATTTTTGTAAAATGAACGAGTAAAGACTAGAAGTTTTGTTTATTCCATTTTCTTTATGATCCTTCTAATGGTGGACATTCAGTTAAATTGATAAGCAGGCACAATGGTTCACAGTTCTCAGCCACAGGGAAAAATCAAGACGGCTCGAGCAGATCTACCGTCATACCATCTGTACTCAGCATTGCAACATACAGTGGCACAAAATCACGTTCTCCAGGACCACCACGGATCATAAGAACTGCACTACACTATAAATAGACAAATAAATAGTCAATAATAGGTAAGTGAATAATTTGAAATAGTAATAAATACTTCAGAACAACAACTAATAATTAAAAAACATAGAAATAAGCATAGAAATAATCTACTAGGAGCAGATCTGAGGGCAGAAGGGTAGCACAAATGACAAAGGTTACTGATCACGTAGTGGTAAGAGCCAGCGGCATTGTGGGAAAAATCCAATGGGAGTGCAGTAGGTACACGTTGGTGTGAACAGTTTCGCTTTTGCATGCGGACACTGAATGGATTGTCTGTCTCCTTAGAATAACAGCCTGCCAGGCGAGTGCTGCTGCCTCAGGGTTGTCTTCTTCGGTTTTCCTTAAGTACACTCGTCTGCTCCCACATCACAAAGATATGCCAGTTTGATTATTTGGCAACTCTAAACTGGAATTTGATGGGTGTGTGTGTGTTGGCTTGTGTCTGAAGCTGTAGGGCCATTTGGGAAGAGTTGGGAAATGGAAGGGCAGATGAATGGGTGACCACTAACAGTGACAAGGGACGGTCACTTAGTGAAGCAGTTCCAGCTTGTGGTTAAAAACAACTGCTTGGTGTCGAAGTTCTAACAGACTTGACTACAGCAGAGCAGCAGAAACTAAAACACTCATTCTGTATTAGCGGGGTATGGTGGACGTAAAGTGCCAACCATCCTATAAATACATAAAGTTACGAGACAGGTGCACACAAGAAATGTATGGGGACCTGTATTCACTACAGCAACAGGCACCATGGAAGGAAATTACATTTATCTACCCCTTAGTAGTAGTATTATTGTTATTTCTTAAATGGCTGACGTCCTTATCCAAGGTGACTTACAAGATTTTGAGATACAACTGGGTACATTTATTTTTGTGTTTTATCTGATTACAGAACAGGCAGGTGGAGAACCAAAGACCCCTGGAATAAGTTACCAGGTAGTGTGGTAGACAGTAGCACTTTTGGGATTTTCAAATTTTGACTTGATGTTATTTTAGAAGAATTAAGTGGATAGGATTGGCAAGCTTTGTTGGACCGAGTGGCCTGTTCTCATCCAAATCTTTGTAATGTTCTCAGTGACTTTGCTCCGGTCACACAGCGTCAGTAGTAGGATTTGATCCCACAAACCTTCAGGATTTGAATTATATTTATTAAGTATTTAAAGCAGTCTGGGCCAACTTCCTGGACCTGAACCCATCTGCTCACAGAGCCGCTAGTTCAGACAGTTCATGGGTCTCTCTGACATTGTTCAGCATCCAGAATCACCAGAAATGAGCATCTGCATCCTCTGTAGTGACTTCATCCCAGCCTCTAACATAATGGTGTCTCTCAACCATTTTGGCAAACTGACAGGCATCAATTTGTCTTTGTTTTGTCAGCTATCAGATTTTCTTTCTGACAGAAGCAAGTGGTGAAGCTGAAGGACATAACCTCTAAGCCCAGCCCCGAGTAGGGGGCCCACTACAAACCTTTACTCAGATGCAGATTCTAGAAGTACCACCACGTTTCCTGATGGCACCACAAATTATGACAACAGGATGAGGTGACAGAACTAACCTGGAATGAAATGTCAAGAAAACAAAAGAATTTGCAGTGGACTTCAAGAGAGGCCAAACCTCCCTCTCACCTTCATGCGCTGATGGGTTGGTTGTATAGGAAGCAGAGAATTTCCATGACCATTTCCAGCCATCCAGCATGGGAAATCGACTTGTGATAAACAGGTCAGATGGATCCCTCAGAGACAGGATGTTTAGAGTGTCACAGGAAGTAATGCACTTTTGCTACTCGAATTGGTTTGGTCTTCTTCGTGAGGGTTTGGTATAGCAAAATCTCCACAAGGACAGCTGGAGAACATGGTGTGCCCTTTGCTAAAATAACAGCCTGTCACCCCTCCTTTGGATTCACTTTGCTTTTGCAGGGTGAAACAAAACACCTTTAAGATCTTGTCTGATCCATTGTATCTCACTCACCTTGTGTTGGCTCTCCTACCATGAGGTAAATGACTCTGGTCAATCGGCTCCAAAACTACCAAATGTCACCAGAAAGAAATCGCTCAGGGCCACGCCGCCTCCATTCTTTATCCACATCTGGGCAGGCTGGGCCATGGAGTTACAAAGCACTGTTTCACCACGTTGAGCTATAAGGGAGTTTAGTCAAATAACCAAGTGGACTTCTAAACTCAACCATGAGGGTGTCATATTATGCAGCGGCACTACACTTAAATCGCCCCAAGTAATCCTGAACAAGCCCTTCAAATGTCAGTGGTGAGAAGTTGCTCATGGCTCGGCCACCCGTGTCTGAGGACGTGAAATGGCGAGGGGTGAGAACAGCTTTCACCAAATGAGACTCAAGATGGATGCTCTGACCATCCTGAGTTTAGGAGCTATGAACACTGATTTGACGACTGAGTTTAAGGGGGTTTGTGATAAATGGGTTATTTGGGGGCTGCTGGGATTGATGACCACTGTTTTTGTCCTTACATGTTATGTTTGTGTTGAAGTTTTATTTGCACGAGCTTTGCCAAATCAAATTAAACATTGTTATTTTATAATAATTACATTTTGGCTGACACACGTATTATATATGGTAGGAACAGAATTTTTTAAAACCATTGCCTGAAGGAAAAAAATAAAAATAACCAATTAGACCAGGAGTGGGCAACGTTGGTCCTGGAGGGCCACAGTGGCTGCAGGTTTTCATTACCAGTCTCAGACCTTCTTTAATTTAAAGCATGTTAGTCTGTAATGTAATGTTCTTATATTGTAGACTTTTTCCTTTCCAAGGATATCATCTAAATGGTTTGAAGCTTAAAACAAATAATTTTTCAGTCTGTCACATTTTTATTAAACTAGATAGTCCATGATGAATCCACAGAGATGTAAATGGAAACAAGTTAGACTGAGAACTGCTGGCTCTTTTGTCATCTGCATCTTACTGCTAATAAGGAGCCATCAAAGAAACTGAATGCGGCTGTTTCAGACTGAAATAAGCAATTAAGGGTGGGGACTCTTAACAAGCGAGACCCCTAAAATGAAGCAGAAAAATGTCACTTGAGCAATAAGTGTTCCATTAGCAAGAATTGACCTCTCATTAGAGCAGCACGGTGGCGCAGTGGGTAGCGCTGCTGCCTCGCAGTTAGGAGACCCGGGTTCACTTCCTGGGTCCTCCCTGCATGGAGTTTGCATGTTCTCCCCGTGTCCAAAGACATGCAGGTTAGATGCACTGGCGATCCGAAATTGCTCCTAGTGTGTGCTTGGTGAGTGTGTGTGTGTGTGTGTGCCCTGCGGTGGGTTGGCGCCCTGCCCGGGATTGGATCCTGCCTTGCGCCCTGTGTTGGCTGAGATTGGCTCCAGCAGACCCCCCGTGACCCTGTGTTTGGATTCAGTGGTTTGGAAAATGGATGGATGGACTTCTCATTAAGAAACTCGATTGGAACAAAAACCACTGTGGCCCACCAGGACCGACGCCTGAATTATACCAATAAACTACCAGATGATTAAGAGGAAGAAAAAGAAAACCTAGAAGATCCTGAAATGCTGAGCAGAGGTTAAAGAAGGTGGTATCTAAGAGATATGGTCAGCGAATGCTCTCCAAACTAATGGACCACATACAAAATAAAAGTAGAGCGTCCCAGGAATCCAAAGGTCAGCACGTCTGTCTACCAGTTTCAGAAGACCAGTCTGAACCTGGCCGAGTCATGTTCATGTTCCTCCTCCTAGAACCCCCATTGTTTGTTTATCTCTAAACTGGCCCTGTGCACATGAGTGAGTGAGGAAAGGAGGGACAGACTGGCATCCCACCTGATGCTGCCCAGGGTAGGCTTTGGCAGCCAATGAGACCCTTGAACTAAATGAAGAAGGCTCAGCAAGCAGATGGATGGATAAACAAATAACCAAATACTTCTTTAGGTGACAAGGTGCCTCGACTGTCTAACACAAAGAGTGCCACAGTGATGGGACAGCTGGAGAAGACACAATGGTGGCATTGCACACGTCACAAACGCTGCCCCTAGTTTAGAAAGCCACTCAAACCGACCGACGGGGTAACTTTTGGCTTGTGCCCTGCAGTGGCTTGATGCGTAGTTTCCAGTGGCTGCTCTTCAAGACAAGAAGAGTGGTGAGGCTGACTTTTACTTTCTTCCTGAATTAGATCACTGCTGTCGACTACCCGACAGGAAATGCCACAGGCAGCGTTAAGTTAAAATTGAAACTTGACAATGGAAAGATTTTTAAAATAACGTTTTACCTCGATGTGTCTCTTTACCACTTAAATCAGTAGGGCATTGCACCACCAACCCATTTTCCAAGGGTGATATAAATCCCAGAAGCGAGGACAGTCCATCTTATCTGAGTCAGAAGAGCAGAAGTATACAAGACACTGCTGTCGGGGAATCTTCCACCAGAGAGCCATTAAGTGCATGGGAACAAGGGGACGCTGCCATTTTAGAAATGTCCTCCTGTATGTGAGTAAGCCTTTGGGGTACTTTAGTTAGGAAATGGGGGACGGGGGGGGGGGGGGGGGGGGGGCTATATTTACAGATTTGGGACAGTTTTTAAGAAAAACAATTATACAGATTAAAAATCTGAAAAAGGTTTTGTTTAGCTTTTAGGCAAATATTTGCTGATCTTGACCACTTCACAGGAGTCGTGTACGAGCAGAGCCCCCTGAGGTGTGCCGCGCTGCCTTTGACTTTTAGGACTGTTACTGGCTGCTCCCACACTGTGACTCACTGCTTTCTCTTTAGCCACTTCCATATTCTTACAAGCCCTGCTAGGTTCATATTTGTTTGTTAAAACTAAAACACAAGAGTGCGCCCTTTAAAGTCTGCCCTTAATGGAGCTGGCAGTGTGACCCTGTGGCCAGGAGTTCAACTCAAATGCGGGCGGGCGAGCGAGTCGATTCACACACGTGGGCTCCAACAGGGACGGACAGACAGAGTGCAGGGAGCTGATCTGAAAGAGTTTGTCAGATAGATAACATTAACTGGGAATTAAAACAAGTCTTATTTTTATATAAAATCATGTACAGTAGTTAAAACAGATAAAGGTGATGAGGTTTTCAAACATGAATTAAAATATATTGTAAACTAATTCTGCAAAGGAGGCTCACTGAAACCCTTGCACACAAAAGCCATAACTGATACTTTTACGGTTTGCATTTACTTGTCTATTTATTTTTGAAATCTTTTTTTTCTGTTATCTTAAATAACATCATCATTATAGTAACCAAGCCATCACCTCTTACCTTTAAAGCCTGCACCGAGCACTACATTTAGCTTTGGTGGGCGGCTATAAAAGGCCCCACCAGTACACAGGGAGACGTCTTTCATGATGGATATTTTTGTCACTGGCAGGTAAACTGGCCAACTGAGTGAGACAACGAAGAACAAGATGGTAATGGAAGCTACTCATATTTTTGGTTATTATAGCAGTCTGATTCAGAATATTAACTTGTCATGACGTAGTCTGTGGAAGTGACTCTTAAAATTCATCCTGGTCAGCGTCTCAGCGACCCGCAGTTGGCCTCAACAGCCACACGCACACACGGGAGGCCTAAGTATGACATTGGAGAGGAAACCCAAGTCCACAATGGCAGCCACAGAAACTCAGGGAGAACAAAATGGACCGTAATTACAAACACTGGGGTGGCACAGCGGCGCGGTGGGTAGCGCTGCTGCCTCGCAGTTAGGAGACCCGTGTTCGCTTCCCGGGTCCTCCCTGCATGGAGTCTGCATGTTCTCCCCGTGTCTGCGTGGGTTTCCTCCCACAGTGCAAAGACATGCAGTTTTGGTGCATTGGCCATTCTGAATTGTCCCTAGTGTGTGCTTGGTGTGTCGGTGTGTTTCCTGCCCAGGGTTTGTTCCTGCCTTGTGCCCTGTGCTGGATGGGATTGGCTCCAGCAGACCCCTGTGACCCTGTGATATAGCGTGTTGGATAATGGATGGATGGATGGATGAACACCAGCAGTGAATTATTTTCAGATCAGTTTCAAACACGTGGAAAGAATCCGAATAATAGCACAGCGGTCCTTTCAGTCATCTCTTTTACCCTCATTTGGTAAATCAGAGATCACCAAGAGCGTTCAGTTTGAAAGTGCCGCAGGTTTGGGTGATAGTGAGTGCTGAAGCCAACCAGAAAAGGTCCTAGTAGGAAACTATGATGGCTACCGTAACACTTAATGTAGTTGACGGCAATTAGAGAGAGCAGCTGGTTCAGCACTCAGTTAACAGCCATCGGAAGTTTTCTTTTCAAAGCCAGAGCTGTGAATGACAGTCATGGCAGCCCCAAGGGTTTATGTGTTGAGATAAAAAAGGCGGCACTAGAAGTCAGTAGAGCGTATTTGTGCATTTTACAATATGGATCCCTAAAATAACGATGACTTATACCTTGTTAAAGTGCAACCAAATTAAGTCAACGGCGTAGAAATATAAAATTCTAAAATTACTAATGCACAGGGTAAACAATTAATGAGAATGAGAGGAGCTAAAGCCCCCACCAAAAGCTCTTCTTCCAATAGTTTAGAGCATAAACTCATTTAAGAAAATTATGAATATCTTTTACTAGTCTGTGATTTTTACGCAGGGAAGAAATAACTTCTCATCTTACACAAGAAGGCCAAAACTTTCAGACCGATCAAAGATCTGGGACAGATCCGCAGTCATTCATGTAACTGTGCTGTCTTGTATTATTTAGTCCCCTCTTGTGCTGCGGCGCTGACAGCATCTCTTCACCTACACTAGCTGGCTCACTCTCGATGTACGTACTGATAATATAAACTCTAATCCACAGCATTCTAAATTTAGGAGCAGCCGAGGTACATTAGGACGAGTAAAGTCGCGAGTCTTCACGCTGGCTCATTGACGACTGCACCATTTAACGTGTAGGTATTGCATGAGTTAGATCGGCTTGTGTGAGATTAAACAACAGCAGACAACAAGTCTTCACAAATTAGGGTCGACTTACACTGCATTTTAAAATCAGAACATGCATTACAAATTTAACAGTATATCTGAAAGGATTTATGCAGAGGACCCACCATTAATTGACACGACCCACAAAATGTAAAACTGAGCACACTTCTTGCTTTTTACATTTGTTTTTTTTATTGTGAAAATACATTCTTTTCCTCCTGCGGCCATACAGGACTGCAGTGTCACTCTTCAAGATTAAATATTCTTTTTTTTTTCCATTCATCAATTTTCAAACCCATTCAGGAGCAAAAGAAGACGAGCTGCCATGAGTGAATGTGACGCCATTCAAACACACAGTGCACCCAAACACTGCCACCCCGACAATAAAGCCCAACCTGACAGCTCGTCTTTAGGCCGTCAGAGGTGACAAACACAGGCACGGGGAGAACAGGTACACTCAATTTAGGGAGAGCTATTTAGGGTCACGGCCACTTCAGTATTTAGTCGTGAATTATTGGATTTTTATGAAGGAGGAACCTAATCGGCACTTCTTAGTGAGTGGAATTGGGGTAAATCACACACACACATACACATACCGCCAACACAGGCCACGTTCGAGTTGGCACTCGAAGGCTAACCTGCGTGTCTTTAGGATGGGTGAGGAAACCCCCTGCAGACACAGGGAGAGGCCATGCAGCCTCGGTATTTGAACCCACCAGCAGTATACTAACTGGTATGTTTTGATTAACGCCTTCTATTCATATCTGTTGACTATTTTGGTTTTTTATTCTACAGCAATCACCATGCTAGCCCCACTGGAGGCTGTGACGGGTTATTGTATCTTTGTATGTAACATTGTATGTTGGTCAAGGTCGTGGGGTCCAGCGGCTGTGGGGCATCTGTTGGTGAAGAAAGATTCACGGATCTTGACTTTGCCGATGATGCTGTGATCTTTGCGGAGTCAATGGACAGGGCTGTTCTTAGGCATGGGCGAGCAGGGCAGTCGACGGGGCCCATCATTCGAGGGTTTTTTTTGTTTTGTTTTGTTTTTTTTAAGATCGACGCAAGCTACGTATCTGTACTACGAAGTTTAATGCTAAGCTTACTGCTCTTTCCCGGGGCAGGGACGAATTGGAAATGAATCCATAAGAAATTAGCTTTCCTGCACCAGAAAGCTTGCACAGAAGAAGAGTGCGCAGACAATTTGAGTCAAATTTTGACTACGAAGTGCAAGATTAACCAATACTTGATCCAAAGGATAAATATCGCATTGAGTTTTTCAATGTATCGCTTGACCAAGCGATATCATTAATGACTGAGTGCTTTGACCAAATGAAAGGTCATTATGATTACTTTGGTTTTCTTTATAATTATGAGAGAATAAAATGTCTAAGTGATGCGGATTTGATTAAATCCTGTCAGGATCTCAATGCGATATTAACAGATGAAACGACTGGTTCCGATATCGATGCTCAGGACTTGTTCTCTGAATTGCGTATTTTGGCAAATCTGGTGCCTCCTAATGCTTCTGCTCTTGAAACATTGCAGTTTATATACCAGAACAGCTTGCAAGATTCTGTTCCAAACGTCGCAATAGCGCTACTTATCGTCCTTGACCATACCAGTTACTGTCACTGCTGGGGAACGCAGCTTTTCTAAGCTAAAGATAATCAAGAATTACCTCAGGACAACCATGTTACAAGAACGACTGAATGCTTTAGCATTAATGTCCATTGAGCGAGACGTTGTCCAATCGCTTGATTACTCGGCATTAATTAAAGATTTCATGCTAAAGTGTTAAAGTGCGAAAAGTTGATTTCATTTCTTGAGCTTTATTCTGGAATGTTCTTTAGCCCAAGTTTTAATTTGGTAGAAAAAAATGGAAAATGGTATAAAAAAATACACTTTTTAATTGTGACAAAAAAATAAATAAAATGCTCTAAAATTTATAAAAATATGCACCACTGCACTGCACACTTTGCACATGCTGGGCTTAGCTACATACCTCCACGTGATGCCCAGTGGAAACAGGTCAAATCTGGCTGAACTGTAGCTAATACTACACGCATTAGGGCCCCCACAGTCTAATTATGCCCAGGGCCCCCAACGTCCTAAGAAAGGCCCTGCAATGGAGGCTCTGATCGGGGTGCTCGAGAAACTGAGTGAGGAGTCTGAGTGTCTGGGCTTGCGAGTGTCCTGGATTAAAAGCAAGATCCAGGCCTTTAATGACCTCTTAGGCACAGCCATCAGCAGTGTGTCTGTCTGTGCAGAGAGTGTCAGCCTTGTCGAGATGTTTACTTACCTCGACAGCAACATTCATGTCTCTGGTGACTTTATCTATGATGTCAGTAGATAGGTTGGAAGAGCACGGGGGGTCATAAGGTCGCTGGAAAGGGAGGTGTGGTCCTCCCGATATCTACTGTATATGTCTTTAGAGTCCTGGTGCTTCCTGTCTTGCTAAATGGTTGTGAGACGTGGACGCTATCCAGTGACCTGAAACAAAGACTGGACTCCTTAGGTACTGTGTTTCTCCAGAAAATCCTTGGGTACCATTGGTTTGACTTTGTGTTGAATGAGCGGTTGCTCATGGAGTCTCAAATGAGGTACATTACCTGCATTGTGAGGGAGCATCAGTTATGACACTATGGCCATGTGGCGCGTTTCCCCCGAGGGTGATCCTCATTGTTGGGGACCAAGTGGCTGGACCAGGCCAAGGGGTCGCCCACCTAACACCTGATTGCGGCAGATGGAGGGTCATTTCCGGAGGGTGGGACTGGACTGGACTGGTCTGCTTGGGGGCTTGCCAACTGGGATCCCAAGTTGTTTCGCCGTGTAGTGGGTGCAGCAACACACTGTACCAGTGCATGCTCCCCAACTTGACTTGTATGTAATCTTTGGACAGTATGAGCTGCGGTCTTCACAATCAAGTGGTGCCACACAGAACATGAGAGTGAAATGTTCTGCACAAATACGATGATACTCTCCCCCAACTTTGAAATTAAAATTACGCATCCAAGTACGCACTCTGTTGTCGATCCCACATGGCAAATGTGGAGCGTTACGAGTGGAGAGGCAGATTATTCAGAACGATGTCTACATGAGCTCGCGGTTTTAGCCTGGCCAGATTACGCACCCCATACACTCGTGGGGGCCCATCCATATTCGATACAAAGTTAATATAAAACTAATTCAGGTAAGACGTACTCAGGATTATTATGGGGGCTCCGATTATGGTCACCAGTAGTGCCTGCCTTTGAGGATCTATTGGCCATGAAGTAAAAGAGGATTTGGGCATTTTGCTTTGTGCAAACACAAATAATTTAAAGCCAACAAAAAAATAAATAAAAGCATTTGGAAACTGTTTGAGTTGACTGGCAGCAGCCTTGAGACGAGTGTGCTTGGGGGTCTTTGGAGACAAAATCTGTTAGCAGGAATGGTGTGTGAAAATTCATTACCTAAGGGTCTGCATCGACAATCCAGTGTTACATCGTTCTGAACAAAAAGTAGAAATGTCCTCCGATTAACCCGTACACCTCCAGAATGTGGGCGTTACATTTTTATGCATCAAATTAGTGCCGTATAATGTGGCGTATTTACGGGAAGATTATACATTTAGAACATGTGAAGATTCTGCATGATATTGCAGTTTAAATGAAAGTCATTATTTCCACGTGTTTAACAACATGCAAATGTGTTCTTTTTAGAGCAAGAGGAATAATTCCTGCATTCACTTTTTCTAACTAAAGAACAAAAGGTCACCAGTGCTGACACGAGAGTCGGCACAAGTCCTTTAAGAGGTCTGCAAGTGGCATTGCTCTGGCCTGGCAACGTCTAATGGCAGACCTGAATCTCTTCAGCATTTACTCAATCGTCTCCCTGATTCCTGAACCATGGATGGCCACAAAGGGCTGCTTAAAATTTACAAAAAGATGAGAACATTATAAAGGGATCACGTAGTTACTTTCACACATTGTTTGATTTAGTGATCTACATAATAGATTATTAAAAATAAATAAATAAAAAGTGAAAACCAAGACTGTCTGCTTTACTTGAAGAGTGTGTTTTAACTGCCCATGCGTCCAAACTGCTGCTCAGCTCGTTGCAGATTTAAAATCGCACGGTGGTAAAGAGCGCTGCTTTTTGCACACGAGCTGCTTGGCCATTACAATTCTGGCCACTGAGAGAAGGGAAGGGTTAAAGTAACAGCGCCCACACACTTTTCCGATAAGCTGGTCTCTGCAGCAGCTCCTCCACCTTTACTGTACTGTATGTACACATACTTGATACTAAAATAAAACAGACTACTTCTTCCTTTGCAACAAGCACTCTAAAGGTAAAACCTCTTCAAAAGGAAAGCAATTTTACATATGAATAATTTTATAAAGAATAATACTAGAATAATTTTAAGAATTATTCTTCAAATAATGAATTGAAAAGCTTTCTTTCTGGCTATGCTTTATATAAACATTTCACTTAAGCTGCACACATTGCATCAGATGGCCTGCGCTGCCCACACAGCTCACTTGAGGTCGTGTCCACTGCCAAAGCCTCTAACAAAGAACTTTACCTGAAAACGGAGCCGAGTGACAAGAGACGGGGGCATGAAAAAACAATTTAGCTACATTTAGTTAAATCTGCACTTTTTCAAATAATAAAACACATAAAATATACATGTGCAAAATCCTGACATTCATCTAAAGGACATATTTACAAAGTTCCACACGGATCACTAAAGCCTTCACGTGATGTCCGGCCGGATGACAGTCTTTATTCAGTGTGTTACGGGTATGGATAGCTGCCTGAAAGCATGAAAGTCCGCTTGTGTCCTTAATAGCATGGGTCATCCAGGTCATCATCACTCCAGTCAGGTGGAGCATCTGTTCCAAAATATCTATCCCCAAAATTACCTAAAAAAAAAAAAACAAAAAACATGACAAGGACTGCATTAAGAATTCTTCAAAACCCGGGCTCTTTTCACACTCATACTGATCAAACACGTCCTTTTTATATTGTGTTGATTTGTTAAAGAATACAATTATAAATAGTTGCTAGTCTTGACACCAGAACTTCACTCCTACGTAACTAAGACAAAGTAATTTCCCCCAGTACAATCCTAGAGGAAATTGTCTTTGAAAAATAATATTTTGTTTCATTTACCAATCAGATTTGTGCAGCCTTGCTGTTATGGGTTAGAATGTGCAAGATGCTCGAAAGTGAGCTATGGCGTTGGGCTTCTGTGTCAAATTGGCTACACGGGAACAGATTGTTACTGTGTTCAAATAATTTGCAAGGCCCTTTTTTATTTTATACAGTTGTCTCATTTACTTACATTTTCTACTGTGACCTTTAGAATAAGTAACATAACAAAAATTCAAAGCAATTCAAATTATAGAGCCATGGTACTTTACACACAGTGCCTCTTAGACATTTCACAATGCAGGACATCACTGACCACAGTTTTTAGTAACCATGTTTAGTATTTAGTTGTGTAATTTTTTTTATCCACTGAGACCTGTGTGTTATAAAAGAGTCAAAGTTCTTCACCATTGTCCTCAAGATCTCCCACCATGAATACCCACACAATTAGTGACAAAAGCACAGAGGAGGCCTGACTACCTGTGGCCAAACGCTCCTCTGCTGCCTTTGATACACAGGAATTTGAAAGCTGGCTTGTGGCATAGGCAGGGCAAATCTGACTTAAGATGGTCCTAAACCTGATGCACTGCAGTGAGGCCATACTGCAGACAGGAGAGGTGAGGGGAGAAGTAGACGTTAAACGAGATCTACTTGGAATCTTACGAGAATGATGGAAAGGTCTGTTGAAGTGGTGGAGGGCCTGAGCAGATGTTTGCTACATGCAGAAACAAGAAATAATAGAAAATTTAGAAGATACTTAAAACGATGTCCTTGGCTGCACTCCTCACATATGTCTCATTGCTAAGTGGTAGGCCATCCAGCCAGCTTCATTTAAAACGTTTGAGATAACATCAACTGATCAGTGGCGGCTGAAGAATGTCGATGGGCGACTAAGAGAAGAAAATGAAATAACCGCTTTTATCAGGCCCAAGTGGACACTAACCTATTCCTGGAATGATGTGAAACAAATCGTTGACTTTCTTATCCACAGCCGTAGTGATGATTTTGACTTGAGGAAAGGCATACGCAACAGAGTGCACTCCCATTTCGGCCATCAGTAAGGACACTAGAAAGATCTTGTCTTCCTGAACATCATGATCCTAAAAGGAAAGCACACAAGGTTGGACAGGATTTGAACAAAAATATATTCCATACCTCCAAACAAATGAAAATACAAGCTCCGGATTGTTGCAATAATGTAATTTCAATCTTGATGGGACTATAAAACATAAGGATCTTGCTGAATAATTCTTCATTTAAGTTTTTAATCTGATAACTCTTCATTTAAATACGGCAGCAATATTCAATAAGGTGCACAGTTTACTGAATGTTATTCCAAACGTATAATTAGGTTTCAATACTGGCAAGTCAAAAAAGATAAGCTGTTTAACTCCTGTTGTTTTAATCAATTTGAGGAAGGAGCTTTAAACACTAATGAGCTCCTGAAAGTCTTTAGTGTTGTTGACGATTAATAAATTGCAACACTTCTCATGATTTACGGGATTGATTGTATTTTTTATTGGGCTAATTTTTCATCTTTTGTTTATTATAATATGTATTTGATTGTTATAACTCTTCTATTGTAATGATATTATTATGTGAATTTCCCCTTGGGATTAATAAAGTATCTATCTATCTATCTATCTGATATATCTAGAAATAAGTAAAATTTAAAAATATACTGTATATACTGTTTCAGTGTTAGACGGAATTTGAGATTTTCGTTTCTTTGGCATGTTTCTAAAATAATAAATATGTTTTTGTTGTGCTCCATTTTGTACACAACGTCTTTGGGTCAAATTTGACCTGCTGTTGTGCTTGAAATCAGCAAAAGGACTCTAAATGTGATCCGTTTAAGATGAAACTTTGTGACTTGTTGGACATTGCACTCAATAAATGAAGAAAACATTCCCATAATTTGCATAGCGACTAAAAATTGTGTATTTTGTCCTCTCTTTCAAGTCAGTTTTCACTCACCATTGATGTTAATGGATTTTCCACTGCATTTAGGGTGCTTTATTTATTCAAAACCCAGAAAAACATCCTAAATGACATCTGCTCTAAATTTAAGATCATCAGTATGCCAAGTTAAGGAGGTTAATTAATATAAAATAGGGCACTTAAAAAGGGGGGTGTAAGTATCGGGTCAAAAAAGACCCAAAAGGCACAGCACTAAGTCAGCATTTGAAGATAATATAAGAATTGAATTGGTACTTCTGTTTACTGAAAGACAGGAGAATGATTATTTTGCTTAGGTAAAATCATATTTTTGTTAAAATGATACTGTACTCTAAATCTGAGTCTCACCAGTAAAACTCGGACTGCCATCATTGCTGCTGCCCCAGTCGAGACGGTACAATCCATCAAAATAACGTGGTCTTCACTGATATCCTTTGGTAACCTTAGATAGTGCAACTATCAGAACAGAGAAGCTTGCTTTAGAAAACCTTGGATGTCAAGAAATTATTGCATTTAAAATATTATACTGAATTTACACCAGTGCTGATTTTATTCTAGCTTTACCTCTGGTTCTCCCGTGTCCTGATTGGTCTGTATGAGAATCTTGCCAATCCTTACATCCTTACATACTGCTCTTAGTGCAGGCTCCATTGTCTCACCTGCTCTTAGAATGGACACACCGGTAATCTACAAAAACATAAAGAACGCTGCAGATAACAACGTGAAGCAGTACAGATAGTGATGTGCTCTGCACCATAATTTTAGTCATTTCTGTCGACTAGTAACGCTCTAGCTGGAGAGAAATGACCCAGCAGTACCCACACAAAAGGCACGTGGCACAGCTAGTGGAATTTTCTGTTTGGTCACATACTGCACAAAGAGTGCCTAGTGAGCAAATGTGGCCAGCTTTGCAAGTTACATAGCCTATAATGTGTGTAAACCCACAGACACATAAAAGACGTAATGTTAATAATGAAAAGTGCACAAACAAAGCTTTTCAAGTGCTTGCTCTTTGCCAGTGTACAGGTCTTCTCCACACGCACAAAGGCCTTCCTCGTCACGTCTCTCCACGGGTCGCCTCCGTGTCCCAGCCTATACTAGAAGCCGCTCGCTCATCACTTTGCTGGTGAAGACTTTCTCTTCTTACCTCCCATAAATACCCTCTACTTATGCCAGCAGGGATAACAATACCAGTCTTTTGTGCTGTATTTACCTAAACTCGCTTTTAAGTGACACTTGCAGCCCCCTCAATGAACACTCTTTTTCAATCAGTTGTAAGACGGCTCTGCTTGCACTTACAGTGTACTGTGAAATGGGCAAACGCCAGTGGGGGGGGGGATTACAGCCAAGGAGTGCCTCACCAGTAGTGCCTTTCTTCACTCAATTGGTTTACTAGTGTGAAATACAGCTAATGTAAGTGCTGCTTTAACCATGTCTGCTGAAGCTACATTTGTGTGCTGTGCTACGGGTAAGGTCAATATTTAGTATATAATTACAAACATACAAATTCCAAACTATGCTCACTGACAATTGAATTTGAAATGCATTATTTGAGCCAGCATTTTAAATCTTAATCTTGAATTGGGCGATCTTTGAAGGAGTGAAATCTCCACCTCCACCTCCAACACAAATGATATTTACCTTTATATATCTAGAAAAAAAAATAACTTAATATGCTTTAGCTGTTTCAACATTAATTAGAAGAAATGAAGCTTAAAGTAGCTGTCAGTACTTAAATGCTGGTTAACAGACTTGATGCGGATGTAAGATCTTAGACGTTGAATTACCAGAAAGAAAGGGTAGGTCTGAACGAGATTTAACAGAATCTTTTCTCCAAGTGAAGTGGATCTTTTTATTACTCTAAAGCACATGAAAAATGTAATTGTTGAGAGCACAACCTAAACTGCTGGCTTACTGCTCCCCTTTTATGATGCAAAATGTCTTGTGTGGTAACATGTGGCAAAAGCATTTTCTGAATGTGACACACAAAATTAAAAATGAGTACACAATATATTAAATATAATGATTTATACAGAGATCAGACACTGGGGCCTCTACATTCATATTTTACCTTGCATGTGAAATAACTTTATGGTACAATTGGTTGGAAAGAACAAGCTTAATGCTTACTCTTTTCCCATGAAATGATCTTCCATCATAATCTTGCCCTTGGGGTGTCTGAACTGTACAGATCTGTAAGAAAAAAAAAAGTAATTTAATCAAATATGTGATTCAAAAATACATAAACAATATTTAGAAGATTTTTTTTCTCTTTACTTCTTTTTATAATCATGATTTATTCCTAACTGTCAAGATTCTTTTCATCTGGGAACTGTTTTGGTTATATTTTTATATGCAATTTACAAAACAGAACCGTCATGTATCCAGGTACCCTGCGCCTGCCTGCTTTACACTCTTATGGGGAGTCTGAGCCTCACCTGACAGCGCCGGGGGAAATGCAGGCATCAGCCATCAAATGAATGCCAGTCCATTATGAGACACATTTGCACAAGCACACTACACAGTGAAGGAAAGTGCAGTACGTGAAGAATATGCAGGCTGATATGAGTAGGATGTGCAAAGTGACCAGAGACAAAGACTGGGCTGGGATTTAAACACGAGGCTCTCGAGCCATCAGGCAGCACGGACCTCGAAGGGAGCTCCATGATAAACAAGTAATCGTAAGAGGCATGTACCAAATTGCTCTTTCCTGATAAATTTTTGAAGGGAGAAATGGAAATACTAAAGTATTCTTTGGTAAACATATTTATATTTACTTGTAAATGAAACATTAAGAATAATACTACATTAATTTCTTAAACATAAATTATAAAACTACCATACCTGAAAAGGCAAGAAAGAAAGTGCATGCTCTATTAGCAACCTCATCAGTCGCTTTGAATAAAAGATAAACTCATCGCGGCTCGTCTCTTTGTTTCTGAGAAGAAAGGAAACAGTGGAAACTGAGTCAGGTCTTACAAAAAAAAAAAAAAATGACACAAAGAAATGCAAGAGGATTTTTGTTCTCCATATTTGTCTGAGCAATACGTAAAATGCTGTGCATGGAAGTTGCGTGCTTCTATCTGCAGATGTGCTTCAACACAACACACATTACTGTTATTACTATAATGAGAGAGGCAATCACTGAAAGGTTTACCATAAAGTCAATTTTTTTGAATTCCTTGCAGAAAAATATTATTGATTGGTTATGTTTTACGATAAAGAAGGCAAACATTTCGAAGAATTTGAAGTACTGTAATTGAAATCCGTAAGCAATCAGTTGAATACAAATGTTTTAAAATTTTAATTTCCAGCTATAATGATTTTCAATTTGAGTCTGGAATTCTGGTGGCAGTTAACTTCTGCTAATTCTCATTTCAGCATTTATCACAGTTTTACTCTTTGGTTTGGGGTGATGACTTCTCAGGCTTATGGATTCAATCCTAGAATGTCTCCAAAATATAGAATAGTATTGATGATCATTTGGTTTCCGTGTCATAGCAATTCTGCTCATAACCCTGCACACATTTTTGCATCTTGTTTTGCCGACAGCACGTTTTCTGTTTCTTGACTCTCAACAGGTACACCTTTTGATTTTGTTGTCAGCTTTGCCTTCCGGTTTTGTGACGGTATGTCTTTTGTAACTGACTTCTGGGTGTTCACTTTAAGGCAACATCTACAGCTTAGTGCTTTGGATTTGACAACAGGTACCCTGACATTCAATATCGACCCTCGCTACAGTTTCCCACCCAAGTATCTTCTAGTTCATCAGCCACACTCAAGCAGGGCTTGACAGCAGCCAATTCAGGGACTAAAAAAGCAAGTAGGTGTTTGTCCATGGTGCGCTCCAGCAGATTATCATGGATAACGTGACTGGCACAACACACAGAGCCTTCAGGTCTGTACCTTGGCCTTACAAATTAATTAAACCTGCTGGCCCAATTTGTACCTTTAAAAGGCCACCGAAAACCTGATGATATGAAACAGCATGTAGAGTAATATTCTTAAAATCTTTCTCTTGTTGTTGACTCTTTCTGACTAGGTCCCTTTGACGTAATTCAAGATTTAGAACTGTAATTTATTTGCAGTTTTCTAGCACAACATATTTTTATCCTGGTTTATTGTTTTCATTTGTTAAATCGAGTCTATGTTTCATGCCTGTGGTGTTTTTATGAATATTTATTTATTAAGCATTGTTATCATATCAAGAGACAAAAAATCTCTTCTAAATATGTCTTCTACTGACTGACCCGGGCCTGGCCCTTCAGGTAGAAAGGGCTGTTTGCTTCCTTATGTACATCACAATGGCTACTATCACTTACTGTTCACCAAAGGTCCTTCAAAACTTAACCACACAACTGCTAAAACCAAAGTACAAGCAGTCCCAAGTGTACAACCAGAGTTTTCTTTCAGCCTTGCACCACCCACTTAGTGGCACTGTTGCCCACAACACATCTTGAGAATCCTTTGGGTTCCATGTTCAAATACAATAATGGAGATGAAGAGCTTTAAAACAATATATTCTCATTGTGAAATCGGCCATACTGTGCTTATCCTCACCAAGCAGCGTCCTGAATATACTAAACTAGTCATTTTACTTTTCTGTCCGAGTGAACAATTAATTGTTTAATTCAAGTTCAGTTTAAATTTTGCATTTTGCTTTATGAAGAACTGAGATACAATAAACAGTAAATGATAAAAAAAAAGTTTACAACAAATGCAAATACATTTTTAGAGTAGGAACAAGATAAATGTTACTTCACATGCTTGTATATTTGTACCCTTACATAAAATGTCCTCCCCAATTCAAGAATCAGTTGTATTCCTCATTTACATGTCCTCTACCATACAGTGATGGAGTTCCATCCAGGTCAGTAAATTAACCACCACTTTAAATTCAAGCTTAGTTTACTTATTCTAAGAGAATGGAAGAAATTTGCTTCACCCAAGTTACAAAAAAGGTAGTTTCAGGTGCAGCAGAAGCAGAAAATGCTTCAGAATATTCCTGTTGCTTTGTCTATGCATCAACTATTGATCTTCTAAATATGTGTTCTCAGAGACTGAACACGGGTATATTTTTATTACCCTTCAGTTCATAGATTTCACAAGCCACTCACCTGATAATGGTGTGCATCCCCCTGACCTGTGGGGTGCTCTCCAGAACACTCAGGGTCTCAGGAAGTGGCTGAGACTGGTGTGCTGAAGCCAGGGCGGCCCTAAGGAGACACAAAACAAGGGTGCCATTTACTTGGCATTAGCCACCAGATGAAAGCCTTCTGTTGTGCTGAAAGTGACATGCTTGGATGAAAACACATCTGAAGGCATATATCATGGACCGCTTAAATATAATCCATTGTTTACATGCATTTTCAATCCACAGTTTTATGCCATGGCCTTGTGTCAGCAGTATGATGATGGGTGAATGAAGGTGATCTCAATTTTGTAGAATACTGTGGGATATTTAGCTTCAAGGCGATGCTGAAGTATGATAAATAGACAAACCATACAGTACATTTCTTCATGTCACAGGAGGGCACAGATGTGACTCAAAATCACACCTTAAAGATGCAGCTCCACTGAGAGCTTCTGAGATCAAAGTAGGATATTAAAAATAAAGTATGAGATGACACCAGAAATATTTTATTAATAGCAGCAAAATACACAGAAAACTAAAAGCCTTTGTCATACAAATGGAGGTTTTAACTTAAGGCAAAATTCAACATATGCTAATGGCTGCCAGCTATAATCCACAATCCTAACATAAATGATAATGTGAATATAACTAATGAGCAGAGTTGAGTTAGTTCAATGTGGCACATACTAGAAGAGAAACTGAAAATCAGCACAGCACATGTACAATGATGTACATGTTTTTAAATGTTACCTTCACGTGTAGGATGCCTGAATGCACTTGGTGGATGCCATTTGCCAAGCTGACTTACAAGCTCAGGAAGCATTCCATTTGGGTTTTCTTTTAATTATTTTATTTGTATGGAATGTTATTTTCTTCAACCAAGTCTAACTTATACAATGGAGAAGATTAACATTACAAGCAATCAAGTCAAAATTAACAAAACACAATTCATCCCCCACCCGAGAGAAAGAGTGAAGAGCCAACAACCAGAGCAAATCTTTAAAAACAACAAGGAAGGGAGAATGTCCTTTTCCCCAAAATAAATGCTTATTTTACAATGTCATTAATTAGATCTTGCCATATTTTAAAAGGTTTTGAGCAGATCCACTAAGCGAGAATTTTATTTTTTCCAATTTCAAATAGTATAGAACATCAGTTACCCACTGACTTCTAACAGGCGGGCTGGGATTCTTCCAGTTGAGAAAGATAAGTCTACATGCTAATAATATGGTGTAGGCAATTACAATCAATTTGTCCTTCTCCACTTTAAGCCAATCTGAGAGTATACCAAACACGACTGTTAATGGGTTAGGAGTGATTGTGACACCAAGACTGTCTGATAGGCAAACAAAGACTTTTGTCCAGAATGATGTTAATTTGGTGCAAAAACAAAATATGTGGCCCAGAGAAGCTGGAGTTTGATTGCAACGTTCACAGATTGAATCTTGCTATGGTTACATTTTGGATAATTTTAAACAAGATAAATGTGATTGATAAAAGATTTTAAGTTGAATGATTAAATACTTTGTGCATATGGAGCTGGAGTGCATTCCATGGGTGGTTGCCTTCTACTCTTTTTCTGAGATGTTAAGTGAAAGATCCTTTCCCCACCAAACCCTAGGATCTTTGAAAGGAAGGGACTTTAAGATGTTTTTATATACTATTGAGATGCTGTCCCGAGTCTTCAAGACTAATCAGTATTTCATCTGGAACAGAAATGGGTGGGAGGCGAGGAAAATTTGTTAAGTTTCTTTTAGCAGAGTTTCTGATTTGAAAGTAGTGGAAAAATTATGTTGATTGGAAGTTACATTAGAAGGGTAATTGTTCAGAATCTGCAAAGGCATTATCTATATACAAATCTCTAAGTCAGGGGTTCTTGGGGACCCCCATGTGGCTGCAGGTTTTTGTTCCAATCAGCTTCTGTTTTAAATTAAATTCCTTTGCTAATTAAGTGAACTGCTATTTCCAAGATTCTCTGTTTTGGGGACAATATAGAAATTAGAAGACTAAGCATAATTATTTAATTCTTTTAATAATTCTTTGCAGTTATATAGCGCTTTTCTCACTACTCAAAGCGCTTAGCAGTTGCAGGTTAAGGGCCTTGCTCAAGGGCCCAACAGAGCAGAGTCCCTATTGGCATTTACAGGATTCGAACCGACAACCTTCCGATTGCCAGTGCAGATCCCTAGCCTCAGAGCCACTACTCCGCCAGTGGTGCATGGTAAGCATGGTAAAAAAATTATTAAAATGTACTAAGAAGTTATATGTGAATAATCTTTTTTCTTTTTAACAATATTGTCATCTTCATTTTAATTCTATTTTTCCATGTGTTCTAATTGTTTAATTAATCCATTATTTGAAATGAGTGGATCTGATGCTAAAGTAGTTACAGCCTTTCACAATTGAGTGTTGTTTGCCTGGGTGTCTGCTCATCTCATTTTTAATTGTCATTATGAAGATACAATGAAGGGAGCAAATTATGCAGAGAAAGGGCAAAATATAATTAAACCAACATAGTTAAGCATTTAAATCTATGGCAATAATATAAATCTTTCTAAATGTCTTATAAATGTAAAAATCATGCTTCTGTGCTTTTATGAATGTAGAATAATAGAAGAGAAAAATATTAGCTAATTAAATGAGATCAGTGTTATCAGTTGTTGTCACTGATTATGAATCTGGATGAAACAAAAACCTAAAGCCACAGTGGGCCCCCAGGACCGTGTTTTAATCCTGGATGTTTTCAAAACATTAAATAATCTGTAGGTTTGAAAGGGGAGAAGAAGGTGATTATCATGTAGAGATACAACAGATAAAGTTTCTCTGAATTAAAGTGCTTCCTGCATTGGTTCCATATTCTGAATGATTGATGGGCAATTGGATCATTGGCATATTGACGATAACTTGCATTTACTGAGGCATAAAGCATGGCATATAAAGAGGTATTGCAGGATTTCACTTCTATTGCAGACCAGGCTTGTGTATATTCACCAATTTGTGTTCATGTCCAAATCTTTATAATTTGTATACTTGCCACCCAGTAATTAAATTGAAGGTTAGTGCAATGCAATCTTCTGCTTTAGGTATATCTATTTTCAAAAAAATGAGATTATAATTGAGTCTAACGTCTTAAAGAATGAGTTGTTAATGCATATGGGGATGCTCTGAAATAGAAAAACCAGATTGGAAAGGATGTTCACATTGACAGTATTGATATTCCCTGCTAATGTGAGATGCACGGTGGACCATTTATTCACAATTTGTTTGATTTTTTTCCATGCTGATATCAAAATTTTATTGAATAAGTCTTTATATTTACTTGTGATGTTTACCCGTACGTATTTAAACTGTTCTGATAAAATAAATGGGTAGATGTCCAGTCTAGTATTGTGTGCTAGAGAATTCACAGGAAAAAGCACACTTTTAATCAAACTAATTTTGAGTCCAGATATCTTTTGAAATTGTGTTTGTGAGTCTGATATACAGTAATCCCTCGCTATATCGCGCTTCGACTTTCGCGGCTTCACTCTATCGCTGATTTTATATGAAAGCATAACTAAATATATAACGCAGATTTTTCGCTGCTTCGCGGGTTCTGCGGACAATGTGTCTTTTTACTTCCTGTACATGCTTCCTCAGTTGGTTTGCCCAGTTGATTTCATACAAGGGACGCTATTGGCGGATGACTGAGAAGCTAACCAATCAGAGCACGCAGTTAAGTTCTCCTGACTGAGAAGCTAACCAATCAGAGCACGCAGTTAAGTTCCTGCGTGCTGAATGCAGTGTTAACCAGGAAGTCTCGTCTCGCTCATTCAGCATCAACGTGTTTCGCTGTGTAAAGAGTTGTGCTCTTTTGTGTTTATCTTTGTGCATAGTCAAGCCCTTCATTATGGCTCCAAAACAATCTGCTACTGCTTCAGGGGCCGTTCCCAAGTGCAAATGGAAGATGTTAACAATTGCCGAAAAGGTAAACGTTTTGGATTTGTTGAAGGCTACGATTCTTTTTATTTAAAAAGTAGGAAAGGAATATAAGATCTACGGCCGCAGTGTCCTTTTAACCAGGGTGCAAAACGAGTTGTAAGTGGATATAATAAGGCAGTAGTCTGGATGGAATCTGCTTTAGGGATTTGGATTGAAGACTGTCAGAAGAAGAACAACGGCAGTGCTACACAATCGCCTGAAGTGGCTATAAGCAGTAAAATTAAACTCATTGTTATCGGACAAGTCATCGTGTCATTGTTGGTGAGTAACCATAATTAATTTTCTACTTACAGTACTTAGTACATGTATGTACGTTTAGTGTCACTGTACACACATTTATTGTATACTATTTTTCTTGCATTGTACGTATTTATTGCTGGTGGCCTGTCTATCGTAATGGCTGTAACATATGTGATATCGGAGACACTCAATATCTTTAAAATATTTAGGTTTTACTGTATATGAACAGTGTGTTTATATACATAATTTCAATGAATCTTACCTAATATCTAAGAGAATACAAAGGGATTATGCTGTATAACTCTGCGGGGAATATTTATAAACAGTGTGGGAGAGTTTATAAGGGCTTAAAATATATAAAAATAACCATACAAACATATGGTTTCTACTTCGCGGATTTTCACCTATCGCGGGGGGGTCTGGAACGCAACCCCCGCGATCGAGGAGGGATTACTGTATACAGTACCATATGATAGTGATATTTTCTGCATTTCAAAAGTGAATGGCCAATGCACACTACAAAAAGCGATAATGATGGGGGCATCTTTGTCGAGTACCACATTCTAGTTTGAAGTAGTCTGAAATAATGTTCTTAATACAAACAGAAGCTTCTGGACTGGTATAAAGTAGTTTGATCCATGCACACATGTTTGGGCTGAACCCAAACTTGTGCATTGCGGTGAATAGGTAGCTCCATTTAACTATGTCAAATGATTTTTCTGCATCCAAAGACAATAAGATTTCTAGTGTGTTAGATTTTACAGGTGTGTCTGTCTTTAATAAATCCAATTTGGTCTTGTGATATTACAGAAGGAAGCACTTTTTCAATCCTTCTTGCTAGAACTTAGGAGAGTATCTTAACATCATTATTTAGAAGTGAAATTGGTCTATATGATGCACATTGTAATAAATCCTTATTTTTCTTTGGAAAAACGGTAATTAGTGCTTGATGAAAATCTAAGGTGTAATTTAGTTGTTTCTAACTTCTATAAATGTTGCTTATAATAGTAGAGCTAACTTATTTGAAACTTTTTTATAAAATACTACTGGGTAGCCATAGGTTCCTGATGCTTTCCCACATTGGAGTGAGTTTATAGTGTCTACAGGAGAAAGTAGGTTGAAATGACACCTGTTATTGGCTAACTAAATAGTGTCTAGTAATTCAGAGAGTGTCAGAGGTTTATCCAGATACTCTTAGTGAAGAGGAGATAACTGTGGTATCTGTAATGCATCAAAAACTCACTAGAGTGTGGATTATCTCCTTTAAACTGAGTATATATGGATTTACAGTACTCTCTAAATGTGTGGGTTATATTTTTATGGTCAATGATTTTATCTTTATCTGTGTTGATAATTTCGGTAATTGCAATGCAAACCTCCTGCTTGTACTTGGGTTTTAGAAGTGAAGCGCAAGCAGATCAGTTGCCTTGCTCAGGTTCACACAGTGAGATTGAACTATCAAATCTGAAGTTTGTTTCTTTAGTCAATCAGTAACTACATTAGTTTTATAAGTTACTGTACGCAGATGGCCCACTGTTGCTTAGTATCTGTTTTCAACATTTATTTTTATTCATTTTCAAGAACATTTAAACCCAAGTTAATTCCTTAACATTAATACAATGTTTGGCTTATCAAATAAGCTCCAACAAAGTAATTTCTTTGCAATGGAAAAATGGTTGCAAATGAAGTGTGCTGGTAATACAACTTAATGAGTGAAACTACTGTACTAACTGAGCTATAAATATGTGAAAATAAAAAATGAAAATAAAGGCATTATATTAAGTTTAATAATTGGTGTCAACTCACTAATGCATCTCATTCCCCAAAGATAAAGATATGATTGTAAACCGATTGTAAACCCAGCCATTCACCCACTTACTGAACTCACTACATTAGATTTTAGGACTGTGGATGCCAGGGCCTACATGAGCAGCATCATGTGTAAGTACAGAGACCACCTCAGATGGGGTGTAAGTCCACATGCACACACCACACACACACACTCAATTTAGAGTTTTATAGGCTTATTATTTTCATGTGTACAAAGTACACTGAAATTTTTATTTGTGTGTGCTAATCAACATGCTAAACATCACCAGTGATCGGTGCTATAATTAGTTTTTAGAACTATTTACCTTAAATCTCTTGTCTTCCTTACCTGAAATACCTTTTTATGCACATCTTTGAGTATGTGAAGGGAAAATTGCATTGCTTAGAAGAAAACCTACATGTACATGGTTGGAACATGCAAATTCTGTACAGACAATGAGATCCAGTTTCCTGGAATTCTCAGGTTGCAGCTTTAATTACAGTGCCACCATGCTACCCTAATGGTACCTGCTTCTGATTTATTGGGCTACCACTGGACAATTAAAAACAGGCCATCAAAGGGTTAAAATACTACATGTGACAAAATGAGACTTGCTGCTCAATGTGCACATTCAAACATTCTGCAAAGCTCAGGGAAACTCTGACCCCATGAAAAGACTGACTAGCAATGTGCAGCGGCAGACAGAAGACTCATGCAGGTCCTTCAAGAAGAAGCAGCTTTTTTTTCCCTCCTCCCCCAAAGAGGTGCTCTTCTATCGTGTTAGCTCTAAGAAACTACAACATCAGTCTGCTGTTGGAGGAGCAAAGAGCGTGGCTGGTTACAAGATTTGACAGCCGTGAGCAAGAGAAGCACCCCAGGTCTTAATGTTTGGATGATGCCATCTGATATGCCTGTAAGCGTGTCCAGCTTTAATTAGAGTGTGCAGAGTACCACTTCAGATTCATTCTTTGAAGAACCATTATGGTTAATTACATTTAGGTTTATGTACACACTGCATAACACACAAGTTAGTGAGGAAAAAAAAAGTAAAAGGATGAAGTTATTTAAACACATCAAACATGGTGTACAAACTGTTATTTCGATTAGTCAGGATGGGATTAGGCATACAATAATAAAAACATGAGAGTTATTTCATAAAACTGAAAGACATGTAAAACTGAAATAATACTTTGGTACTGTTTTCAGCTTCTGTTATTATTATTACTGTTATTGCTGTTGTTGTGGGTGTTATGTTTTATAACTTTATAAGATGGTCACAAATGTATAAAAGACTGCTTTGTGTTCAAAATCAGAACTTACTTAATTTAAGCTTTTATAATTATTATTGCTAATAATATCAACATTTTTGTTAAGTACAAGTATTATAATAGTTTATCAAATATCCACTAAAGCATAAAAGAATGATCTCGATTGCTTTTTGTTCAAAATCAGCATGACTTAATTTTAGTTCCTATAATAATAAATCATCGTCGTCATTATTACTGTGGTTTTTGTTAAATACAAAATATAACAGTTTATCAGATCTTCATTAAAGCATAAAATAATGATAATGACAGCTTTGTGTTCAAAATTAGCGCAACTTAATTTTAGCTCCTATAAACAATAATAAATTATTATTGTTGTTAAGTACAAAATACAATGGTTTATCAAAAGTCCATTAAAGCATAAAAAAATGAGGTGACATGTTTTGGGGACTTAGTTTTAACTCCTATAATAATTATTAATTGATGTTACTAATAACAAAATATAATAATATGTCCAATAAAACCTCCAAGACTCTAGTGGACTGCTTTATGTTCACATTCAGCACATGAGATATTGACAAGTCCATTGTGGACTATTATCATCATATGCATTTACTCAAAATATAAGTTGGTCTACAAATAATCAGAACAATTAATTTATGTCCCTAGAAATATATATATATTTTTTTTTGGTAGGATCTGCATCATCGTTAACCGTGGCTAAGGGGCTGCAGCTGTGCCATCACCTTTTGGTTTTTGGTCACCTTTTCCTTACCTCCTGTTAAACACTGTAGCACAGAGTCTCCCTTGGTGGTCTCTAGATCTCGTCACTGACGTTTCAAAGCATTGGCAATAAAATGGATTCTATATAGTAATGAGGTACATTCTTTTTCTTTTCTAAGTTATTTGACTTTATTTTTAAAGTAATTTTAAAATTGTGCCCTCATTCAGTCATTGTTTCTTGAAAGTGAGGACTAGAGGAGATGATGGAGACTTGAAATTTCAGCAAGTTCCTTTTTTCTCTCTTTTTAAGCATTTTCCCTCGGCCTCTGATTGTGTTTCATCACATCTGGAAGGCGCCCATTTCGATTGCTCTAAAACACAATCGGTGCACTCTTGACTGTCTGCAGGCTACCAGAGTGTGTCTACATCGCTTTAGAATTTGTCAGGTTTTACTGAGTACAAAAATCTTATGTATGGTGTGGAGTATAATTATCTTGATTGGCAATCTTTGCTTTTGACATTAAAATGTACTGTAATGTAATTGGGCCATGACCAAAGGAAAAAAAAAGCTTTGTTTTAGAAATTTCAGTTTCAGCAGATTTTGAGGAAGAAACACAGATTGAAAATTGGGTCACAGAGCTAAGATGTTCACTCCACACAATTAAAAGACAAACCATGCAATATAAAATGATAAGGTAAGGTTCTCACATGTCCCAGCGCAGCTTCCTCTTTTCAATATGGAGAATTTAATTCAGGAGACAGGAAAGGACAAACAAAATGACCGCAGAAAGAGAAAAACAATACAACATCAAAGTGTAAAGAGCTAAGTGAGCACTCTGTGGCATCTTTGAAATGGAAACAGCCAACTGGTGCAGTCATAACAGGACTGACATGTATCTAGCATCATTATATACAAGAAAAAAAAGAGAATTACTGCATTGTGTGTCGCTTCAGATGTTTTTCATTTTTGAACACTGTCATTTTTATAACTTATTCTGTAAGATTTCAGAATCATTGGCTCATTGAGAGATGTCACATATAGCAAACGATCTGAGTTAACAGTGAAGCCCCCGTGACTTCCTATGTCTCTAAAATATTCTTTTGTGGGCTGAGCTGTAAATGGAAAATTGATCTCTGCCCCTTTCTAAAGACATTTCCTTTCTTACTTTAACCAAAGATAAGCACACACCTTGGAGGTATGTGACAATACATGAAAACAAATCACAAAATCTGTTTTAAGAAATGACTAAACTTCTACTATCAAATAATTTGGAAATAAAATAGACATAGAAGGCCAGGGGGCAACTGTAAAATACAAGAAAACAGACTTTGATGGAAGTACATTCTGTGGTACAGCAGTCTCCTGCTTTTCGGCACTGCAGAGGCGAAGTCAGTCTAGAAGTACGGCCAAAAAAGAGCCGTTTACTGCATGAGGTGTTCAATATCATTTATTGGATTTTAGCGGTACGTGAGAAGATTAATAAACACAACTTCTTATAGGACTCCCTCTTGGAATGTTTTAACCTAAATGTCCTATTAATTCAGCACATCCCAAAATAGTGAAATTGTGAAAAGACAAACTATTTAGGAAACTACAATTAAGTCCTGACTGAAGACCTCCTGCAGCGACAGATGAAAGTGTGCATGTAAGCAGCAATGTGTCTGAATTCTACGTTAGGTTAATTGAAAAAAAAAATGGAAACTAGATCACAATATATGTTAAGAGTCTATTCGAGGAATAAATTCACACAGTATGTTAGCAACCTGTTAATAAACACATAGGTATAAAACTGACATGATAAACTTCACGGCTGTGCTTCACTGTCACCTATATAATGTGAGTAACAAATAACAAGGCCAAGTTTGAGTAGACGTCTGCTGAAAAGACGGTACACAGACCTCAGTGATATACTGTAAATTGGTAACAATATAAATAAACATGACCAGTTTCACAATGTGATCCTTTAATGGATTCTGATCAACATCCTTCCTTAAAACCTGCAGTCATTTTTAGGTGTAGCCTAACTAATTAAGGGTTTAACATGCAGGCTGTAAGCTACTGAAAAACACAAAGCACTTAATGCACATGGCACCTTTCTCCCCACATTCTGGGAATGTCCCACTGCTGCTGTTCTTTGGGCTTCAATTGCTCTCCTCCATCTTATCTCTCTATCGCTTTTCCTTGCTCTCCTTCCACTCTACTATTGTTAGATTTCTCTTCTCTTTCCCTTCACAATCACTGCATTATTTCATTGGCCACAATAGCGGCCAAAGTTCTAATAGTCTCCCAATGGAAGAATCCTGCATCTGTCTCTTTCTCAGTCTGACAATCTAGCATTATTAGAACGGGGTGCCTGTATTAGTAAATGGGAAAGTCTGACTATCTGTCCTCCCTGGAACATCGGACCTTACTTTTATTCTATGTTAATTAGTGCTCCCTAATTCTATTTTCTTATTTATTTTCTCTCTTTTCTCTTACTTCACCATGTAAAGCAGTTTGAGCTACATCATTTGTATGAAAATGTGCTACATAAATAAATGTTGTTGTTGTTGATCACGTCATGGCCGACTGCAAATCCTTGATTTCAATCTGACACTTTTCTATTAGTTTTCTTTCCTCAAGTGGCCGTGTGGGCCTCTGGGCGCTGTCAGTGACCGTGTGTGCCATCTACTTTCTTAAACAGCTCCGGGTTGGGGTGGATTTTGGGTAGGTGCTGGTGGGAGTGTTTTTTTTTTTTTTTCCTCTTCAAAATTTCAATATGAAAATGTCTTCTCTTTTGTTACTTTACTATTTGTTTGACAACAATAAAAATTCATTAAAAAAAAAAACAACGCCTTGGACACATGTGCCAGCTAAAAAATAATAAAAATTAAATAATTAAGATTTGTGGGTATAAATGGAAATTTCAAAATTTCAATATGAAAATGTCTTCTCTTTTGTTACTTTACTATTTGTTTGACATGAATAAAAATTCATTAAAAAAACAAAACAAAAAAACAATGCCTTGGACACATGTGCCAGCTAAAAAATAATAAAAATTAAATAATTAAGATTTGTGGGTATTAATAAAATCTGATAACCATTATTTAAATGACTTGTTTTAAGGTTTTATTTAAGAAAATAAGTATGTGTTTATTTTCTGGATGTTACCTGCACTACATTTTAAAATTGGACTTGTAAACACAAGTGCTCTATGTAGGAGTAAACAGTTGGGGAAGGTTTACTGCCAGACAGATGTAGCAGAGAAAGCAGAAAGAAGCAGCTATTGGCAAATAAAAATGATTGCAGCCTTTTATATAAGTTTGAATGTGTTGACTGCTATGGGGTTTTGCCCAACATCAGTACATATTAGTTTTTATATATTAAGGCTGCAGTTTTTTTTTTTTTAATTATATACTTTAAAGAACAAGCAAAAGCTATTAAGTATATTTTATATGGCAAATTGCTGTCAATTACTGGCACAACTGTAGTAAAAAAAACACTGCAAATCTGTCGTGAACCAAAACACACAACACGCATTTCTGTAACTATACAGCGGTGTCTTTGCTAACATGCAGCACTCTGATCTCCCACAGAGGGGGCTGCCAAAGCAACGCAGGGCTTGCTAGGTACACCCAGAATGTGCTTCCTTGTGGGTAGACAAACGCGTGCAAGACTGTGTTACCATACCTGACACTGAGCTCACGCTGCAGCGAGTTACAGTGAGAAGGCAGTCCAAGAAATGCACATTCACAGAGAAAAAACAAAAATTAAAATGAGCATTCAGCACTTCTTTGTTAGTATTATCAGCACAAACAAATAATGTGGTGTTTAGTTACATAGACATGCACTACGTGAAAAATAGGATGCTTCTGGCTTGAGTTTGTCTCTCTGTTTCCCAGCATGTCTAGGTAACACTCAATTTTGTTTATTTCCAAATATTTATCAGAATATCTTCTAACAAATCATTCATTTTATTTTTAAACATTTTCTGGAGTTTATGAGCTTGCAATAAAAACACAAACTGGAACAAGATGTCTAAGGCTTATTTATAAGTGAGCAAGGTAAAACTTGTGAATAAATTTAAAAGACATTGCAGCACTCGGACTGTAGATGTGTGTCATGATACAGAACATTCAAGCCCAAGTGCCTCAGTGGCCTGCAATCAGTTTAGTAATTTCAAACTAATTTCTGTTTTTAATAACACCGCTCATCAGATGACTCAACCGAAGATAACGTTGCGTTACTCGTCTATGAAATTCAGAGATGATTACTGCTCTCAGACACATTAGTGCACAAATGGAGATTCAGTCTTGGCTTTTTCCTCAGGGCATCTTGCTGGCAGACTACTTTATAGTTAAACAAATTCCAGATTTTAGCCTGTTCACTTTTTATGCATAGTTTTCATGTTTTCCATATGTCTTTGTGGATTTTTTTTTTTGCAGCGTACATCCCAAAGACATGCATGTTCAGTTACAAGTGAAACCTAAATCTGGCCTGGTATGAGCGAGAGTGGTCGAGGGTCGAGAGACAAGTGCTTCCTTCCTTGTGTTCACAATTCCTTGGAAAGGCTACTGTAGCCCCAAAACATTGATAAATGAACTGATTTACTCATTAACATTTTAAACTGTTAGATAACAATGAGGTATAAACAACATTGCAGTCAACATTTGTACCCATGTGTGTGCCTAAATATATAAAGCTGAATGCGTGTTGGTGTGTTTGTCTGGTATTCACCCTTTCTCTATCACACTCTGTATATGGGAGACCATGGGCTATGATTTATTCTGAAATTTGCCCTCCTGACGAACTTTATTTAGTGACCACTCCTGTGCTTTATTAGTGAAGTGCCCTAGGTGGCATGATTGGACTTGGCATAGGCGTGTAAAGCTGCACCACACAGTGGGTTTATTCAGTGACATTTATGAAGATAATGCAGAATTCATTTTGTGACAACACCTGCACTTTACTGCTCTCTGGGTAGCACTGAGCACCTCAATAAGTTTACCCTAAAGCAGCTGTTTTAACATCAAATTAGGAAAAAACAGATGCAGATTAAGGTCCATCAAACCTTAGTTTTTTCTGAAAAGCTAACCGTTTGTAGAAGCTTTTGACTCAGCTCTGTAATAACAGGAAAAAGACACTGAATTCATGAACATGCCACAGTTACAGCATCAACTGTTGAGAATGAACAAACACCTGAAGCTGGCATTCTACCAGGGCTGCCAATTCTGAAGAGGAGCCATAATCGGCAACTGTAGCCTAAGGACTGTAACATTCACAAGCATCAGTCTCAATTTTCTATATTTTAATCAATCTATCAATTCTTTTATAGTAGTCATTTCTGAGACTGCATACAAAGAGCAAGAAAAGCCATTAAATGAAATGAGAAGTTCAGTCAACAACAAGCAGTGACCTCAAGTGAAAAAATGGATTCAAACAGAAACATGTGGCTGCTGTAGCATTCTAGGACTTGCGGAAGTGAACATACAGTGAACCATCAACTAGAGAAAGGTTTATCTAATTATAGCCTTCATGCACCATTTCAAAGACATTTACTTAACCACTCCAACAAGTTTAGGTAAGTGGCGTCCATAAATAATCAAACTGTGTAACTCCTGTTGACTGCTACTTCGTTTAAACAGGGAGTCAGTTAGATTGTATATAGCTATTAACTGGGATGGTACACAGTGGGGAGCTTGATGCCTTTCAGCTCCAGAGTCTCGGGTTCAAATCCTGGGATGGGTAGAGTTTGTACATTCTCTTGTTTCTGTGTGTTTCTTCTCCTTTCATCTCAAAACTATGCATGTTAAAAGAAATGGCGACTATGAACAGCCCCACTATGAATTAATTAATGAGCACCCTGTGATGGCCTCGTCCTGTTCAGGGTTGGTCCACACCTCTGATTAGGAAATGGGTGGATTGTATTTATTGCTGCAAGTTATGACTTGTGTTGAAGTCAAAAATACCTTAGTGCTCCATATGATAATACACTGCGGAGTGTGGTCAAGTAAAAAACAGAAATACTGTATATGTGGCACAGATGAATGACCATCAGTTTTACAAAAATGTAGAATGTTTAATTTAATAATAGATCTGTTAATAACAAAAGTATCTGGATTTTTTTCTGTCAAGTTAAAACAGATGTTTTGAAATAAGGTGTTTATAGTCACTTATCATGGCGACATGTTGCATGTTGGTGCAAGAAAGAATTTCACTATACTCTGTACTTGTGAAAATAATGACCATATAGTTAGAAACTATAATTTCTCCAGTAATGAAAGCAGAAATTTGAAAACAATAATAATAATAATAATTTTCAGAAACAGTAAATTGTTCCATTACACAACAATGTACATACCGTGCATCCGGAAAGTATTCACAGCACATCACTTTTTCCACATTTTGTTATGTTACAGCCTTATTCCAAAATGGATTAAATTCATTTTTTTCCTCAGAATTCTACACACAACACCCCATAATGGCAACGTGAGAAGAGTTTACTTGAGGTTTTTGCAAATTAATTAAAAATAAAAAAAACTGAGAAATCATATGTACATAAGTATTCACAGCCTTTGCTCAATACTTTGTCGATGCACCTTTGGCAGCCTCAAGTCTTTTTGAATATGATGCCACAAGCTTGGCACACCTATCCTTGGCCAGTTTCGCCCATTCCTCTTTGCAGCACCTCTCAAGCTCCATCAGGTTGGACAGAAAGCGTCGGTGCACAGCCATTTTAAGATCTCTCCAGAGACGTTCAATCGGATTCAAGTCTGGGCTCTGGCTGGGCCACTCAAGGACATTCACAGAGTTGTCCTGAAGCCACTCCTTTGATATCTTGGCTGTGTGCTTAGGGTTGTTGTCCTGCTGAAAGATGAACCGTAGCCCCAGTCTGAGGTCAAGAGCGCTCTGGAGCAGGTTTTCATTCAGGATGTCTCTGTACATTGCTGCAGTCATCTTTCCCTTTATCCTGACTAGTCTCCCAGTTCCTGCTGCTGAAAAACATCCCCACAGCATGATGCTGCCACCACCATGCTTCACTGTAGGGATGGTATTGGCCTGGTGAGGAGTGGTGCCTGGTTTCCTCCAAACGTGAGCCTGACATTCACACCAAAGAGTTCAATCTTTGTCTCATCAGACCAGAGAATTTTGTTTCTCATGGTCTGAGTCTCCCAGGTGCCTTTTGGTAAACTCCAGGCAGGCTGCCATGTGCCTTTTACTAAGGAGTGGCTTCCGTCTGGCCACTCTACCATACAGGCCTGATTGGTGGATTGCTGCAGAGATGGTTGTCCTTCTGGAAGGTTCTCCTCTCTCCACAGAGGATCTCTGAAGCTCTGGCAGAGTGACCATCGGGTTCTTGGTCACCTCCCTGACTAAGGCCCTTCTTTAGATGGCTGGCCAGCTCTAGGAAGAGTCCTGGTGGTTTCGAACTTCTTCCTCTTACGGATGATGGAGGCCACTGTGCTCATTGGGACCTTCAAAGCAGCTGAAATTTTTCTGTAACCTTCCCCAGATTTGTGCCACGAGACAATCCTGTCTCGGAGGTCTACAGACAATTCCTTTGACTTCATGCTTGGTTTGTGCTCTGACATGAACTGTCAACTGTGGGACCATATATAGACAGGTGTGTGCCTTTCCAAATCATGTCCAATCAACTGAATTTACCACAGGTGGACTCCAATTAAGCTGCAGAAACATCTCAAGGATGATCAGGGGAAATAGGATGCACCTGAGCTCAATTTTGAGCTTCATAGCAAAGGCTGTGAATACTTATGTACATGTGCTTTCTCAATTTTTTTATTTTTAATAAATTTGCAAAAATCTCAAGTAAACTCTTTTCACGTTGTCATTGTGGGGTGTTGTGTGTTGAATTCAAAGGAAAAAAAATGAATTTAATCTATTTTGGAATAAGGCTGTAACAACAAAATGTGGAAAAAGTGATGCGCTGTGAATACTTTCCAGATGCACTGTACACCACAGGGATAACTGTAGCACTTAGGCAGCATGGTGACGCAGCAGTTAATAGCTCTACAGACCTGGAATCCACTTTGTGACCACTTACATGCTCAGTGTTTGGGCATTTTTATGTGTTTTTTGGTATTATGAATATTATTATTATTTTATTTAAATATTATTTAGTAGTATTATGTACTGTATATACTGTATGTCTCTGACTTCATTCCTTGTGTTTTAAGTATGGAAACACCAGAGGCTGGACCATCAAGGTGTCACTGCTAAAGGCCACCCTCAGCTTTTATCTTCAGATTGAGGCGATACTCCCTCAAAGTGTCATTGTGTGTAGTGGATTGCAGATATTTAGTACTACTCTTAATTTTTTTTATTATTGTGGGTTTATTCTGCATTTTTGGTTGCTGTCCATTGGATTGCGGGTTGCACTTCTTAGGTTTGGGTTACCTTTTTGGCAAACCCTTTTTGCCTCATTTTATTCCTTTTTGCCTCTTCTTTTGGCATTTGTCCTTTAAAACCAGAGGCTCCTGGTTATCCTCTCCTTTGAAGCACATTTTTATGCATTTAATGTATTTTTTTAAACTTTTCAAAACTTTGCAGGCCTTGAAGCCTTCTTTTTGAGTTTGGTGCTAACCTACCAAGGGTGAGTCTTGCTTCTAGGCAGACTAGTCGAATCCTGGCGTCAGATTTATAAAACTTGTGTACACTGAAAAAGAGGTTCCAAAATGTGTGTCTGCAGCTTTCCACACAAACGTCAGGATTAATAAAAGACAACTTTGTCCCATCCACAAGCAACATTTGAGATAAACTGGAAAATGATGTCACCCTTGATGAAGCAGGGAAATGCAGTCAAATCAGCCAAATGATGAATCGCCTGCATAATTCATGTCACTGAGCCGTTATTATACTATATATAGTATTGACATGACCAATGCATTGCACCTCAAAAGTGGAAATTATGATGCAAAGGCTTTATTTTAGTTCCCTTTCAAGAGGGTTAATGCTGTATAAAAGAAAGTTCTTTTTGGGGAGTTGACTGACAGGTCAGGAGTATCTTAGCCAAGCTTTACTCTGTCATGTCCGCTGTGCTGGAAGCCATTAACTGACAGACAAGGCGCTAAATCCAGCTCTTGTACAGTTTTGGGTGCACATACATAAAACATGTTTTTGCCAACATAAAAAGGCAATTCACAGCAGCGTCCAATTCTCTTAACATAATCTAATTACTTACAGTAACTGCATTGATATTGTAACAACAGCAGCTAGGGAGAAGGAAGTTAGGAAGTTGCTTTTGTTAACCATGAGTAGTTACATTCTATTAACAAGAGAGAGTCATTTGTGATGCCAGGATGAGACTGACAAACATCATGGCTCAGTGGCCGTGATTCATTTATTTTGAGGCAAAGTCAGATATGACCGTACTGTACAGTATTTGGTGGCTGGCTTGCTGGTAAGGTAATTGGCAACCTTCAGTTTTTCATATTGCGTGTTCTATTTAATGTAGCAGCAATTACATCATTACATGAGACAGGTAATAGTGGCTAGCCACTCAGACGCTGGCACCTCATGCAGTTCCCAGACCCCCAGAACACAGAGGAGAGGCGCTATAATGCTGTGCATGCTCTTATGCTCTCAGTTGCAGAGTGCAGCCAGATACTTTTGAATGCTTGGGGGACTCGGTGCATTAGGTGGGCGGCTGCTCTACCAGCCAATGAAGTTCTGCAGTGTTGTGATTGCATATGTCTGAGGCTAATTAGCATAGTCCATATATGGATGCTTCAGGGTGTTTGAGGGGTGTTCATGTATGTCCATTTACAAGATGATTGTGATTTATAACAGTAAATCACATTGAAATGTGTGGACACCAGGTTTTATAAATCGGATTTTGTTTGGCGTGTGCATCTTCCCGTTTTTTATGACATTTGCATACTCCCATTCTTGAATCAATGAAAAGTTTTATACAGTAAATGAGACCCCCGGTATGGGTGTTTGCTTGTTTTGAAGCCAGTTCGCTCTTCTGCAATCTTTGAGTTTCATTATCATTAACTCCACACAGAGTGCCTGAGCCAAGACTAAACTTAAGACTTGGGCGCTTTGAGGAAGCAATACAAACAACTGTGTCACCCTGTTTTAGTGCAATTGTCTTTGAAATACCCTGCAAAGTATGTGAAGTTTACAGTTGTAATGATTGTCAATATATTTTTAGTTATCTTTTATCATTTTCTAACATGCTAAGTGAAACAGAACATGCTGTTTTTTTTCACCCGTTACAGACAGTGTCACAGCCAAAGTCATCACACCACATGCCTCCATCTTCATTTCTGAGGTTTGTGTCTGCACCTTACCAAATACCAAAACTGAAGTAGTACTGCTGGTCAGAAGCCACAGGCCTGGTTTTCTTTCCAGGAAGGTTTTGATCCATTATTAAAACTGCAAGAGAAAACTACTGAGGAGCTCTTAATTTATCTCTCAATTTAAAAGGTACTCACCTCTTCTAGTTGACTGTGAACATGCTGTACAATAAGGTCAATGGCAACCATATTTCCTCCACCTTTAAATTAAAGAAAAACAAAAAAAATAGTGCTAATGAAGAATGTAGGTTTTCCAAAAAAAAAAAAAAAAAATCAACAAGAAAAAAAATATCAATATGTAAAAGAAAAGGCTTTAAACTGCCTTGGAAAGATTCCTTTGAAAATAGCATAATCTTCCACTGTGGTCATTAAAATGTACTGAAAATTCTCATGAACAGCAGGATCTCAATAATATCATAAAACAAAAGGTGTATTTTTTCATTCCTGAAAATATATGAATCTAAAGAATTATGCTTAATGATAATAGAAAATGTTGATGTGTAAAGACATGCAGTAGTTAAACTTGTGGGTGTGTGTGTGTTTAATATATTGCTCAAAAAATTAAGGGAACTCTTAATCATTACTGTCTCTCCCCAAGTCAATTACACTTCAAGGATATCAATCTGTGCAGTTAGGAAGCATAAGCGATTATGAATCAACTTCACCTTCTTTGGTGCAAATGAAAGTGACAACAAGTGCACTGGAGAGGCAAGACAACCCCCAAAAGAGAATGGTGTGCAGGAGGTAACCACAAACAATTGTTCTCTCCTTATCCTTACTGACTGAGTCATCTCTGGTTTTGTATTTTGCTACCTGCCCGGGGTTTGTTTCCTGCCTTGCGCCCTGTGTTGGCTGGGATTGGCTCCAGCAGACCCCCGTGACCCTGTAATTAGGATATAGCAGCTTGGATAATGGATGGATGGATACTGTCCTTGTAACCACTGGTAGCATGACAAGGCACCTACAGATGATTCAGGTTGTACAGATAGTCCAGCTCCTCTGGGATGGCCCATCCATGCATGCCATCACAAGAAGGTTTGCTGGGTGTTGTCACACATGTGCGCATGAGAGGCAGCTAAAGTGCTTGAGTAAGGACAGTTCCGAGACATACCGGGATGTGGCAGAGTGCACTGACTTTTTTTCTCCCTTGCCTGCAGACCATTCACGGGAGATTCCACCTGGTCCTCTTGACATCATTTCTGGGACCAAGCCTATGGAAGGAGACCTTGACGGCTCCGGCCCCTGTGATGTCACGTCCAGGCTCGAACCAATGGCTGAAGACCTTCATGAGCCTGACCCCTTTGACTTCACTTCCTGTCTTCCCCTTTAAAAGCCTCCACTTTTTCCCTATTCCCTCAGTTCTGTTTTGGACTTGGTTTTGTGCACATCAGTGCTGTATCTATTTAAGCAACTTTGCAGCCAGGAAAACAATTATACGGGTGGCTACACAAATATGTAATATTCGATCATTTTCCTCAATAAATAAATGACCAAGTATAATATTTATGTCTCATTTGTTTAACTGGTTTCTCTTTATCTACTTTTAGGACTTGAGTGAAAATCTAATGATGTTTTAGGTCATATTTATGCAGAAATATAGAAAATTCTAAAGGGTTCATAAACGTTCAAGCACCACTGTACATACAGTATATATACAGATATACAGTTAGGTCCATAAATATTTGGACAGAGACAACTTTTTTCTAATTTTGGTTCTGTACATTACCACAATGAATTTTAAATGAAACAACTCAGATGCAGTTGAAATGCAGACTTTCAGCTTTAATTCAGTGGGGTGAACAAAACGATTGCATAAAAATGTGAGGCAAAGTATTTTTTTTAACACAATCCCTTCATTTCAGGGGCTCAAAAGTAATTGGACAAATTGACTCAAAGGCTATTTCATGAGCAGGTGTGGGAAAGTCCATCGTTATGTCATTATCAATTAAGCAGATAAAAGGCCTGGAGTTGATTTGAGGTATGGTGCTTGCATGTGGAAGATTTTGCTGTGAACAGACAATATGTGGTCAAAGGAGCTCTCCGTGCAGGTGAAAGAAGCCATCCTTAATCTACAATAACAGAAAAAACCCTTTTGAGAAATTGCTACAATATTACGAGTGGCAAAATCTACAGTTTGGTACATCCTGAGAAAGAAAGCAAACACTGGTGAACTCAGCAACACAAAAAGACCTGGACGTCCACAGAAGACAACAGTGGTGGATGATCGGAGAATCATTTCCATGGTGAAGAGAAACCCCGTCACAACAGCCAACCGAGTGAACAACACTCTCCAGGGCATATCGATATTCAAGTCTACCATAAAGAGAAGACTGCATGAAAGTAAATACAGAGGGTGCACTGCAAGGTGCAAGCCACTCATAAGCCTCAAGAATAGAAAGGCTAGATTGGACTTTGCTAAAGAACATCTAAAAAAGCCAGCACAGTTCTGGAAAAAACATTCTTTGGACAGATGAAACCAAGATCAACCTCTACCAGAATGATGGCAAGAAAAAAGTATGGAGAAGGCGTGGAACAGCTCATTACCCAAAGCATACCACATCATCTGTAAAACACGTTGGAGGCAGTGTGATGGCTATGCGTGCATGGCTGCCAATGGCACTGGGACACTAGTGTTTATTGATGATGTGACACAGGACGGAAGCAGCCGAATGAATTCTGAGGTGTTCAGAGACATACTGTCTGCTCAAATCCAGCTAAATGCAGTCAAACTGATTGGGCGGCATTTCATGATACAGATGGACAATGACCCAAAACATACAGCCAAAGCAACCCAGGAGTTTATTAAAGCAAAGAAGTGGAAAAATCTTGAATGGCCAAGTCAGTCACCTGATCTTAACCCAACTGAGCATGAATTTCACTTGTTGAAGACTAAACTTCGGACAGAAAGGCCCACAAACAAACAGCAACTGAAAGCCGCTGCAGTAAAGAGCATTAAAAAGGAGGAAACCCAGCATCTGGTGATGTCCATGAGTTCAAGACTTCAGGCTGTCATTACCAGCAAAGGGTTTTCAACCAAGTATTAGAAATGAACATTTTATTTCCAGTTATTTAATTTGTCCAATTACTTTTGAGCCCCTGAAATAAAAGGGATTGTGTTAAAAAAAATACTTTAGTTGCCTCACATTTTTATACAATCGTTTTGTTCACCCCACTGAATTAAAGCTGAAAGTCTGCATTTCAACTGCATCTGAGTTGTTTCATTTAAAATTCATTGTGGTAATGTACAGAACCAAAATTAGAAAAAAGTTATCTCTGTCCAAATATTTATGGACCTAACTGTACATATACATATATATACATATACATCCATCCATCAATCCATCCATTATCCAACAGGCTATATCCTAACTACAGGGTCACGGGGGTCTGCTGGAGCCAATCCCAGCCAACACAGGGCGCAAGGCAGGAAACAAACCCCGGGCAGGGTGCCAGCCCACCACACATATACATACATATACATATATACATACATATGCAGCTACATAAGCAATGCAGCTTTTTGCCTGTTGATTTTTCTTCCATTGTCAAGGGCAATATTAAGTGAGCTCATAAAATAACACATACCTCGTGGGACAACAATGTCAGCCAGACGCATCGTTGGTTCGATGTACTGTTCAAAGGCAGGCTTCACAAACTTGTTGTACTGTTTGATTACACCTTCAATGTCGCGGCCCCTCTCAGTTATGTCTCTGCGTAGGCGACGAACCAGACGGATATCTGAGTCTGTGTCAACAAATATCTTCATGTCTAAAAGCTAGAACAAAAATAAACCTAGATTAAAAAGACAAAGATTACCAGCAATATTTGATGCAATGGAAAATTAGATGATGATAAGATAATTGATTTCCATTACAAATACCACACACCTATTTCTGAAGAATGCAGAACACTGAGTCAGTAGACTGGTCAACAGAATGAAAAAATAAAAGTGCATGTAAACTGTTCATCACCCTGACAGAGCTAACATGCATAAGAATTAAAACAAAATATTACAACCAAGAATAATAAAATATTAGGTTGCTGATAATGTTATAGCATTTTTTCCACTATTAGAAAAACTGATGTTGCTACTCTGGTGATTACAATATTTATCTGTATTTGTTAAAAATAACCAAGCTGCTGTGGGCAAGATGGTAGATTAGGAGATTTGCAGGCAGATGAAAATGTTGATAAAACCTGCTGGATGCCTGGTGGAGCAGTTACTTAAATACAGAACAGAACGAGAAATCATTCTGAACAATTCCCATTTTAATTACTTTGCTTTTGTTCAGTAGAAACAAGACAGAATACTGTACATGTGTGTGAATGAGAGGGAGGTCAGTGGAATGGTGAGGATGCAGGGAGTAGAGTTGACGAAGGTGGATGAGTATAAATACTCAAATACAACAGTACAGAGTAATGGGGATTGTGGAAGAGAGGTGAAAAAGAGAGTGCAGGCAGGGTGGAATGGGTGGAGATGAGTGTCAGGAGTGACTTATGACAGACGGATATCAGCAAGAGTAAAAGGGAAGATCTACAGGAAGGTAGTGAGACCAGCTATGTTATATGGGTTGGAGACGGTGGCACTGACCAGAAAGCATGAGATGGAGCTGGAGGTGGCAGAGTTTGCTTTGGGTGTTACGAGGATGAAAAGGATTAGAAATGAGCAAATTAGAAGGTCAGCTCAGGTTGGACAGTTTGGAGACAAAGTCAGAGAGACAAGATTGTGTTGGTTTGAACATGTGCAGAGGAGAAATGCTGAGTATATTGGGAGAAGGATGCTAAGGATAGAGCTGCCAGGGAAGAGGAAAAAAAGGAAGGCCTAAGAGAAGGTTTATGGATGTGGTGAGAGAGGACATGCAGGTGATGGGTGTAACAGAGCAAGATGTAGAGGACAGGAAGATATGGAAATACTGTAGATGATCCACTGTGGGGACCCCTAACGGGAGCAGCCAAAAGAAGAAGCTGCATTTGGTCTATCGTGTTGGCCTACTGTTACAGTCTTGTGCATTGTCTAAATTGCAGTGCTTCCGTATAATATCTCTTGACACTAGAACTTCAGTAATAAAATTAGGTTATAATACTTCACAGTTCCAGTGTCATGGGCTGCAGTCCTAGCCTAGTCAGTATCTGAGTAGACTTCAAATGTTGTCCCCAAGTGTGGCCAGGTATCTCTTCCCAAATCCCAAAGGCCGATAAGGAACTCTCACCCTGCACTGAAGTTAGCGGGTTTGATAATAAAGGATTAGCCGAGGAGAGCCAGTTTCGGACTTGACCAAATTCAAATGTGCATGCTTACAGATCTTAAGTTTGAAGCTTTTTAATCTCTGAGGTCTGCTTGTGCCTTTCAACCAGTCTGCAATTTTCAGTTGAGCTCTGACCTTTAAATTTTCTTTAGAAATACAAATGACTTGATGGAAATTGTTATCTTTGCTTGCAAAAGTGGAATTCTTTGTAAAGTATTTACATTTTAGCATCCTTAAACATGACTTTGAAATGCACAAGTGACCACTGTTGTTCTGCTTTTCTTTGTCAGATGTGCTATTCCCATTGGCTTATTCAACTCTCTTAGCCTTTGATGTTTTGCAACAAGGTGTCAATAAGTCGATTGCTCACACTGTCTTTCCCTGTCTGAAAATGCACAATGCGCTGTGGGAGTAATAAACATGTCAGGGTGGCACCATTTGCAGGCTCTACTCATAAACTGCCCGTGGTGAATGTATTTAAAGATAATCGTCTATCAGGCAGCTAAAAGGACTACCCTCTAAAATTAGTAGTTCAATCGCAAAATTGCAGATTTTGTTCTAAGCTCAAAACATTTGGATTAGAGTTAAATTAGAGAAATGAATAGACGGAAAAATTACACAAACTAATTTTTTTGTGTATTTCTGTGCATATTTGAATATTTTAGGAAGACACTATATATTGGGGGCAGCACGGTGGCGCAGTGGTAGCGCTGCTGCCTCACAGTCAGGAGACTCGGGTTCGCTTCCCGGGTCCTCCCTGCGTGGAGTTTGCATGTTCTCCGCTTGTCTGCGTGGGTTTCTTCCCACAGTCCAAAGACATGCAGGTTAGGTGCACTTGCGATCCTAAATTGTCCCTAGTATGTGCTTGGCGTGTGTGTGTGTGTCCTGCACGGGATTTGTTTCCTGCCTTGCGCTATGCTGGCTGGGATTGGCTCCAGCAGACCCCTGTGTAAGGATATAGCGGGTTGGAAAATGACTGACTACATTTTGGGTTTCACCCAAACCCATTTTCACTGCATCATAATTAACCTGAAGTCATTTACAATTGCATAAAACTCTAAACTCGTTATGACACAGAGACATCCTTAGACTCTCACTTTGTTTATCTGAGATGCTTTGCCAAGTTTTTGATGAAACCATTTTAAATCTGAGCTTGTGCTGGGTTATTTCTAATGGCAGTACTCTTTACAGCAGGTAAAGTGTATGCCAGATTGAAGTTAAGTTTGGACAATTTAAGATTCTCTATATTTTTATCCTGATAAACGCCTTGGTTGCTTTATCAAACTTTTTGGGGTATTGTCATGCTGTTGTATGAAACGCTGGTGAAAAGGTCTCAGGGTGTAGGTCAGACTGGAATTACCTTTTTTGCTTTGCTTTGGCACATGAGAGCTTGCTAAAAAGCAAACTGCCAGTCACTCTTAAATCCAGCTCAAGACTCAGTTCTCTTCACTGGACCTCTTTGCAATGCAGCCTCAGGGCATTAACTGATAAAAAGAGTCAATCACAAAGTGCCACCCCAGAGATGTCTCCTCAATGCACCATTTAAATACTTGGGATGATCAAACAGCCATAACTTAATGATTGGCAATCTTGATGGACAAAATGTTACACCAACTGGCAACCAAATGGTTGGGCTTATGTCCACCCAAAAAAATAATGGCAAGACATATATTCCTTTTGTTACATAGGGTGTGGCCGTAACAAAGGTTGGAGCGATCTCTTTTACTCTGAGGGGTTACCTGGTGCTGGACAGGAAGATGGGAAGACTTGTCTGTATTGGAGTAAGACGAGGGTGCCATCGCTAAAGTGAAGCTAGGTGTACGAGCAAGCGAGAGAGAGAGACAGAGACCACATGTAAAAGCCACACGTTCATCTTGCGAAACACAGGAGTTGACTGATCACCAACTGCTCAGTAGGCATAAGATTTTTATGCTAGCAGAAGAGTGCACTATTTGTAAAACTGAAGAAAAAACTGCAGTACCAGCCAAACCAGAAAGTTCTACCAAAGCGAAGATGGAGAATTTCTCCTAAACAAAAAAAGTTGAGATTAAAATTTTAAACAGAATGTCATTAAACTAAGTTAATTCCGATTACTACTTAATTATGTTTGATTTGGTTTTGCCCTTACCATTACATTTGCAGATTAACTCCGAATTAAAAATTTTTAGATTATTTTGAGAAACATAATCATGGAAATCAATTTAGATCAGATAACACCAAATTATAATGTAACATTGAAGAGGCTTTGGATACATAGCTTCAATTAAAAAAAGTGATTAAAGTGCATATAAACTCACCCTGGTTTAATGTAACAGCTCAAGCTCTTAAATTAGAATATCGAAAACTGAAGTTTTCGAATTGCTTGGACAGAGCGTGTTAACAGCATTAAAAAGCTCTCTTTATAGCCTGTTTAGACTACTATTCCAGATTAATAGTGTGACGGACGACCAGATATCGGACGGACGCCTTCTTGATGGAAGGACTGTGGAAGAGAGCTTGCACGGAGTATTATGTCCCCTGGAATGGCAGAGTGTAGTCCCCCTGGATTGCTGCAGCACCACGGACTTGGAGCTTGAAAGCTCAGCCCTCTTGAGGATGGTGGTCATAGCCAGGAGACTCATGAACAGCTGCAGAGCCCTACTTTGTGGGGCTTTCAACACACCCAGGAGTACTTCCAGACCTTGCTAACGAGCCAACTGGAGTACTCCCAAGTGCAGCATAAAAGAAGCCACCTGCCTTCATTCAGGGAGCCAGAGTTGGGAGGAAGGAGACAAAACTTGCTAGAGGAGGAGTGAAGGTGAAAGACAGACAGACAGACATAGACATCTAGACTCTCCAGTCCCACGCCAAACCAGCAATTGGCACACAGAAAACTAAAGGAATGCAGTGAGCACTGGGTCTCTCTTTATCACATAGAGAAACCCATGTTGTTGCTGCACCTCAGAGCAAAAAGGAAATCTGCAAGAAAAAGAGCAGGTCTCCTAACACTGCATCATGTGAGCCCGTGCATTCACTTGTGCCAGAGGACCACTCTCCACACAGGTGGAGGGCTAAGCTGACCCTGGCTGGGCATGTGGCGGAGCAGGACATTCCATCCTGTTTCTGAACCTGTGGGTTGTAGGCGCCAGAATGGGGGTGGCTGTGCTATGAGTTCCGCTGACCAGGACATGGCTGGAGACGATAAAAGAGGGCTGCCTACCTTCATTCAGGGAGCCAGAGTCGGCAGGAAAGAGACAAAGCTTGCCTGAGGAGGAGTGGAGGTGAGAGAGAGAGAGAGAGAGAGAGAGAGAACAAAAACAAGAACAAGAAAGAAGACAAAGAGCTGTTTATTTAATTGTTTTTGCTGTACTGTGCTTTGGTACTGTGTGGGGAATGAAGGGAAAGAGTTTCCCACACCTCAATAAAAGCCTTCTGTGTAGCAGGATTTGTGGCAGTCTGTTGTTTGGGGAGCTGGAGAGCCCCCTGGTGGCCATAATAGATAACAACTGTAATAATTCTTGTGAATTGCTTAGAATGGTGGCTAATCTTAACACTTTAATGCTGAACTATAATGCAAAATACCTACAAACATTTGTAGTGCAGACTTAATGAACTTCTTTGATGAGAAAATTGATAATATAAGATCCAAATTTATTAGCGTCACCTTGCAAACTTAATACTGAATTAGCAAACTCTATTTAACCTTGTGCACACCAGTTTAGTAATTTTAATTTAGTAACAGAACAGGAAGTCATCAATTTAATTTCTAAAATGAAACCTAGTACTTGTTACTTGATCCAGTCCCAACTAAACTAGTAAAAAGCTAAATCAATATTCTGCCAGTACCAATTCTTACCATTATTATCAATAGCATTACTAAATGGTACAGTTTCTGATGCATTAAAATTGTCAATTATCAGACCATTATTTAAAAAGTCAGATCTAGACCCTCATATGCTTAATAATTACCCTTTCTCTCTAAAATACTTAAAAAAGTACTTGCCACACAGCTTCAGTCTCACCTTACACATCACGATTTATCTAAGAAATTCAAGGCTGGGTTCCGCACCGGTCATGGTACAGAAACGGCACTAACACATGTTGTAATGGACATTCTGATATCCTTTGATGATGGAAATTCCACTGTAGTTATGTTGTTAGGTATATCTGCAGCATTTGACCATTCTATTTATTATAGAGTCAGGAAAATGACATTGGGCTCACAGGCACTGAGCTTGCCAAGTTTAGTTCTTATTTATCAAATTGTTTCCAGTACATACATAAAAGTATTCCACTGTTACATTCAGAAGTTGGTGTGGTCAAATATGGTGTCCTGCAGGGCTTAATATTGGGATCTTTACTGTTTTACTTTACATGCTTCCACTGGGAACTATCATTAGAAAACATAACATTAATTTTCACTC
>JANRMT010062856.1:69348456-69410344 GCA_026402145.1 Polypterus bichir lapradei
ACTATTTGGTAATTTACTCAATGTGTCTGTGGTTCTCTGTGTAAAGAAAAGTTTTTCTGATATATTAAATTTACACTAAACAAGTTTCTAAATGTGTCCCTGTGTTCTTGTTAAATTCATTTTTAAATAACAGCCTCGATCCGAGAGAATAATTCCTTTCCTAGTTTTAAAATTGTTCATCAGGTTACCTCTTGATCTCCAACTGCATAAACTGAAGAGGTTCAGCTTCTTCAGTCCTTCCTCATAGCTCATACCTCTTAATCCCGGAATCAGCCTAGTCACACTTCTTTGGACATTCTCTAGCACTGCCATGAATTTTCTTGTAACATAGAGATCAAAACTGAACACAGTACACCAGGTGAGGCCTCACTAGTGTCTTATGTGAGTTTAGCATAACCAGAGCTGTAAATGGAAGGCCATGAGCGTAAAGGAGAATAAAGGACCAGGAGACAAAACCTTTCACCAAAGGACTAGCAGTAGTCAAAACCAGGAATGAAGCCATTGTGTGACAAAGCCCAAAACATATAACAAAACTGGATAGCCTAGCCAGAAATCTATTATGACCAAAGCGATTCAGAGAGGTGTAGTAACAAAGATTTTTAGTTTGTATCCTGGAAGAAGGTTTACGGGCTCAAGTAAATGAGTTTCTCCACCGGACCAGGGGTTGGCGCTGTTCTCTAACACTTTCCCCTCTTTTCCTCTGTAGCCCATCAGAAAAACCAGCTTCCTAGAAATGTCACTTCCGCTTCTGGCCCTGTAGAGCTCTCCTCTTCCTGCCTGCTAGATATACAGTATACAGCAACAGTCATGTTCTTCTTAATTTTCAGTTCTGTATCGGACTCAAGTCTGTAAAGACATATTATTGTTTTATTTTCAAGTATACAGGGTGGAATCCCCAACTCTTTATGATCGTTGTCTCTCTCTCTCTATTGTACAGTCCACAAACTTGGACACTTACTAGCATGCAGCTGGTTTAAATAGTGATGTACCAATGACATCAAGTGACAGGACTTCTGGAAAGCTTAGCATGACAAAGGACAAAAACACAAATGCTGGCACCGTTAGGAAAACAAGATGGTGTCGGAATAAAACAAAACTACAATGAGAAAATAAAAAGAAACAAAATTTGGGTGCAAAATAAATATATACATTTGAAAATTACATGATTCAGAACTTTAAAAATACAAGGTCCTGAACAAAAATGTATTAAGTTTTTAAATAATTCACAAAGGTAAAAGCATCAGAACACCTTTGACTTGTACGTATTTGTGGTCATGGAGTGGTGTACCGCCCTGGTGTGCTGCTAGTAACTGAAGAGTGGTAGGCCACGGACACAAGATTACTAATAGGCCAGAAGGTGAAAAGTTAGTCTGGAAAAAAATCGGGAGTGTGCTCCCCTCGACTTTCTCGTATACTGAGATAGAGAAAAAGGTCGTCAAAACCATTTCCAGTTTCGCAGTATTACTCAAATATCATATGTCTTTGTTTCTCATCATAACTAATTGATAATATCGACAGACAATCATATATCTCTATTTATAATCAAACTTTGTATTAAAATATTTTCGCACTTAGGGAGGCTGAAAAAGGTGGTGGATTTTTTTCATGATTACATATGCATTACTTAGATTATGTGCAAAGTAAAGAGTTATAGTCACTTAAAAACACAGAAAAAGTGTTAGTATTATATAATATTTATGTTGCAATAAATTGCTATGGGTAAAACTGCATTTAGCTACATTTGTTTATAATGATGATGGTGGAAATAAAAAAAAATCTAAAATTAAATGTATTATTAGGATCATGACGGGCATGTAGCAGCTTATTGTTCCCATTACATCTTTATATTTACTTGGCATGTTTAATGCTTACAAATTATTGTTAAACTGATGATGTATAAATATATTGAAAGAATATGCGTTATATTGAATACAATTTTTAATATTGTGTACACATTTATATTTCCATGATACAAAAAATTCAGATGGTTGTTTAAATAAAATACTACTTCTGGTTGAGTATTTTTCTCAAATTGCATATCTGTTTGCTTTTTATCAGTATAAATATCTATACAGAATTTGAACCATTTGCAATTATAACCATAGTTTACATGAAAATTCACAAAAGTATTCAGTTAAAGTACCATTTCCGGTTGCTGGAAGTAGCCCAAAAGTTGCTAGGATTCCTTATTTTTGATTTAAAGCAGGTGTACAAAATCTCATTGATCAGGTTAAAGCGTTTTCGAGTTATCGCATTTACAAACAAACACACAGATGGACATAATTTCAAAAATGGTAGTTTTGGACTCAGGAAGGTTTAAAACATCAAGATTCATCAAAATCTCAAGGTCGAATTTTATCGCAATTCTTATACTCTCTCTATACTATGTATGTGAGAAAGTAACAAAAACAAAACCGAGAATTCTTTTACTAGGGAACACTGCAGGTCTTTTCAAGTGCGAATCCACAATCTTGGACATCGTATGAACTGTGGCGCCCATTTCTACTGCATCAAGCGTGTGACATCATGACAGGCAATTTCTGGGAAGACACCAACAGCAGACTGCCACGTCAAGTCAACAGTGCCACAAAATGATACCGTGATAAACACTAAAAAACATAATAATAACAAATGTTAACTTTACCTTAATGGAATTATTGAAGGAAAACAGTTATAAACCAGAATCTCTGAATTACAAAAACCTCCAAATCTGGTACACTGGTATTCAGAAAAAAATGATCTTAGCCAAAGGTGTGCCATATCGTAACAGGCAGGAGTCTATCCCAGCAGCATCACACAAGACAGTGACCAGCAACGTGTGCATCACGGGGACCTCTTACACACACACACAGAAGTTCAATTTAGAATCAACAATTAACTTAACAAGAGTAGCGCAGGGGGTCAGCACTGCTGCTTCATGGGGCTCACGTCATCGGTTCAAGTCCCCTGCCCCATCTTTGTGCCATCTTTGTGTGGGTCTTCCTCCTGCCAGATTGTTCTTGTGTCAGTGTGTGCATGAGTGGGCCCTGCAATGGATGGGCACCCCATCCAAGATTGCCTCCTGCCTTGTGCCCAGTGCTGCTGGGATATACTGCAGCCCCACGTGACCCTGAAGTGGGTTTGAGAATGTTATGCAACATTAAATAAGCTATCAAGCACTTTGTAATGATTATTAAACTTTTAAGGAAAATGATGGCAAACTGGAGCACAAATACCACGTAGATCAACTTTAAAAGCAGTCACCACCACATACTAAATCAAAAATACAAAGCAATAAATACATGTTCACAATTACAAATCAACTGAAAGAACCTGAAATACAAAAGTACAAAATAACCAGACGAGACATTTTGCAGGTTTTCTTCACATCGGTCACAATAAAGCATGCCACAGTGCCACTGTGGACTCCTGCGTTACAACTGCAGCACGCACAATGTCCGACTAAAGCAAGTCCTCTCCAACATCAGCACGTAGGATTTTCTGTTGTTATACTGTGTTTAAAAAGAGAACCGAGAACCAAATGTTTAAGTGTTTTCATGGCCACATTTTCACTCTTATGCTTCCATACCAACCTCAAGTGTAAATCCTGTAACTATAAACTTCCATCAACATTGAAAGCTCACAAGCTGGCATATACAGCACACAAAAAAGGAGAAGAGGAGAAAAAAAATTCAAGCTTACCTTCCATCTGACCTGAGAGCCCAACAGCCTGATATCCTGGCTCCAGAAAAAGCAGGGTGAGAATTCATATTGTGGGCACAACACGTGGGTAGTTGGTACTTAACGCAGGCATGGAGGATCTGTCCTTACAGCTAGGGATTAGTGCAAATCAGTGCCTTTGGAAGCAGTGCAAGTGACAGGTGAATGAAGTGTTACTGCCCGTGTGAGTGAACACCTGGAGGGACAAGTGGGGACCTTAGTCTACAGGCGCTGGGACGGCGCGGAGGAGCTCTGTGCACCGTCATGGTGCTACTGAAAACATGAAATGGCAATGGCTCTTCCAATGTCCGTGCTGTCAGAGAGTATAAGAGGATAACCTACCCTGCAGATTATGTTCATGACGTGTTATTAATAGCTGCAGGCTCGTAACAGACCTGCCTCCAGTAACATGCACAAGCTTGTTTTGGAGTCGCGCTTGTCATCTGCTCCTGACATTCAGTGCATTCCCAGCTCTCGGGAGCACCACTGTAAACAACAAAACCAGACGTTAATCAATACGTACAGCAACAGAAAACACGAGCAGAGCAACCTCACCTTTGAAACATTCTGATTTCTGCCTTTTACTAGTTGTGCTTATTTGTGTTGTCCTTCCTGCAAAGTGGGCCATGGCTTCCATGCAAATGTTTGAAACTCTATACCATCTCAGCTGTGTTGCAGCCTTCACCCCCATCCCCCCACAACACATCCCACCCTAATGCTTAACCAATATAGACCCCTGAGCTGAGTCAGAAGTCCACCACGTCCACTTCAGAATCCACGGGTATAGCTTGACCAGAAAGCCCTGTGCAAATGGGATGGAAGATGTCAGGTAAGGCCTGATTTATATCTGCATAAAGGCAAAACAGTCTGAGGGTGAGCTGTGAGTGCAGTGATGAGGAGGAGGCATTGGGACAAGTGGACTAGAGAAGTAACAGGCATGCAGGCGGGCGTTAGTGAGGTCATCTGATCTACGGCTGACCCTCGGTGAGTGACTGTGGGTGGACTCTGTCGTCCTACAACTGGGCTGAGTGGCTTCTGAAAATGGATGGACACATGGATGGATGTAAGAATTCAAGCTGAAAGACTTGCATGGAAAGTTTCCCCCTAAACATTCAAACAACTTCAATGCAAATTTTAAAAAATGTTGTGGGGCATCCCAATCATTTCTGCTTGTAAACATAGCCAGTTTTCAAAGAGGTCTGCTCTGGCATCACTTTAAAATCTGACATGTAATCCGCTACGATGCTGCACACCCCACTTAACTCATGTAAGAATTTACAATATTGACGGTTAACAAAACTCAATTCTATGATTGCAATGAAACCTGCAAAGCTAATCAGAGCTCAGATGTCAGCTATTCTAAACACGTCTGGGAACATCTGGATAAAATATCAGTGAATAAAAAAAGGCCACGAGAAAAAGGGGGACTGCTGATAAAATCACAATCTGTGCTAACTCAGTCAATATACTCTCAATAAGCGTACTTCCACTTACAAGTCTAGTGTGTTATACAAAGATATCAAAAAAACATGAGTTTAACATTGAGTTTGTACTTTAAATATATAAAACAGTTGCAGCAATAAATGGTTGTTCTATTAAGGCAAGATGCTGTTTATCAAGCATAGATCAAATCAGCCAAAGGTAGTCAAAAACCCAGAAACGTTTCCTGCAGTTTGGTCAAGCGTGAGCTCGTACTTCACGGTGTGTGGAGGTTTGAAACTTACTTCTGCATTTTGATTCATGAGTGGAAGACACACAATTTTTAACTATGCATGTATTTGTTTGATTTTAGATGACCACCTTAGCATGTTGGATAGAATTCAGGCTCTAAACTGGCCAGTGTGTCTAGAGGAGTTCTGGAGATAACCGCCGATCCCCTTGAGTGACACTACAGAGAGGCTTTAAAATGGCTGGATGGACTTGGTCAATGGTCAGCTCTGCTGCCTTTTAGCTCCAGTGGTCTCAACCCAGTCCCTTGTCAGTGTGCTGCTCAGCTTGTTCTCTTCAGGTCTGCATTACATTCTCCCCCAAGCTCTCTGCTTCTCTTTGTTCTGTAGAACATGCATGTCATATTGTGATGGGGGTTTATATGTCCAGTATGTGTGAACTAAAGACTGACCACCCAGCACTGGCCCCTTAGATGTATCTAATGCTGCAGGAAATATCTGATAAATGTATGGTTTCCATTCTTTACTTTATCAAGTCACATTCCATTCAGTAAAATTAGACTAGGGGCTCTACATCTGCATGTAGGCATAAAAAGTATAAGAAAACAAATCAAAAGTTTTGGATTTTGAGCTCTAGGCAAAGCAGCAAATGCACCTACACATATTCCTAATACAACTTTTGTCATCTTCTGTAATGTAGCATTTGTGATTTTCTCAGTCATTAGTCCCATGTGCATTTCTTCTATAGGATCACACCTTACAAGGTTCAAAACTTCACTTTCACTATTCAGTCCACCAAGCTTGCCTTGGTATCTATTTTCCTTATTGAGAAGATTAAATTCAGCTTTCTGTATACATCTAGCCAGTGCGACAAAGCCATTAAGAAGGTGAACAGAACATCAGGTTATAGAGCACAATGTGTAGACAGAGTGTGCCAAATTAATAATAATAATAATAATAATAAATTTTATTTATATAGTGCCTTTCCCATGCTCAAGGCACTTACAGAATATAAGAAAGAATGGCAGGGTATACAGTATATAGCGTTGTACAAACCAAATAAATAAAGAAGATTACGACAGTGAATTCAGAGAAAAAAAACCCAACAGACAACATAATTGATGGTCTCACACACACACACACACAGGTTACATGAGCATCTTGACAGAGAGGTAAACTGAGAGAAGGGTAATAATGTCAGGTAGAGCTAAAAGCCTTCCTGAATAGATGAGTTTTGAGTTGTTTTTTATAAGAATTCAAGGAGTCAGCTTATCTAATTAATTTCGGTAGGTCATTCCCGAGTCTGGGCGCTATGCAGCTGAAGGCCCAGTCACCCATGGAGTGTAGATTAGTGTGGGGCACAACAGGATTGCCAGAATCAGAGGACCTCAGTGGGTGGACAGGCACATAGTGATGGAGAAGGTCACTGATGTAGTTTGGCACAAAGTCGTTTAAGGCTTTGTAGATTATTAGTAGGATTTTATATTTGATTCTGTAAGACACAGGGAGCCAGTGAAGGCGGAACAGGATGGGTGTTATGTGCTCGCTGCTGCTGGTTCATGTAAGGACTCTTGCAGCTGAGTTTTGAATAAGCTGGAGCTGTGATATAAAATTAGAAGGGGCACCTGCCAGTAGGGAATTACAATAGTCGATTTGGGATGTGATAAAAGCATGGACAAGTTTCTCAGCATTAGAAAAGGAGAGGAAGGAGCGAACACGTGATATGTTACGGAGGTGGAAGTAAGAAAGTTTCTTAATGTGATTTATGTGGGTGGAATAAGAGAGGGAGGAATCAGAAATGACACCAAGATTCTTTGCAGTAGATGCAGGTCTGATGAGATCACCGCCAAGATGGACTGGGAAGGAGCTTATTTTATTAAGTTGCATTTTAGTCCCAATTTGCAGGAGTTTAGTTTTGTTGCAGTTTAATTTTAAAGAGTTCTGCTCCATCCAGGTTTTAATTTCACTGAGGCAAGTTGTGAGCTGAGAGAGCTCTGATGAAGCTCCACTTTTAACATTGAAGTAGAGCCGAGTATTGTCTGCATAAAGATGATAACCCAGTTCATAGCTACGAATAATATGGCCGAGGGGAAGCATATAAATACAGAAGAAAAGAGGGCCGAGGACAGAGCCCTGAGGAACTCCTTGTGTGACTGGGGCTGAGCTGGATCTGCGGTTGCCAAGTCTAACAAACTCTTGCCTATCAGTCAGATAGGACTTGAACCACTGGAAGGCAGTGTCAGAGATACCCAGCATGTTCTCCATTCTGGACAGTAGAATGTCATGTCTGACAGTGTCAAATGCTGCACTGAGGTCTAACAGAATTAAAATGCTGGTTTGTCCAGAGTCTGCTGCCATAAGCAAATCATGTCTTACCCATAGCAGAGCAGTTTCACAGCTGTGCTGCACCCTGAAACCAGACTGAAAGGGTTCCATCAAATTATTAGAGGTTAAGTAATTGGTGAGTTGGGAAGCTACAACACGCTCAAGAGCTTTTGACAGGAAAGGTAAGTGGGAAATAGGCAGGAAATTGTTAAGATTGTCAGCATCAAACACCAGACTTTTTAACATTGGGGTTACAGAAGCGATTTTAAAAGTGAGCAGTACAGAGCCAGTGTCAAGGGATGAGTTTATTATTGTTGTAACAGTCGGGATTATGGCATGAAAGCAGGATTTAAGTAGTGTGCTGGGGATGGGGTCCAGTACACAAGTAGTCGGCCTCATTTTACAAAGCAGGCCATTAACAAAAGCAGATGTGACTGGTGTGAACTTAGAGAAGGAGCTGGATGGAGAGGGAAAACAGGGAGAGATATAAACAGATGATGTATTTATGTTAGTTGAATTATTTAGATCTTTAATTTTGTTATGGAAAAAGTGGAGGAATTCCTCACAGACTTCAGTAGAAGAGGTAGTTGGGCCAGATGCAGGTTCAAATAGTTTATTAATTACAGAAAACAAAACCCTTTGGGTTATCGTGGCCACTTTCTATTATTCTGCCATAGTTGGTGTTCTTAGCAGCAGTTAGTGCTTCTCTGTAAGCTCTTTGGTGGTCAGAGAATGCCTAGATATGCACGGTGAGGCCAGTCTTGGTGTACACACATCTCTATACAATTAACCATTATAACTCACAATCACCTTGTAAATATTTGTGTGCAAATGAACCTCGAATGCTGCCTTGACAAATCCATATGTAAATCATACTAATGAACCTCATACATATGCAATTACGATGCTGTAGAACTTCTTTGGCTGACAGAGTGGCCTCCCGGCAGACACACAGAGACCCCACCACCTCATTCAAGAGTATCTGGCTGTGCTCCACAACTGAGTGTGCAAGATCACGAGTGGCATTACAGCACCTCTCATCTGCGTTCTTGGTGTCCAGGAAAATCGTGTGGCATCTTTGTCTGAGCGGGTAGTTGCTGCTGCCTGGCAAGTGTAATGACGTGATTGCTGCTACGATGAATAGCGCAGGCCATATGAAAAACTGAGGGTTCAGCCAGTTATCCTCAAAAACAAGCCAACCACCACGCACAACACCATCATGTCAGTCAAGGCTACTTTGCTACAAAATAAATGAATCATGGGCTGACCTGTAGGCCACTAAGCCGCAACATTTGTCAGTCTCATCTTGCCATCACAGATGTAACAGCTTACAGTTAACAAAAGCAGTTTCATTCTCACTAGGTGCAAGTGCAATAAAGTACTCCAATTGTGTTAGGAGAACTGGACTCAACTGCAGTTTGACTTTTTATGTTGGCAAAAACATTTATGAATGTGCACCCACACCATAAGAAAACTGGATGTAGTGCCTCACCAGTCAGTTAATGGCTTCCAGCACAACAGGCAAGACAAAGTGAAGCTTGAAGAAAAGTGATGACAGGTAGCCAATATAAATTGACATAAAAACAAAAAAGTCCTTCTAAAATACAGTCTGTGCATCATACTCATTTCTGAGGTGTAATATGTCACATCAACGTACATTATAAAAATGGCGCAGCGATATGAATTATTATGGGTGCAAGTCATTATTTAGTTCGTTTGGCTGCATTTCTCTACTTGGTTGTGTACACATGGTTCAGATTTGCCATAATATACGCACAATCCCCCATCAGGTTTTTTTTTTTTGTGTGGGAAGTAGTGAATGCACATTTCCAGCCTCTCTCTGTGCATACACAAGCTTTATAAATGAGAAGTACTGCATATGGTTTTGGTCTCCAGGTCACAGAAAAAGACAAAACTGCACTAGAAAAAGTCCCGAGATGAGCGACTAGGCTGGTTCAGAAACTGAGGGGTGCAGCTTGAGTTATGTAGAAAGATTAAAGGAGTTGGAGCTTTTCAATTTAAGCAAAAGGAGATGCAAAGGTGACGTGCCTAAAGTTTTTAAAATTACAAAAGGAATTAGTACAGTGCATCTAGGCTGTTACTTTACAATGACTTCTTTACCAAGAACACTGGGATATGGTTGTAAATTTGTTCAAGGTACATCTTGCATAAGCATTATAAACGTTTCTTCATGGTGAGAACCATAAGCATGTGGAATAAATTACCAAATAATGTGGTGGGATGTATGACTTTAGGGACCTTCAAAACCTAATTTGATGTTACTTTGCAGAAATCAGATGAAAGTGATTGTTTAATGAGAACAGGTCATTCAACCCAACAAGGCATACCAAAGCACGGCAATTAAATACTTAGCGGGATGGACAGAGGCAAATGATATCTCCTTGACCATTCTTACTCGTCTTGTTTTGTCCTACATTTTACCACCCATTTCACAGATCTTTTGTGGAGAAAGTCTGTTATAATTCTTTGGTGGAAAAATATACTCTACCACATCTTATTTTTCGCATTTACAATTTTGGTCAAACCAAGTATACAAAACATCACTCAAAGTAGGCTTATATTCTTCTTGTAAACATATATTTTTTTCCAATAAGCAGTTAGGATAAAATTGGAAATCAGCAAACCTAATTAGAACTCAGCTTATTTACAAGCCATCATGTCCCAAGGCAGCATGAATGTTATGAAAAACAGCACCTTCAAACTCGAGTGCCAACTTCAACAACAACATTTATTTATATAGCACATTTTCATACAAACAGTAACTCAAAGTGCTTTACATAATAAAGAATAGAAAAATAAAAGACACAATAAGAAAACAAAATAAATCAGCATTAATTAACATCGAATAAGAGTAAGGTCCAAAGGCCAGGGGGGACAGAAAAAACAAAAAAAACTCCAGACGGCTGGAGAAAAAAAAATAAAAAACTTCAGCAAAGTGGAGACTCAGCTGGAAAAAAAACAAACCAACAGCAAACAGACAAGTTAGAAATCAAATGAGGTGAGGATTTTCAGTGGAGAAGCTCAGCATATAGCATGTTTTGAAGCGAAATCCTGCTACTGTGGGTGATGTGCTCAAATTACACAACATACAATAATCCAATAAAGCAGAATTCTGTAATATTTTCCATTAGATTGCACTTTATACAAATCTTTCAACATCTTTACTGATTGCAAGCCAACAAAAATGTTTTAACATCGATCCTTTCATTAACAAAAGAGTCACACTCCCATTCAAACCCACGGATACAAGCTAAATTAAGGCCATGTCATAGAAGACGACTTTCCCAGAGATTTTCAGCCGTAGCCTTCATTTACATTATCTTAGCAAGTTGGAGATTGATGACCCTCAGGCGTGTAGTCTGAGATGTGACAATTTGGGAGTGGGCTCTGTGTGCGCAAGAGCTGGCACCCAAAATGCTTGTCTGGAAGTACAATGCACATAAGCACCACTGGGTTTTATACCTCATAAACGCTTCTTGATGTCTCCATGTTTCCTATCATGACAGAATGAAAAAAGAACAAAATGAAGGGTTATCTGTTAACCCTTCATACAGCACTGGCTCAGTCAGGCAGCACACTATTGGCTGTCATGAAAAGTTGCAAGCAAGATTATGCTGGAAAGTTGTCACACAGTCAATAAACTTGACATGCCCAGTGATTTTCAGTCGTGTAAATGGACATGGTTCCATGACAAGATCAGCAATTGTTGTCGGCAAGTCTGATATACCATACGACTAGAAGTCACGGGATGTGGCATTGGCTTGAGGAAACAATTGTAACTTCATTTCTAAGTGAAATTATTGCATTCACAAAACATCAGGCAGGACAGCGTTAAAATCTCTGCCGACGATCTTATTGTCAAATTGATGCAACCAGGCAACTCTCCTAAATTTGCACCTATGTTGAAAAACTAGCATTTAATCTACTAACTGGTACAATCTTTAGGTACCTTCAACAATTCTACTATTGCTCTAATGATAATTTGACTGGCACAATTTCTTTTAGTAAACAATCATTTTCTGGACACACAAACATGTGGATGTTGAGCATCTTATTTCGGATTGGAATTTTCTTCCACAGGACGTCACTGATTCTTACGCTGATGGTGCCTGCCTCAAGAATGATCAGGCCATCACAAATTACATGTGACTCTGAGCACTTTTCATCTGGTTAAAAGCTACTTGCTCCATCCAAACTTCCAGATGGCCTTTTTGGTTAAATATGCAATAAAAGGCACAACTGCTAGAGAGTCTAACAGACCAAACCAACAAAACCTCTGTATTTGTTTCACAGATTAAAGGCAAAGTGAATTTTAGCAAGGCCTCCAGCTCGGTAAAATAAAAAAAACGAAACACTGATATTTCTTACCCTAAGGTTCAAAATAGACAAGGAATTTAACCATTTCAAAATCTTGCGACTGATTTATCATTATTTGTCAGATGCAATTCCCTCAGATGACTTAGCAATCCAACTAGAGAACTTGGTCAGGAGGACAACTTACACACTAAGGTGTTAATTAAGCAATTACAATGCTTGAAAGATGGGGGACAAGCTGCTGTCATTACTAAGATGGCTCCAAATAAGTATCATGGAACAGTGTCCAAGACGACATCGGCCTGGAACTTTAAGGGAGCAACATTATCAACTCAAATGAATTGTGATCAGGATACAGAATTCTTGATTGTGATTTAATTTATTAGTCTGAAGTGCAGGACTACATACGTGAGCATCTCTAAATGAACCGACCAAAAAGGAGGGTCTAGGGCACAAGCAGGTACTCAACTGAGAACTCAACAGGGCCAGAAAACTTAGCTAGGCTGCCATTAACTATATCTGGCAATGTGCGTTTTGTTAGTGTTACAAAGAACAAAAGCAATGGACAAAAGTGACCATTCTCCACTGTGTGGTACATATCAGAAGAAACGTGGTGATGACAGACAGGGGTGCAGAGTCCTTCACATTTGTACAAGGTGCGTACTTCTGCCTTGTCCCCTTAGAAGACAATACAACAATAATCACATCACAATCACTCACCCCATGTCACTGAACTGGACAAGTGAGTGAGAAAGCAGATAAATGGACCCTCGAGATCTAGGCTGATCTTCTTTCAATAGGAGGAGAATCTACTAGGGGCATGTGGAAGACCAAATTATTTCATTATCACTGGAAAAGTATTTTTCATTCCACAACATTTTAGTTATCATTTAGTAGAGAATCATTAAGCTCTGAAACATGGACTACGATCACCATCATCACCTCATGAAATAATGAACACTTTCAATGAAACACCTGTTATTTTAGCAAGCTAGCAAAGGAAAGAGCGAGACCGGGAGAAAAAGGCATAGTCAAAAAGAACAGAAAAAAATCAAATGGTACTGGCAATAAAACTGAAATGATAGACATAAATCAAAGGTTGAAAAGTATAGGCAAAGGTCAATTCCAAAATTAACTTAGGAAAATGTAAGGCCAAATGGTTTTTGATATCTGTAAACTCAGACGAGGAAGAGAATGTTAAATGATGATTTTTTTATACTTTTGCATCACTACTCCAAAAAGGTTCTGACCTCTGAGTATGCACCCCTAACAACCTAGGACACTACACTAGCAACAGGAGGAAAAAATGGCAGTGACTGGAATGAAAACAAAACAGAAAAAAAGCAATCTAAACTAAAGGCAGAACCAGAAAACTGGTAACAAATTCTAATTCTAGGGCTAAGAAAAATCTCCAGAACAAGTGCAGTTTCACGGAAAATGATAGAGAAAAACCCAGAAAAATTCATTAAGAACCCATTCCTAACAACACAGCATGAGCTACAGGAGGTACATGCTGGTCCAACTCCTCAATGAGTATCAAACGGTGGCAGCAAAACTCTTGTTTTGTTTTGGAAGAAAAATATTAAATGTTAAAAATAAGATTCAAAGCTTAATCTAAAAAGTTATTGTATGGTTTCCAAACATGCAGTAATATTTATTTACTATAAAAACTTTAAATATTTGAATTAGATAAAAAACAAATTTAAAATACAGAAATAAAAAAATAAAGTCTGCCACAGACAACCAAGAGATTAAATACATAGTCAATGTAAACTAATTCATGATTTTTTATTTTTTGTTTAAAAAAAAAAAATGGGAAAAGATGCCCGTTTTCATAATAACTGTGCAGAGGGTCAGTTAGTTAAATATGGTGTGCTTTCTGTTTAATGCTACTTGTGTAATATCCACTATCAATAAAGACTGTTATGTTGGACTGAAATTGCTTTACAAATTGGTTAAAAACTGATGCAAGTGTGCAAAAATATTTACAAGTATGAGCTGACCTGCACAGTAACATCATAAGAATGTTTTCCAGGAGACAGGAATCACTTCCCTATAGTAGAGGCTTATATGTGAGCACCCTGTGGGCTACTGACACTTACACTATGGAGATGTCTCCGGGTTGGATGCACACTGAGCTCACACCTCAACTCATCCATCCATCACATCATCCACAGCTACTATTAGATGAAGCCAATACCAGGAGCTCTAGGTCTAGAGCAGTGATTCTTAACCTTTTTTGAGTCACTGACCCCTTTAAGGATCTGATGAAAGCTATGGACCCCCTTCCCCAGAAATATGTACATAAGCACAATGCAATGAATATAATGTACAGTACTTTATTTATTGAGATTTGATATTCTCATACTTATATGACATACACAAAGTATTATTAAACTTTAAAGTAAACAAGCTAAAAAACCAAAACTCCTATTTTTATGCAAGATGTAATGGCATAATAATTATGAAATACAATCCTCTTGTGCAAATTACAACAGATCTACTAATACTACTACTACTCTAAATCAATACAGTAGTACCGTGCTGTATTGTGAATATAAATGTTAATCTGACCTTAACGGACCCCCTGAAACCCATCCATTGATCCCCTAGGGTTCCATGGACCTAAGGTTAAGAACCCCTAGTCTAAAGAGTCATTACTGTCATTTGTGCAGAGTAGAGTGAAATTCCTACTTGCATGTGCTAAGCACTCGCTGACAGCATGATGAGTGAGCATAGGGTGGAAACCAAAGCCGCAGAGTGTATCAGTTCACCGCAGTCACGCATGTACCCTCACGCATGTGGAATGTGGAAGGAAAACTGTAGAGGCACAGACACAGAGAGAACATGCAAACTCTACACAGATGGTGACCAACCTGGACTCTGAAGCAAAGCGCAGCAGCACCCTGTTGATTCAGTAACATAGGAACAGTATTTTATAGCGATTCCAATTCAAAATAATGCTGTGTCACGTTGGAGTGCTCAAGCCCAGAAATATCCAGTAATAAGGTGTAACACAACAATTCCCGGACATTTTTCATTCCCGGGAATGAAACTGCTATAATTCCCGGGAAATCGTGAATGGCCAAGCTCGCATATATAGCGTGTAAAAGTGTAAAAATTGATCAAGAAATAACAGAGTTATAGTTGAAAATAATTAAGTGGCACGGTTTTTGGCCCACTGTGTGGTGTGCTGCCGATTAATTCAGTCAACAACAGACCAGCAGCAGTTAGTCTCCCGGCTCCCACTAAGACTGAGCACAGTGGACTGGGAGGATTCTGCACTCTGCAGCTCATGAATGCCGGGACGGGGCAGACTTCATTGATGTCTGTCAGACAACAGCTTTGAACAGCAACTTGAAATTGCAATGCGTTCAGTCTGTTGCATCTGCATTATCTGTGCCAAGAAACTTGCCATCACAGAATGATGACAAGAAACTGGATGCATCAGTAAAAGCTGAAATGGCGGTGTTTCAGAGCAACGGCAGGTGCTGGCGTTGTTTAGAACAAGTGTATCAGTATCTGATGACTGTGCCACCTACTTCAGTGGAGGCAAAGCGTGCTTTCTCAGCGGCTGGTGCACTCTGCACGAAGGTGTGCTCTCACCTGGACGACCTTACGCTGGACATGTTGTACTTTCGACGCTCTTATTACCACAACTAACTAGATACATGTACTTATATGACAGCATGAACTGCTTGTAGATTAAAGTTAGTTTTTTATTGGTGTCAACATATTGCAGTAGTTTTATTAAAAATAAGTGTTGGTCATTCTAAAACCGTTCACATGTGAGATGCCCACGCACTGTGTCATCCCCGGGAGCCCGGGATTCCCGGGAATGACATGCAGGATTCCCGAATTCCCGGGAATGGATAAACCTGTCCAGGAATGGATTCCCTAAACACAATCCTATTCACTGGCTATCTGCTAACCCACCAAATCTTCTTTTTTTTTTTCATTTGGTAAATGGAGTCACACAAAAAGAACAGATTTTCAGAATGAAATTAAGAATGCAAAAGAAGTTATATTGTAAACTGAATACTTCAAAATTAATGGTGTCCATATCACACGTAATGTATCATAAACTTCATAATCCAATCACATAACACACAATAGTTCTAAAAATGCAAACTATGTCCACATAACTGGCATACAAACAAAACAATGGACATTGTGATGTTAAAGGTTTAAAACTACTTTTTTTGACAAAATGTACATTACAAGTACATGAAAAGGATTTTGTTGAAAATTAATGGGCAGGAAAGACAAGGTGACATTTTCCACAAGAGGGTGGGCATACCCAATAATGGCAGAGTACACTGCTGGCAACAGACTTGCAGGAACGCTTGGTAGACGTGACATGCTGTGGACAACACTGGGGTCCCCTTTGGACTACAGTACACTCAAGTGAATTGTGCACTTACCAGGGATTAGACAAACTTTTCAGGAGATTAACTGACATTTTCAAGATTTCCTTCGTGTATTTCTATAATCACAGTGTTCAAATTGGTAATTTAATGAAATTAATTAAAAAATATATTTACCTAGATATTAAAAATAACACAAGAAAATAATTTATAGATTAACACCCTGATTGCGCTCTAGATCTGGATGCATCTGTTTTGCATACTTGCTTAAGCACTGGATTTTATTTGGATAGCAGCAAGCAGCTGTCCACTACACTCACACAGGCATACGCAGGGAGGCGGTATACTGTAATATGGTAAACAAATGCATTATTAATTGACTTTACTGTTTATAAATTTTATACAGAAATATAATGAACACTCACCATGCTGGATGTTCAAGGTGCCATGTCGGGCTGCAGGCTAAGTAATATATGGTCCTGTTTTACAACATGGCCCAACACTGAACACATCCGACATGTTTGTTTCTGTCACGAGCAGAAGGGTCTATTCAGTGGGTGGTCTTGACTTGACTTCACATGGTAAGAGGTCGGACCACTACATAATGTGCTTGGCTTTCTATTTCAGGCCTTTTGGTGGTTACTTTTAAGCAGTTGTGAAAGCCATTAGCATAGCCTTTCTTTACAACTAGCACAGAGTTAATTTAGATTTTTTTATTGAATTTATTAAAAGCAAGTAACATTCCATACAAACAAGTCAAACTTAACAAAACTAAATTTATTTCACCCCCCACCCATGAGAAAGAGAGGGAGGCCAACAGCCAGAGTAAAACTTTAAAAATAGAAAAGAGGGAAGAAAATATTTTCCCAATATAAAAGCTTATTCTAAAATGTTACTGATTAGATCCTGTCATATTTTTAAGAAGTTTTGAACCGATTTTCTAAGTGAGAATTTGATTTTTGTCCAATTTCAAATAGTATAGAACATCAGTTACCCACTGACTTAAAAGAGGTGGGTTAAGATTCTTCCAGATGAGCAAGATAAGTCTTGTAGTAAAGGCAATTACATTCACTTGTCCTTCTCCACTTAACCCCATCTGGGAGGACACCAAACACAGCTGTTAGTGGATTAGGTGTGATTGTGACACCAAGGCTGTCTGATAGGCATTTAAAGATTTTGTGCAGAATGATGATAATTTACAGTAATCCCTCGCTATATTGTGCTTCGACTTTCACGGCTTCACTCTATCGCGGATTTTATATGCAAGCATATCTAAATATATAACGCAGATTTTTTGCTGCTTCGAGGGTTTCTGTGGACAATGGGTCTTTTTACTTCCTATATATGCTTCCTCAGTTGGTTTGCCCAGTTGATTTCATACAAGGGACCCTATTGGCGGATGGCCGAGAAGCTAACCAATCAGAGCACGCAGTTAAGTTCCTGTGTGCTGAATGGCTCAGCGACAGAGCGCTGAATTTGATTATGTGGCGTTAACCAGGAAGTCTTGTCTCGCTCATTCAGCATCAACATGTTTTGCTGTGTAAAGAGTTAACTTTTGTGCTCTTTTGTGTTTATCTTTGTGCATAGTGAAGCCCTTCATTATGGCTCCAAAACGATCTGCTCCTGCTACTGCTTTGGGGCCATGCCCAAGCGCCAACGGAAGATGTTAACGATTGCCGAAAAGGTAAAAGTTTTGGATATGTTGAAGGAAAGGAAAAGCTACACAGCTGTAGGACGCCATTACGCCATCAATGAGGCTACGATTCTTTTTATTTAAAAAGTAGGAAAGGAATATAAGATCTACGGCCGCAGTCCTTTTAACTAGGGTGCAAAACGAGTTGTAAGTGGATATAATAAGGCAGTAGTCTGGATGGAATCTGCTTTAGGGATTTGGATTAAAGACTGTCGGAAGAAGAACAACGGCGGTGCTACGTAGTCACCTGAAGAGGCTCCTTTAGAAGAGCTGTAACGCTCTCCTTTGTTGTGCAGTAAAACTAAACTCATCGTTATCAGACAAGTCATCATGTCATTGTTGGTGAGTAACCATAATTAATTTTCTACTTACAGTACTAAGTACATGTACGTACGTTTAGTGTCACTGTACACACATTTACTGTATACATTTTTTCTTGCATTGTACGTATTTATTGCTGGTGGCCTGTCTATTGTAATGGCTGTAACATATGTGATATCGGAGACACTCGATATCTTTAAAATAATATTTAGATTTTACTGTATATAAACAGTGTGTTTACATACATAATTTCAATGAATCTTACCTAATATCTAAGAGAATACAAAGGGTTTATGCTGCATAACTATGCGGGGAATATTTATAAACAGTATGGGAGAGTTTATAAGGGCTTAAAATATATAAAAATAACCATACAAAACATATGGTTTCTACTTCACGGATTTTCACTTATCGCGGGGGGTTCTGGAACGCAACCCCCGCGATCGAGGAGGGATTACTGTAGTACCTTTCAAAACATATGGCCCAATGAGGCTGGAGCTCGATTGCAACGTTCGCAGCTGAATCTTGCCCTGGAAACATATTAGACAATTTTAAATGAGATAGAAGTATTTAATAAAAGATTTTAGGTTGAAAAATTGTATGCTTTGTTCATAAGGAGCTAGAGTGAATTCTGTGCATGGCAGCCTTCCACTCTTTTTCTGAAATGTTGAGTAAGTGATCCTTTTCCTGTTGTACTCCGAGATCTTTAAAAGGGACTTTAAAATGTTTTTATATATTACAGAAATGCTGTCCGATCAATATTTCTTCTGGAATAGAAGTAGGTAGGAGGAGAGGAAAATTGAGCAGATTTTATTTAGTAAAATTTCTAATTTGGAGATTGTGGAAAAATTGTGTTGATGGGAAATTAAATTTGGAGTGTAACTCTTCACAGGATGCATAGACATTATTTATATACAAATCCCTAAATGATTCAATCCCGTATGTTTTCCAAAAATTAAATACCGTGTAAGTTTGAGAGGGTGGAAAAAGGCGGTTATCATGTAGAGGTGCCACAGGTGAAAGCTTCTTGATCTTAAAGTGCTTCCTACATTGGTTTCATATTCTTAGTAAATGAAGCACAATTGGGTTGTTTGTATATTGATGACAACTTGTATTTACTGAGGCACAAAGTAAGGAATAAAGTACTGCAAGATTTTATTTCTATTGTGGACCAAGCCTGTGTACTGTATGTTCATCTTTTTGTGTCAATGTCCAGGATTTTATAGCTTGTATATTTGCTGCCCAGTAATAAAATTGAAAGTTAGGTACTGCCATGCCACCTTCTGCCTTAGGCCTGTGAAGGGTCACCCTCTGGATGTGTGGATGTTTCAAATTCTAAATAAATGAGGTTATGATTGAGTCTAATTTCTTTTAAAAATGATTTGTTAATGTATATGGGGATGTAGGAAGGATATTCGTCTTGATAGTGTTAATTAGCCCTGCTAAAGTGAAATGGAGGGTGGACCATCTATACTCGTCTTAGTTTAAGTTTTGCCATGCAGACAGCAAAATTTTGTTGATGAACAGTTTTATGTTTACCCCTAGATATTTAAACTGACATGCAAGAATAAAAAAGGAAAAGTGTCCAATCTAATGTTGTATGCTAGAGCAGTGCTTCCCAAACTCAGTCCTGGGGACTCCCTGTGGCTGCAGGTTTTTGTTCAAACCAGTCTCTGTTTTTAATTGGCCTCTTGGGCTAATCAAGTGATGTGTTATTTCCCAAGTTCTGTGTTTTGGGAACAATATAGAAATTAGAAAACATAAGTTTGCTAAACATATATATATTAAAATGTACCAAGCAGTTATATGGGATTTTTTAACAATATTTTCATCTTGATTTTCATTCTTCTTTTCTAGGTGTTCTAATTGTTTAATTAATTCATTATTTACTAGTTAGTGGGTCTGATGCTAAAGTACTTGCAGCCTTTGATTATTCAATGTTGTTTGCCAGCGTGTCTGCTCTGTTCATTTTTAATTGTCATTAATAAGATGCAACGAAGGGGAAAAACTGCACAGAGAAAGGGCAAAATATAATGAAATCAACAAAAGAGAGTTAAGCATTTAAATCTATAGCAAAAGCACAAATATTTCTAAGTATCTTATAAATGTAAAAATCATGCTGCTGTGCTTTTCTGAAAGTAGAATAAGCGAAAAAAATACCAGCTAATTAAATGAGGTCAGTGATATCAGGCGTTGTCACTGATTAAGAATCTGGTTGGAACAAAAACCTGCAGCCATAGGGGGTCACCAGGACCGAGTTTGAGAACCCCTGTATTAGAGAATTCACTGGAAAAGGCACTTTTATTCAAATTAATCTTGAGGCCAGATATCTTTTGAAATTCTGCTGGTGCAGTTAGGACTGAAGGCACAGAGTTTTGTGGGTCTGATATATACAGTACCATATCATCTGCATATATATTTTCTGTTAAGTCCTTAAAGGACTTTATCTCAGAAGCATTTCAAAAGTGAAAAGCCAATAGTTCAATGGCAGTTGAGGAGCAATGTCGACAAGGGGCATCCTGGTCTAGTACCATGTTCTAGTTTCAAGTAGTCTGAAACATTGTTGTTAATACAAAGTGAAGCTTCTGGACTGGTATACAAAAGTTTGATATTAAAAATAATCGCTGTGGGTGATGGAAGCTTCTCCTGTAAAACTGAATTCTGAGACAAGTAAAACCACACACCTCCAGCTCGCTACAGAAGCAGCCACAAGATAAAATGGCTGGGTTCTTCCACTAATGATAGGCATAACATTCAACAAGCTCACCCACAAGTGAGCAGACCAATTAAAACTTGGGTTGTGAACGCCTTGACCTCACTCAAGAGGAGAAAGATAGGAAAACATTTCAGGTAAAAGTAAATTGTTTCTTGATACAGCTCTCAAAAAAATTAAGTATTTACAATATAGAAGTGTGCATCAGAGGCATTTAACTGGTACTTGGTAACAGGAATTCAGCATTTGTGGAATGTTCTTTTTTAAACTAAAAACTAAACCTCTCACAATCTGTGCAGCTGCTTTGCGTTATTACTACACAGCTCAAAATGAATCATCGGCTCAATGATGTGCCATTGCTTTACTTTAACTGTATCAAGGTCCACCCTGAACTCACATTTACAAGCAATTCTCAACACCTTTATGCATTCCTCATACACATTATATCATAAGAGATTTATTGTTCTAGCATGTCTTGTGCATATTCATCTAAAACTCACCTCTTCTTCAATATGTAAACTATTTGGAATATACAACTTCCTCAGATGATATGACTATATTTTTTGTTTTTTAAAGGATGCGCAAAGCATAATCTAATATTAATAATTGAAAAATTGTGTATCAATGAAACCTATGTGTTTGACATAATGCTAATTCTATGTTAGTATTAATTTTAAATATGAATTGACTTAAGGAAAAAAAAAAACTCAAGTAGTACAAAACACACCAATACCATCAAGTGGATGTGGTAAATTATTGTTTTTAAGGAAGTGAATTAAAATGTCATTTGTTTATAATGGCTATTACATTTTGAAATGCATAGAATATCAGGGCAGCAGGTGGCACAGTGATAGTGCTGCCTCGTATCAAATTGACCATTGTTCACATCCTGGGTCCTCCCTTATGGAGTCTGCATATTCTCCTGCTGTCTATGGGAATTTCCTCCCACAGCGCAAAGACATAAAGATTAGATGGCCTGGCAATGTTAAACTGGCCCTGTTGTGTGTGTGTGTGGCGAGTGTCTGCCTTGTGATGGCCTGCCACCCTTCCCAGGGATTGCTACTGTCTTGTGCGTTAAAACTTTCTGGGATAAGCTCCAGAATCCCTGCAGCCCTGCTCAGGATATAGCAACTTTGGAAAAATATATGGATGAATATCAGGTTTGTTTATTTTCTTGTGACATGAAGCACCAGATCCACATTTTGCCCAGAAGCAGAGAACGTAAGCTACAGCCTTGGGCTCAATCCTCAGGCCAGTCAATGTCCACCCTAGACTTTAGGCAACTTCTTTGCGCATACATTTTCTTGGTAGTCTCTACCACCTGGTAAGCATACAGTCCTGACTTTATGTGCTAGTATCATTTAGGTAACACTTTACATTAAGTCTCTGTTGTGTGCTGCAGGTACTTTTGGCCAGGTGATGTGGTGATGTACAGCATGTCTTGGGTAAAAATATATTGAAGTATGGAGTACAGTGCTTTCTTGGCCTGTGCAGACAGCCAACATAACCATTTCAACATGCCTCCAGTCTCTGCAAACATTTCTGATTTAGTCATTAGCCTTTCCTACTTCTTTAAGTGTCTCTGGTTCAGAGGCTGATCTGGCAGATCACACATTTCTACAGACTACAGCACATCCTCTTATGGAAGTGAATATCAATACTTACTGCTCATGGCACTGCTTTGTCATATACAGTAAGAATCAGTAAGTACATGGCTCTCTACCAATACCAGACACTGAACACTGACACTGCCTTGGCACCTGAGAGGCAGGGATAGCATAAATTATGACAGCAATTCATTGACATGATAATAAACACAGCACAACATAAAAAACAGACACAAATGGCATTCATGTAAATACTACAGCCCTTAGTGGTTCATAATATGGTCACAGTATAAATTGTGGTATCTGCAGTTGGCCTAGTTTGTCACTAAGTTACTTTCTGCCCGAACCACTTGACATTGCACATGTCTCAAGTTTGAATCAGAACAGCTCCATTTTCCCTGGAGCGATGATTCATGCAAATGGTCAACAAAAACAGAAACATAAAGGGGTTTCAGAGCTCACTAGGGCTGAGGTACTGCACATCATGTGCTGAAGGTTTAGTTTTGCTAATATAGAGACCCTGCTAGAGAAGAGTCTGTCTGCTATTTAATTCCACTGCTGCTCTTGAAAGGTTTCTATTAGCATAAAATCCAAATATAAACATCTCCTAAACCCTTTCTTTAAATTTCTGGTTCCGGGGTACTCATCAGGTGAACTGTGGGGATCATCGCATGCAAATTAGGGGCTAGTGCCATAAAGTCAATGTAATACACACCCCTTTGAGAACTTGTAAAAACGAGTATAACACACAAACGCCATCAAAATAAACTGACGTCTTTTTATCATTAATACTGTATGTTAAAATAAAACCACTATCTCAATTTTTAGCTATCAAACTTCACCGTCACTTTACATTTCGCGTGATTTTTAACTTGTATCAAAAGGCACAAGGACACACTGTATTATGCGATAATCTAAATGTGTTTAAAGGCTGAGGCGCTATGACCCAATTTGTGTGGCAGGAGGAGTTCAAACGTGAACTCTCTTAGGGGTCCGGCACTTTGGACGCACCTTCCACGCGCTTCTCGCGAGGTTCTCGCTTTTTCTGTCTTCGTTACGTCTTTTATTTTTCTGCACGCTCTCAAGTGACATACTTCCTGGACTCCACCGCATGGATCGAGCCTGGGCGTTTATCATGTTATGATGTCTTATATTTTTATGTAACATAAATAAACATAGTACTAGCGTTAATGTTAGTTACTTTACCTGTCGGAGCGGCAGCCAGACTTCTCTGAGCTTTCTAGCTCTAGGATCCCCGATTCCGTGCACAAAGCGGACATCGCTGGTTTCGCTTCTTTTGACAATCAGCTGTTACCTGAAAGCGACTCGCTTTGCACGATGGGAAATGTATTTCTGGTTACAGAAAACGCCGACAGTTGTACAGACCCAGGCGAACTGAGAACATCATTTCCCACAACCGTGCGTGCCGATTAAGCCGGATACCACGAGTTCTTGTGTTGTAGTTCATATAAGGCTACATTTCAGCACTAGAAACGACAGACCATATCCTGTTTTACGAATAAGGCACAAATATAGGCTCGAGGAATGTTTGCAAGATGAACAAGATGAAACCGACAAGCCTCAAAGGACTGCAGTCTGCAATGCGATACGTCGAGAGGATTCAGTCTGCAAATGCAACGCACGTGCTTCTTTTTTTTTTTTTTTTTTTTTTTTTTTACAGACATGAGAAGACGACTGAACTTGACATCAATGTAAATGATAGTCTAGAAGACGAAGAAAATAAAAGTACTTTCTTCTACAGACTTTTACATGCTTCTGATCACCTTTCCCTATTTTAAGTTATTCTAAGATCAATGCATATACATTATCATATAAAAAAAAACATTAACAACTCAAAACGGAAAAAAATAAAATTTTATTAGGTAAATGAAGGGTTTTATGCAACGTTAATAGAACAGCTTTTATGAATGACAGTTTAAAAAAGGTGCAGTATATATTTATATAAAACACACAAGAGTATAACAGAAAGAACAGTAATAAACCGAATGAATGAGAGAATGTGAACTAAATCAACTGTGTGGCACTTATTATTTTAATCTGGGTTCAATATAAGATTCTTGATGTTAGAAAATATGCATTAGTTGATGCAATCTGAAAAATCACTAAAAATCAACGTTTGAAAGGGGATAATGCACACTGTTATATTAAATAGTATGGACAGTATTTTATTGTTTGCTTAAAGGTACATCTGCATTATTTAATTTTGCAACCAACACTAAAGTTTTACCAAATAATCTTTTACTTGTTTATGGCTGGTTGGTGATGTGAAGATGAAAAGTTTTCATGATGATTATGTGCATTGGTTTTCCTTGATACTAGTACAATTATATTTTACTATCAGCTCTTTGTACAAATCATCTTACAGGAAAAAACAAGAGAAGATAAAACCATTAGTCACTAATTGTTTTTAAAAGCCCATTGCTATACTCCAGGCACCATTTATTATATTGAGCAGACATGGCTTTTTATAGTTACAGTCATAGCCCTACTGATGCTCCATCTAGCAAGGTACTGGAAACACAGCTTTGACTCTTCAGTCTTAAAAAAAGGTCACATTCCGTTATCAAACTCCAAGAAAAAAAAAGGCAACATTAAAACCAAACTACCAGGCCCAAGGCCAAATAATTATTGTTAAAATGTCTAAAAAAACCTTTACCAGCATGCTTGTTGCATCCACGTCTGTATGTTTTAAAACATTTGTTGAAAACAGCAAGGTTAAGATTAAACTGGATGTTCTCTGAAACAAATGAATAGTCCAAGGCCCCAAAGAAAGCACAACAATGCCATAATACACAGTTGAGCTCATATTTATAGTACAAATATTGTTTAACTGCATTTTAACAATGAACTCAAGGAAAGAACAAAGATTTGTGGTGATAAGAAAAACAAAAATCTTTAAAAAAAAAAAACTTTCCAATTCAACTACTCTGGCATTCTTGTGGAATTAAAGTATTTTTCTTATGGCTAAAGCAAGCTATTCACTTTATTAAATGCAATTATTAGATTTCATTGTTGTTGACAGTATTAATACTGTGGGCACACTAATAATATTTTCTAAGGGACCTAATTGTCTTTGCCTTTGACTAACCAAAACACGGAACATTCTGTCCACACCAATTTTATGTCTTGGACATCAATAATTTTACCTTGTAGTAGGCTGGCACAGATGGAAAAGTATTTGACTTACAATCTCAGCATTGATACCAGGCTGGGGTGTCTTCTGTGTAGAATTTGCATGTTTGTCTTGCTGGTCAAAACTAGATTGTCCTATTGTGGGTATGTTTGACCAGGCCTTATCATGTACTAGCCTTTCTTTCAGAACTTTTTTTTCTCTTTTTTGCTGAAATAAGGTTCAGTCTCCTATATAACTGAAGAATTAATAGATATAGAAAACTGAGATTAATGAATTTATAATTTCGATTCAAATATTTAGTTCTATCAGAGTTTGTACAACTTTAATGCAGGTATGCCAATGTTATCACACATCTGAAGAACATGCATGTTCGATTTATTGATAATTCTAAATTGGGCCTGAATTAATGCGTTTGTGTGTGTGTGAATTGCCATCCTGCCTGCACCAGTGGCAGCCAAGGCTCATGACACCTGCAATGGTAAAACTGGAATAAAAATGGATTCCAGTTCCTCTGTATACTTTTTTTGTATTTTTTGGTATATTTCTTGGATAGTTTTGGATCTAAAGTCCCTTAAAACTATCAAAAAATACTTAGGAAAATAATTAAATAAATGTATTGAGAAATGTGACAATACATAAAAATACAATGATATGAGCATAAATAAATGTGTCATGAAATGTTTATCATTAGTGACACAGTTTTTAACATGCAATACAGCTAGAAATGAAAACCATCATTTTTACCCATCAAAGTTGAGAGGGTGTGCTTTAGCAAGGACTGTACTGTATTTTGATTGGTGAATCACAGGCAAAGGAGATGCTGGAAGTTGAGGCTGAGAGAGCAACCGTAGTGGATATGAGTGAAAGAAAAAGGTGCCCATAATTAGTGCATGAAGTGGCTCCTTTAGATCATGAAATGGAATTCATTATTATGTGTCTGCTGTAAATGAGGCATTTAATGGCTAAAGATGTCTGTCCACTCTACCAATGATTTACCAACCAAAAAAAAACACTCGGTACAGCATGCTCTCTCAACTGTGAGGAGTGAAAGTGATTCATGTTTCATGCCGTGTCACTGAAATAAATTAATGACAAAATGATTGAATAAATACATGTAAAATAAGGAACAAAAGCATATTTTATGAAACATTTCATTTATGTTCACATATCATCTTGTAATTATTTGTTGTCACAATCCACAATACATTTCACCTCTTTACTTATTAAATTATCTAAATTAAATAAAATATTTAATCATACCTAATGCTTTAAGAGTAATATTTGGAGTAATACCAGATAACACTGTGCTATGAAATATCTGTTGAAATATCCTATGCTAAATTACTTGTATGAAGATTAGTTTTGCTCAACTGAAAGAAACCCAACCCATTCTCTATAACACACTGGGAAAGTGATATCCTTCTGCTTTATCTTAAATTGGAAACCAATCCAATTCTCTTCATGAGAATCCATTAACTATTTTCTCAGTATTTACCAAGAATATATTTATGTATTTCTACACCAACCATGCTGGGCCTAGGTTGAACCTTTTTTATTTTCCCATTATTTTACATGAAAAACTACTTTACATGGAGCTTTCTTGTCATACAGCTCCCTGAATCAGATACTATTTTCAGTGCAGTTTCTGGGATTGTCATCCTAACATATTATGCATTTGAAATTATTATTGGACTGCAATTTGTTAAAATTCAATACATCTCAAAACTGATGAATTGCAATTGTGTGTGTGCCCCGAGATGGACCACTGTTTACTGTATGTACTGGGCCAGCTGCATGGATCAAATGACCAGTGAAGTAAATATGTATAAATTTTACTTGAAAAAAGTACAAATTTGAGGATGTTCAAAATTGCATGAATAATCAGGCTAAGTTCTTTCAGACTAATGTCTACTAACGTCTGCAACAAGAAAACCTCATACAGGACTGCAGACCAGGCCAATTTAGGTTTGTTAATCTACCTAACTGCATGCCTTTTGAGTGTATACTGTATGTGAAACAGATAGATGCAAAATCCACAGATAACACACCTCAAATAGCACTGAAAAATGTTCCAAATAATTTAAGGCCACAATATCTACTGTGCTACTTATACTTTAATTGTTTTAAATTCACTTAAGTTTTTTTGTACATTAATTAAGTCATGTTAATCCTCATAATGCTCCACAGTAAAAGGATCCATAATCAATGTACCAGACGCCCCAGATTACCACTGTAAATACTCAAAAACATTTAAGAAAAAAGTCCCACCTACTTAAAATAATACCATAGTATTAAACATCATCCTGGAAAGAATGATTATAAATAGATAGACTGCATCTGTAATTAGGGATTTAAATATTTCATGAGCAAACACTTCCTAAATGAATTTGTCTGAATGTAACGTTACTGTGCAAATGTAATCTTCTTGCTAAATGTATAGAAATATAAATTTGTTTTTTGTAATGTATACTTTATTTATCTTGGGCTAACTTGAAATTACACTTTAATACAGTACAGTAACAAAAGAATATATAGTAAGAAAGTATACAAATAAGCCTATTCTGTTCATCTAATTCATTTGGATGGTGAAAATAATGTTGCTGTAGTACAATAATATATCTAGTAATACTGGATCTAAAGATGGTAGGCTAGAAGTTTCAACAAATGATCAGGCAGTTTGCTCCTCAGTCCAAATAACATCTTCCAAAACAAGTAGCTTCTTTAGAGTGCATTTACATGAGTAAATATTTTATTAAAAGTAATTTGGAAAGTTTTTAAAACTGGATTTAGTTGTTGTGAGGTCTTAAGACTGAAGGACACTGAGTCACTGTAAGATATCAGTTGGTCATACCTGAAAGGTCATGGATGTGCATATTTTTTCTCTGTAAAGTTTCTACTGCAGCTATCTATTTTATACTGTAGTAACCAGGGGTCTCATTTATCAAGCGTGCGTACGCACGGTTTTATGTGTAAATCATGCGTACGCACAATTCCACTAATAGAATGCGATTCATTAATTTGTACGTGTGCATGAAAATGTGCGCACATTTAGAAGAACTCCTGACTGTGCGTAAGCAGAATCCCCTAGTGGTAGAGAACTGTAATCACATATAAACCCAGTGCCCTTATACTTCACCACTTAAATGTCAGTGTTGACAGTGACAATGTTGACAAATTGATCAATTGAATAATTGAATACAACAGGTGATTCTGAGTTATCTGGAACTGTAAATAATATAAAATTGGCAAGTGTGTAACGATTAGATTACTTCTCAACACCATCTAGTGTACTGTATTTTATGTTAATCTACATCATTGCAGGGGATCGAGGATATGCCCTTAAATCCTGGCTGATGACCCCAGTGGCAAACCCTGTACCCCAAAAGGAGCTGAATTACAACCGAGCACATGAGCGCACAAGAAGCACAGTAGAACGTGCAATAGGCTTGCTGAAGGCTCAATGGCTGTGTCTGTCAGGCAGAGGAGGCATATTGCAATACAAACCCGACAAGGTTTTGAATGTTTAAATATTTAAATTAAGTTTTAATTATATTTTATAACTACAATATTTATCAATTTGCTTTAGGTGTGCTATATAGTTAAAGCATGCAGTGTGCTGCATAATATTGCCATTAAAAACGGTATACCACTGGATGAGATGCCGATACAAGAAGATCGCCACATGGCAGAAGGTTTTGACCCCATGCCAAATGCTGTGGCCGTGCAACTAAGAGCAGGGATAATCAAACGGTTCTAAATCTGTTTCACAATAAGGAGTAATTGTGAGAAAATGGTAAGATCAATTGGAGCTTTTATTGAACTTGCATGATACATTTAGTGAATCACTAATGTTCCTCAAGTTCACATTGATTTGGTGCAGTTCCTCTTTTTTGCTTGCAATGCCTCTCACTAATTCCTCCTGTGTTTTCAGAACCGCATCAGTCAGGACTCGTGCCTCGAAACGCATCGGACGTGCTGAAGTGGCAGGCGGAGCAGGACCTGGCAAAACTGGCAGATCTATAAAATAAATGTTAAATGAACAATCCAAATCATTTGCAATGTGAGTGTTATTTATCTATGAATAATATATCACAACACAAACATTTGAAAACCTTCTAACCATTTTCGGATGGCTCGGCCTCTCCTGCAGTTGATGGGATTGCACTTTCAGTGTCACCATCGGGGATTACTCCGCTCACTGACGTTTCACCAATAATTGCCGCTATCTTGTCATCCAATGGTGACACTGAAATAAGACTCTGGCCTCCTCCCGTGGCACCGAGGTCTCTTTTGTGGGCTGCAATTCTTTTTTTAGAGGACACTTTCAAATCAAACCACTTTTTCTTGATTTCTGCAGTAGTTCTACATACAGGTGAGACGGCATTTACCGCATTAGTAACCTGTCCCCACGCCAAGTCTTTTTTTTTTCTTTGACATTCCGCCTGAAAAAGCAGCAAACAAAACTGTCTTATTACGTTGTACCTCATTTAAAAGCACTTCCACTTCGTTGTCTGTGAAGTTTTTTTTCTTTCCTCTCTTCACGGGATCCATGATAACGGTTCTATAGTGCCCTGGTGGCATTGGGTTTTTATAAGGAAGGTTGTTTGCCAAATAAGGTAATTTGAAGGCGTTTCTGTATGCAAATTTAAATTACTATGCACACGCACACAATTTAGAAGGAGTGCGATTCATCATCAGTCATTTCGTACAGCTGCGCGTACTCATGTTTGATAATTCCCAACTTTCTTGTGCTTACGGCTGTTGGTATACGCACTAGTTTAGAGCTTGTTTTACGCATGCTTGATAAATGAGACCCCAGAACTGCAAACAATATTCCAAATGGGAATCCAGTGCGGCCTTACTGGATTTTAACAGAGTTTTTGATTAGATTTATCAGCAGATATGGTAAGTCTAACATCTTATTTTTCTGACAGATTCCACACATTGCAAGGTGAATATAAATATTGTATAAACTTAAACATCTACTTATTAAAAAAAATACTATATTAATTGTGAAACATAAAAAAATAACGAACAACAAAACTGTACAAAGAAATGGTCACTTAAAGAGGATACAGTCTACCAAGTAAATTATTACATCTCACATATTCATCAAAATCAACATTTCAATAAAAACGGAAAACAAAAGCATTATAAACTGACTAATTTTTCATCATTTGTCTTGGTATTTAGTTAACAAGCTAAGAAGATCAAAGCCAACTCTTATTTTGGCCAATAAAAGTTTCTTCTGGAAAATTACCAGTGTTATTATAAAGCTTCCCAGGTGATATGCTCACTAGATGTTGGAACCACTTTAAATGGCTGCCTCGAATACTCATAAGCAAGAGATCTACCCTTTGGTCCCTGAACTCATAAACTTGGCCACCCTGCACAGGAATTTCATTTTGGCTGTTGTACCTACAATATCATTCCTTCAATCATTTACTAAAATTATGTTCATAAAGAGGTGACAGATTGAGGGTAAAACCAGGAGGCTTCTACAAATCCTTAAGTCTCCCCTTAGTTACCACTATTCTGTAGAAGATCCACACTACTCAAGCCAACAATCCATGGGTCAATTAATAACAATCAGCTTTTTGAATACAGTAGGTATTAATACCCTAATACCCTAAATGGGTTAAGTACATATAACTTCACTTTGTCATACAGTATAAGCAAGAGTGAACACATCTCTGGCTACTATAACTTGTTTTACTATAAGTTGTTTTATTATGATCTTGAACTGGAATTTTCTTCAGATCAGATGATTACCCAGTTTAGAGCATCTGGTTACTCACATCTGGTCAATATTCAGAAAATGGGAAAAAAAAAATCTAAAACACTAGTAACAGTCATAAAATGTAAAAAAGATATAAGAATATAATAAATGTAAAAAACTATTAAATTGTCTAAATTAAAAAAAAAAAAAACATTTTTGCTTGGCCACCGACATTGCAGTGAACTAAGAAGCAAACATAAAAAAGGTCTACTATTCCTACATGCAGAACAGCGTAAAAGAAAATAATCACTATATTTATAAAATGTATTTACATTTGATTATTTTTTCATTTCATTTTTCATATTCATTTTTCTATACCAACTTTATCTCAGTTAAGGCTTGCAGGAAAGCAGGTACACAGAATGAGTAATATACCAGAAAGTATGCACAGATAAGACAGATTCTTTGTATGCTCTCTCTGTTTAATTTATCTAATATGACTACCCACGGTCAACCTGAACCAGTGCTTCATATGATTTTCTGTGCAAAGGTCTGTAATTTGCAATTCTGCTCTTGATTGCTAAATCATACATCATTTTTTTCTTTGCTGTATTTTTGAGGTGTTTTTGGGTTGTTGGGTGGGGATTTTTTTATTGGTTCTATTCTTTGTGTGTGTGGTGTGGAGAGGACATGACTGAAGTTGTAACTTTTTGTTGTCAGATTTGAAATAAATTTGTGATTGCCATTTATTTAAATTTTAATATCAAATTACGACAGGTAGGCTACTATTAAAATAAGATTTATGTGCATTTCTTACTATAGTAATAATAAGAAGTCCTACAAAAGATGTGTTGTTTCTTTTTATTGTTCTGTCATGAATTGAAAAAATTTGAAATAATTACCTGCACAATTAGTAGAAAAATATAGTGGCGTAAAAGAAAACAGAGTTTCTGGCAGAATACATGCTTAAAAAAAGTGTATAAAAACATGCAAAACAAACCCTGTATGTTGAACACAAAGATGAGGCACTATCTGAGAATAGTAATGCTGGCAAGCTAAGATAAGAAACCATCATAACAACTAGAGAAAGAAAAACTAGGAAGCACACAAAAGACACAAAATCTTGGACAGGCCTTTCTTTTCGAAAAGAACAGGATAATGAATAGGTTGTAAAAAATGCCAAAAATGATTGCTAAATGTAGATTAATGTTTCAAACAAATTGAATGGGAGTAGAATTCTTTAATTATAAAATACAATGGATATTGATATATAGTGCTTTTGACTGACTTCTGTATATAGGCAGAATCTATATTAGTTTACCTATAGCATGAGGCCACTAGAATTACAATATAACTGAACACATCAAGCAACCCACTGTTACTCATTCAATATCTATTAGAAGATGCAATGTGTTTTAGTGAGACACATATACAGGCTTCCCCCATGTTGCGAAGCAAATCATTGTCTGAAAAACCCTTCGTACAGTGAATTATTAAAATGTAAACACATAATACCCATTAGTTTAAATGCAAAAAAAAAAAATATGTGGCCTCTGGCTGACAAGACCATCAATGTCTGCTCAAATAACACCAAAATACATGAAAACTGAGCAGAATTAATTTAATGTCAACATCAGACATAAAAAACCCTTAAAAGACATTTTCCTTTCATTAACTACTGTTTGACAAGGCTGTTTACATACACGTTTTCACTTCAAGTTTCACATTTAAAGGAATGGTCTTTTATCTCCAACTCTTTCACAATCTTTATTGCGGGCATGATACTCAAGATGCGAGAAGACTTGAGCAGCATGTGTGACAAATTGATTTAACCATAGCATGTGGATGTGGTGTCACCTGCGATATTGACTGAGACTGTGATTGCATATCCCCAACATCTAGCATCATCCTAATCTGCATGCTATAACAAAATATACTTGGAAAGATGATGAGATGTTTGAGCTATCAGCATACGTTTGAAAATCATCCCACATTCAGTTTTCAAAATGTTGATAATTCAGCTTCATTGTAGTTTGCAAGACAACAAAAGAGCATTTCTCAGTACCCAAATTTCATAAAGAAGTTGTTCGTAATTTGGAGGAAGCCTGCAATGTTAAAGAACAGCTACAAAAGGGAAATTAAACTATTTTAAACTGGAGAAACATGTTTTCATACCCTGAATTCTAAAAACTCTTCTTCAAAAACAAGTAAAATACCAACAGTGCAGTGACTGCCCACAAGGTTTATTCAAGACAGTTCTTTCTAGACCGTCCCCTTTTTTTAGCTGTAAATTTCACATCTTTTCTTTTGTCTTCACGAATTCTGTGGTTTCCAGCTTCCAAAAGGACACAGTTTGATTCACTGCCAGTACCAGTCTTTGAGCTGGTCTTCTCAGCAATTGGATGAGTTAGTTCATAAGGCCTTTCTTTGTGTTTTCTTCCACGCTTTTTTCCTGTTGTGCTTTTAGCCACTGCATTTTTTAAGCCATCTTGTTCCTTTTGTTTACTTCTGTGAGATACCCGATTAGCTGCTCGAAACCAATTCTGTTAAAAAGAAGAGGAATTTGCAGATAATATTGTTTGTTCTGTGCACTCTCAGTGATGCAGTGTAATGTTGATTACAGTGTAAATATTGATTTTTAATTTATATTTCATCAGAATCAGTCTGAAATAATTCAAATCTACTCATTTGGAAAAAGAACTCTAATGCCTAATAAAATAGTATCCAGGAGGAGATAAACAAATATTTTACCACAATGTACAGATTCTACTACTGTTCATTTAAAGACAAGTTTGTAATGTATGTACATTTTACATGGTTCCATATGTTTGCAATTATTTTGTATTTGTAAGCCTGGGCAACTATTCTTAGCCTATTCTCATTGAAAAGCAGTATGTAAAAAATGAGATGAACTAAACTGAACATAACCAGCACCGTACAATACCATCCATCCTTCCTTCTTTTTTTCTACTTATCCAGGGCAGGTTTGCGTGGCAGTTGGAGCCTATCAGGCAGAAGGCAGTGAGCCACTCTATTGTGGGGCACACAATAGAATACTATCCATCAATTAAAAATTTGGTGGGTATTGTGTTGCATCATATCAGCCTGTACAGAACAATCCAACACCAATTATTAATGCTGTTTTTGATAAAAAATCAAAATATGTGTCATTTAATAGTTTTTTTTTCAAATCTGTTCTTTTTTTTAAATCTGTTCACTATTTGCTATTTGATAAAGTGCTTTGTTTTCCTGTGGTGTACTAATTAAAATAATGTGCCATGGGAAAACTCAGTAGAGGATTTACGTTATTTGAGATTCTTCAGTTTGAAACAGGTTTACTCTCACAGAAAGAAATTTCTTTGATTCTACATTGCTACAGTATAATTATTTGTACTGCTTGACTCTTTAATTCAGCTTATTACTATTTTAGTGTGCTTGTGTGTCTTCTAGATGGAAAAGAAAAAACTCAGAAGACACACAGTTCGGGCGGCACGGTGGCACAGTGGTAGCGCTGCTGCCTCACAGTTAGGAGACCCGGGTTCACTTCCCAGGTCCTCCCTGCGTGGAGTTTGCATGTTCTCCCCGTGTCTGTGTGGGTTTCCTCCGGGCGCTCTGGTTTCCTCCCACAGTCCAAAGACATGCAGGTTAGGTGGATTGGCGATTCTAAATTGGCCCTAGTGTGTGCTTGGTGTGTTTGTGTGTGTCCTGCGGTGGGTTGGCACCCTGCCCAGGATTGGTTCCTGCCTTGTGCCCTGTGTTGGCTGGGATTGGCTCCAGCAGACCCCCGTGATCCTGTGTTCGGATTCAGCGGGTTGGAAAATGGATGGACACACAGTTACTGTTTCTTTTTCTGCTAAATGATTTTGAAAGCAAGTGAGCATATTGAAGTTGAAAGGTTGTGGAAGTATGACCAAGAACTGTGTTCAGTAATTCTACATATGTCCTGCAAAAAGGAAAAAGATGCTACTCCTTCCTACCTCTGAATGTGTTTTACCAATATGGTATTTTACTCCACTTTCTGAGCTGAAGTCTTTCTGACACAGAAGGCATCTATATTTTCCAAGAGAACCTCCACCCTGAAGAAAGAAACAAAGAAAGGCAGCATTAACACCCCAACGTCCTTTGCAGGATTATCATATATTAGATTTAAAGATAATCCAACTCTTTTGTAGAATAATAAGGTAACATATTCATGCTGTATGCTGGTACTTTTAACATTTATTTACCACAACTGGTTGTATAAGAATTCAAATAAAATGTAGTTTACATTCATCCGATTTCAAATTTATCAGTAAATGATATGTGCACTTGAGTACCTTAATACAGTTTGCAAGATGGGCTTTCAGTCCTGAAACACTCGAGTAAACAGCTTCACATCTCTGGAAATTTAAAAAAGTACTATTTTAACTTTCATTGAATGTTCACAAATGTAGTTCTTTTCTTCAGAATATATACAAATTTTTATCATGAAAGCAACAAGTCATTTTAAATATATTACCCATAAGCAATGAATATTTACTTGTTATTATTATTTTGCATCAAATCAATGTTTTCCAGATTGATGTTACATTTTAGATACAAACTACTATTTTTAAAATAATGTACATATTGAAAAAACATTTAAAATATAGTTTTTGACAGATTGTGGTAGTGTACTTTTGATGTGGATGGTACTTTTGGCTTAGGGTTCATTCTTAATTGAAGGATTTCATGGCAATGTGTCAAAAGCACACATTTCCTACTTGTCTCATTTTTCAATGTCTGCTCTACTAATATTTTTACCCTATCAAACGTATGTGTGCAATGCAATGCAGCTGACAAAAAATAAGGTCAGCTTTACAGTGAATGATATTTGCCCCAACTGCTTAAAAGATGATTTGCCATATTACATTTTTGGGATGTTAATTTAACATAAAACAAAAGCAGCATTTTATTTTAAAGATTTTCCGGTAATTAGTTACATTGTTTGGACAGCAGATGAATCCTTTTTCCCTAACTTCATTCTTCCAGTTTTCCAAGATTTTTGAGTTAAATTTTGGAAGCTCAGGTCGTGTGTAGTTAAGCTGAAATGGAGAAACACAGATTAACTGTACATTTATAGACTTCACACTATTTGGAACATTCTGTTGGAACCACAGGCAAAAATACTTTACATTACTGAAACACATTAACAGGTCCACACAACCTGTCAGATAAATTATAGTGCAGACGTTGCAATTAAAAGAGCATTAAACAACTACAAACATCGCTTGAAGAATATCTTCTCTCAGAAGGGGCAACGTTATTAAAAACAAAACATAGGTAAAATTCAGATAAGGGCAATGAGGTACCCCTCGTAGAGCTGGATGACTGCAGCATTCAGATTAATAACCTCTGCAAACCCCAATGCACCTCCTGGGTTTACTGACCTTTTACTTTTTCCTGACACCAACAGCTGGAGAGATGGTATTTCAAGTGTTTTATCCCTCTTTCTTTGCACTCTAGTGACCATACCATGCTCTGTGATACTCTACTGCTGCTAACTTTCCTTGAAAATCACTTAATAACCCCATACCCCTCCAGACCACAATAAATGCCTAGTCTCACTCTCTTGGTGTCTGGAACCAGGTCATCTTTCATTCTACGTTTGGACCAGTCCTTCGTCAGCTCATCTTCTGCAATCTCTTGGAGGTGGAAGACTGCGACCTGCGCAGACTTTCGCCGAACTCGTCCACTAGGGGTTCTACCAAATTCTTCTGTTTCTTGCTCCTCTTTTTCTACAGGTTTCTTCTTGGGCTGTGGATTCTTCTACATAATGCAAGTCATTTTAGCAATATGCAAAACAAACAAAAAAACACTAATCAACACTAGTCTTTCAGTAAAATGTAATATAATTATAAACAAAAGTCATGTATTTAATATTTTTTTAACCAACAAACACCTGAATATTAAAATGTATTTATTCACATGCTAATGCTTAAACCAAGTTTAGGATCAGAAAAGGTGAGATTATCATAGGAACTTAATGCACAAGTAACTCTGTATGGGTACTAGTATGTAAAATCATATAAAGCAACATAACATTCTCAAATTTGCTTTATCTAATTCACATATATGGGCGTCTAGAACTACCCAGCAGCATTACCTGCAAGGCAGAAATCAAACCTGCACAGAACCAGTGCTGAATGACCAGTTAACCTAACAGGGTTGTCTTTGTGTTGTGGAAAAAACATACAGATGTTGGGAACATGTGCTGTCCACAAAGACAGCAGCTGGCCGCAGGTTTTGAATTCAGGACTCCTTGAGGCAACAGCACTAACCACTGCACTACTCTCATTTAAAGTATATATTAATACAAATGTTTTGCTTTTCAACTGCAAAAAATGTTAACAAATTTTAGGAAAATTTGTGTTCTATACCTTATAATGATTGTTTGGGTCTTGACTTATCATCTTGACTTATCTATACATGTAACACTGCTTTCCTTTTCCTAAGCTATTTAACTATTCTTACGGTGTAATGAAAGATTAGCTGTAGGCCACACACTATTTTTACTTTAATCTGGTCTTGACCTTTAATTGCATAATAAAATACTCAATTTTCTTGTATAACCAAACAGTCTAAATTGTGCCACTAAGCTAGCAGTTGAAATTATTAAATCAAAATATTCTTATATAGCTAAACTCATGGTTATATTTGATTATATTTAATGCCATAATGGTACATGAAATGTTTTACAACTCTATAGTTCAGTAACTTACAATACTTTTAATATCATTAATCTTTTTGCCAACTTCTAGCTTCAACAGAGTGCTACCACGTCTGATGTACTATTTGATCAATAAGTACATTTTGCTGCGAGTTTGATTAAAAATAGTGTACTGTACCTAAAAAAGCTGATGTTTTGTAATAAAGCACGGGTTTCAATCAGCAGTTCGAGTAAGGCTACTAGATATTGTGATACTGCTGCCTTTATGCACAATCCGCTACTAGATATTGTGATACTGCTGCTTTTATGCACAATCTTAGAAACACGCTTAAGTAAAGGGACTCTGTTTCTTGATTGGTGCTTAAAATTCCTAGTAATTCACCAACTCTCTGCATGAAACTGAACAAGTCATAAATAACTTACTGACCATTCTCAATGGGAAAGGGTGTGGTCCAGCAGAATAGACAGATTTTAAACTTAAAGGAAAACGTAACCACCAGAGTATACATTATCATAGAAGAAACTAGTGACAAGTGACTGCAAAAACTGCTGTTGAAACATCCAATTTGGAGTGAAATTATTTTATCGTTCAATCTTAAAGATAACTACAATATTTATGCTTATAAGTAAGTATTTAATAAATAGATTTCACTGTATGCAACAACCTTTGAGACTGTAAAAACAAAAAGTGACAACACTATATAGATCTTACTTACCGCAGGGTGCTCTGAACGAATATGGTAATCATGGCCAGCTTTAGACTTGTATGATTTTTTGCATTGTTTGCAAACAAAGAAAGGCTTTTCCACAGCAGAAGGTTCTTTTCCACAACGTTTCTGGTGATACTGATAACCCATGAGGCTGGAGAATGTGGCTGTGCAGACCTAAAAAAAACAAAAAGGATAAACCCTTTCTTCTGATTATAAATGACAATTATGTCAGAAATCAAGATAATTAAAGGAACCATCTCTTACTTTTTATTTTTAGTTATGTGACCTTGCGTAACAGTCACAACTATTAGGATGGTATACAGTCTTTAATAGAATGGTACCAGGCATGCTATCATCTTCACCATTTAAACTCTACTGTCATTTATAAAGATTAACAGTGAATTCCCCCAGCGTGCTGGCAAATGTGCCCAAACTGGATATTTTTCTGATACATATTCTTAAAAAGATCAACATGATGTATCAGTATAGTTATACAAGTACATACGTAGATAGTGTGCACTGGTTTAGTTATAGATACCTGCTTAAAAGGCGAGATTTTTTTTTATTGCACTGTGCCTTAATTTTATATAAGACAGTTATCACTGTCCCCTAGCAAACCATTGCATGAGCAACACATTTTCATGTTTTTGTTGTAAACTAATACTTTATCAAGGTACGTTAAATTCACTTAAATATATATTCAAGACATTACTAATGTTGCAAATGACTATTACTGCTTGAAATTATTGATTTATAATTTATTAGCCACATATGACTGCAACCCCCATTTTCATGTTAATTTCTCTTAGCTCATCCTTATTTATGTTTAAAAGCTATTTTGTTATCACAGAAACCTCTGTAGTTTTGTTAGCCTGTTACTCTGTTGAGCAAAGCCAAATCAATTGTTTTTACATAGGTTGAAAGGTACTTGCATACCTAAACTTCAAGTATGGGTCCAGAAATGGCAAAAGACAAAGCAGCTTTCTCAAGTGACACTTCAATCTATTATTGTATTGCAAAATGAAGTGCCAAAGAAACTGAGACTTTATAAGAAGGTGCCTACTACTGTCTTGAAAGAAGGGGGCGAATTGGATCTAACCAGAAGTGAACAAAAGCAGAAGGTCCAGATGTACAACTGCATAAGAGGATACTAAGCACATGAGGGTCTTTATTGTGAGAAACAGGCCCTATGCTTCCCTACATGGTTAACATCAAATACCAGTGTCATTTGCAACAGCAGGTTTCAAAGAAAAAAAATCACTCCACCGTCTAATATATGTGAGCAATTTTGCATCTGGGTCTTCCTCTTCTTTTTCTATTCTGTCAAGATGGTATTAAGAGTATTACTGCACCCTCATAAAAGAGAACTTATCCTGTATGGGAAGCCAGTTCACTGCAGGGTACACTCACATATATCCACAGTCCTCACTTATACTGTCTAATTTAGATTCACCAATTAAACCAATGTCTGTAGAGCAAGCTGGATGTGTAGGTAATATGGATAGCGACCTGGCTTGTAACAGAATCAAGGTCCCTGGAACTCTGACACAGCACTACAGATGGTATAGCTTGGCCAGCTGCAAAAGATGTAAACTTTAGTACCTCACTGGGACATTTCAGCTTTCCCATTTGTTTCAGAACTTTCCTCAGCCGCTCCCGTTCTTCTTGTTCGTCATAAACAGAGTCACCACTTACAATGGGCTTCACATGCCAACAAAAACATGTATATTAGAATTTATTTATTTAAGTTAACAGACAACATTTTAAATTTTAACTATGCAAATTCGTTTTGGCAAAAATATACAATGTAAATGTCTTTTATACACCAGTTATTATTATTACAAATTCTTTGACACTGAATTAAGCCCAATATACTGTTACATAAAAGGTACTGGAGTAAAAAAAAAAAAAACATTTTTAAGTTGTGTTATTTATTGAATGAACAATTTTTCAAGCTGTCCATAAAACGTAATTGCTCCCTAACAATTAATATAGTAGCTGGTTGTAGCATTTTTAGCTGCAATGACTGCAACCAAACACTTACTATGATTTATTCTTATGCACTGCCACAGAGGTATTTTACCCCCCTATTGCTCGTAGAACTGCTTTAATACAGAAACACTGGTAGGTTTTCAAGAATTTATTGTTCGTTCTCATCCTGCCACAGCATCTCTATTGTGTTTAAGTCTGGACTATGAAATGTTAGTCCAAAACATTATCTTGTTTCTTTGCAGTCATTCTAATGTGGACTTGCTCTGCTGTGTTGTGGATTATTTTCTTGCTGCATAATTTAGCTATGCTTCTGCTCACACATGGGTGGCTTAAGATTCTCCTTTAGAATACTGAGAACAGCTCATATTCCTTCAATTATGGCAATCTGTTGAGGTCTTTAGATGGCAAAACATCCCCACACTATCACACTAACACCACCATGCATCTCCAACGTGTCATCCCTCTTCATTTCACATCCTAACATGAAGGAGCTGAAACCAGGTTCTCTACGTCAGAAGAGAAGGCTCACAAAGCTTTGTTAAGAGGAATTTTGTTGCTTGTTCTTTTGCTTTGGGCAACAGAGATCAATTGGAATATACTCTGATCCCAAAGAGCACTTTGCTTTTAGTAATTCCAGCTTGATTTCTGCTTTATGAAACTAGGCCTCAAGCATAGTTCTGTTTTAATAATGGGGATTCAACACATCACTTCTAGGACTATGTTAAAGTCTGAAAATGTGTATGTATGTAATAAATTCTGCCTCACTTACAGTAGTGTTCATGTACAAAAGCATGGCTACACTTAACAAATGAAAAAGTTGCAAGTCTTCTTTTATCCTAATCTAACCCTATTGCTTTAACCATAACAGGGAGTATAATGGTTCAAACGCCTTATATACTTAAGGATAAAATAATGGTGAAGTGTGGATTTCAGGCCAAGACCAAAAAGAATCTTTAGGTCCAGATCTTAGGGCAGCACAAACTGTGCTACTAAGGCATGCAACCAAGGAACTGACTAGAAGATCACATTTGGTCAAAGAAAATAAATAAATAAATAAATAAATAAATAAATAAATAGAAAAGGTCCTACCTAAATGTAGAAAAACTGTGACTAATGTAAAATTTATTTTTCTAAAGGCAATTTTTCATATGTGTGTGCTATGACTATTTTATTTAGTCATTAAATTCAGAGTAATGTTCAAAGGAAGTGCAAGACCTAAAGCTCTAAACTTCTTAGTAAAAAATAAAGGGTTCTAGTTCACCTAGTTATAGACTTAAACAGGCTGGTGAATTAAACTTTTACATTCTAGTTTTTAAATGTGCACTCAGCTATGTATGTGCTTAATGTTACTCTCCAAGTAAAAACATCTCAATAAAATTTCACTGTGGCTGATGTTTTTGTGCATAAATGGCAAGAAATCTACAAACAACACAAGTCTCAAATTGAAAGGAGAATTAACTAAGTGGGTATACCAAAACCTTAAATTACTATAAATCTAAAGAATCACAGTTCTTCAAACAGGTGCACACCCAAGTAATCATACAGCAATGTAAATAAACAGACTATCAACAAGATGCATTTAATGTTCAGTGAGCAACATTCAGAAAAAAGGTCCTTGTCTGACTTTAATGGGGTAAAACAGAGTTTCAAAGTTTGCACAGAATGAGGAATGCTTGTACAATATTTAGTGTTTAAAGGTTTTGGATCCTCTTGTTTAAAATTATATCTTAGGCTAGACATCATACTATATGTGTTTTGTCATTCTGCAAAAACATACTGTAGCCTAATGTAAAAAGTTTGCAGAATATAGCATTTGAATGAAATTATGCTAATGCAAACATGTCAATGTAATCTGAAGCTCAAACAGATGGTTCGACTTCTTAATATGTTAATATACACTTCACAGCAAACTTGAGCCAAAAGCTTTTTGTGAATGCATTTCGTGTCTGCTAAAAATACAAAGACAGTCGTCTTTTGGTGGTTATTGTTATGGTGTGTGCTACAATACCATGCATCTTAAAGATTTAGAAACACAGAATATTCTGTTGATCTATGTGAATTTGCATTATTAAGAATCTTAACTCTTTGCATATTATACACAGATGCTACTTTAAACTACTATAATAAATATTATAATGGTGTTAATGGAGATGCCTAGAAAAATGTGTCTTTTAAGAGTACATCAGCTTTAGCTGTAAAAATATAACAACTCTATGTTCCGGCAATTTACCTTGTTAATATGCTCTGCCATTGTATGGTAGTTCAGTCCTGCTTTGGACTTAAACTGCTTTGAACAGTGTTCACACTTGAGGGCATCCTGTAGCTAAAAAAATGGGGTTGATCAGATAAATATCTAAACAAAGATACAATATATTTATAAGATTAAAAAAAAAACGAGAAAACCAAATACTTTGATTAAATTCTATTCTTTGGGAAACAACAAATAGAATAGTATACCATCAAATTAAGTTCTTTTACATATATACAAAAATATGTATAAAACTTAAGCTTGGCTTAAGTATTCTAACTTGCAGTAAATAACATGCGGAGGGGAATTTTTCCTCATTATGGTTTCTGGTGGAAAAGCAGCATTAGGCCATATTATGTTTTTTTTCTTTATATATTGTAAATTGCCATTAAGGGAAATCCTAGAAGTGGTCACTCAGGATGACAATGAAAGATGATACAATCAAATACCTATTCTAAAACAATGTATTTTGTGTTTTTCTTTTGAGAAAAAAAAAAAGAATTTATTAAACCCTGACAAGTTGAAAGCAAAAATGTGTTTTCATACTTTCTGGCAGATTTCCATGTGTTTTTTGAGACCAGGAACAGTCTTTCTTGTAACAAGTGAGCAGGTGGGACACAGGATTTCACCCTTCTCTGAGATTATGTGCTGCCACTGTTCTTCTTGGCTTCCTGAAAAGATATGAAAATGCAAACAGCAACTTAGGTTTGAGAAACTTTTGTAGAGGAACAGCCAACATGAACAAGACTGCAAACTAACTGAAGATATTCAGATGTGCAATTAAAATCTACTACTTAAACTATATTTAATAAACAAAAAATGGAAACCTATCTGAAGACAAAATACGAGGGATATCCAGAAAAAAAGGTTACAAGTGCCCTGGAGGAGGCAGGGAATTGTTTTTTTCGAAGGTTGGCATACCTGCGTGTAGGGGGGTCCTAATGGTCAAAATAAGCCCGGGACAGCGTCAGTCAGTTGTGAAATGTCATCACAGCAAGCGAGTTCGTCAACCTCTGCTGAAGCCGTTTGCTCCACCTACCGCCGATGCGAGATTCGTTCGGTCATCAAGTTCCTCACTTTGCGTCGCGAATCCGCAGCCGAGATCCATCGTCAGCTTGTGGAAGAATTGTGAAAGAATTCTTGGGTGGGAAACGTTTTTCCAACGATGAGGAGGTGAAGGAGACAGTGGAGAAGTGGCTTTCAGAGGTGGAGCGGAGCGTATTCGACGAGGGTATAAAAAAGCTGGTGCCCAGGCTGAAGAAGTACATCGAAGTTGACGGCGATTATGTTGAGAAATAAACACATATTTTGGAACATACCCTGTAAATTTGGTTGAAATATATTCATTTTTCGATTTTTAACAGCTGTTGTAACCTTTTTTTCTGGATATCCCTCGTAGCAACTTCAAATGCATGTCATTTTCTCACTTGTAGGATCATTATTTTTAGAAAAAAAATGCCATTTACAATATATGTGACCTGATGTTGTTATGTCTGCTGTAAAAGAAGGCAACCTTTGAAAAATGGAGGTGACCTAGATAAAATGTCAAAAATACAATCACAGAGACTGTAACCTGGAATCTATATTATCTATTGTGAAAGCCTGACTGTAAGTCAAAAATCAAAGTCTAAGGCAAAAAGGCCTTCACTGCTGATGCCATGCCTGGCACTCACCCACCTGGAGAGAAAGGACTCCTTCATCAGGTTACTCTTCTGGATTTTAGCTCTACCTTTAACACCATCATCACCAAAACACTGGTGAACAAAATGTTCCTACTTGGATTAAACTCAGTACAGTAATCCCTCGCTATATCGCGCTTCGACTTTCGCGGCTTCACTCTATCGCGGATTTTAAATGTAAGCATATCTAAATATATATCACAGATTTTTCGCTGGTTCACAGATTTCTGCGGACAATGGGTCTTTTAATTTATGGTACATGCTTCTTTAGTTTGTTTGCCCAGTTGATTTCATACAAGGGACGCTATTGGCGGATGGCTTAGAAGCTACCCAATCAGAGCATGTATTACGTATTAACTAAAACTCCTCAATGATATACGATATGCTTCCCGCGCGGTGCTTGATTGTTTGCTTTTCTCTCTCTCTCACCCTTTCTGACATTCTCTGCGCCTGACAGAGGGGGTGTGAGCAGAGGGGCTGTTTGCACAGAGGCTGTTTGCCTAGAGGATACGGACGCTCCTCTACAAAATGCCGCTTTATCGCGGGCTTCGGCATACTTAAAAGCCCAAAAGCATGTATTGATTTTTTGATTGTTTGCTTTTATCTCGCGCTCTCTCTCTGACATTCTCTGCTCCTGACGGCGCTCCTTTGAAGAGAAGATATGTTTGCATTCTTTTAATTGTGAGAAAGAACTGTCATCTCTGTCTTGTCATGGAGCACAGTTTAAACTTTTGACTAAAGGGTATTATTTCATGTCTAGAGGGCTCTAATAATGCTAACAGTGTGGGAGAGTTTATAAGGGCTTAAAATATATAAAAATAACCATACAAACATATGGTTTCTACTTTGCGGATTTTCACTTATCGTGGGGGGTTCTGGAATGCAACCCCCGCGATCGAGGAGGGATTACTGTACTCTGCAACTGTCTTTTTTTTTTTTTTTATATTTTAAGTTTTTACAAAAAGAAAAATTGAGTTAAGGAGAAATCGATCCCCACCCCTGAGAGAGCAAGGCAAACGGCGTGAAATTTAAGGCTTGTAAACATACCTAAATTAATAAATTCTCTGTGCTTTATGAGCTTATTTTAAAATATTACTGATTAGATCCTGCCATGTTTTGAAAAAAAGTCTGTACGTATCCTCTGAGTATTTGATTTTTTCTAATTTTAAATAGTATAACACATCGGTTTCCCACTGACTTAAAAGAGGAGGGTTTGGGTTCTTCCAGTTTATCAGAATAAGTCTGCGTGCCAAAAGTGTAGTGAATGCAATCACAATTTGTTTGTCCTTCTCCACTTTAAACCCATCTGAAACAACCCCAAACACAGCTGTTAATGGGTTAGGAGGGATTGTGAGACCAAGGCTGTCTGAAAGGTAATTAAAAATTTTGGTCCAGAATAATGTTAATTTGGTGCAGGCCCAGAACATGTGACCCAGTGAGGCTGGGACTTGGTTGCAGCATTCGCAGGTTGGATCATGCCCTGGAAACATTTTGGAGAGTTTTAGAAGAGACAGATGTGCTGTCTTTTTGGTTTTCTAAACATACAGGCCCCAGTCAGTCAGAATCCATGACATTACATCTTCTACCATCATTTTCAACAAATGTGTGTTTTTTTATGGGGTTATCATAGGCACTGTTTAGTTACCAGGACCCGAGTACCGAATATAATTTCTGCAAATGGATGTTGGAATGACAATAAAAGATCCTTGATCCTTAATCAGAAGCCTGCTGTTGGACCAGGTTAACAGGAGTACCTATGATATTTGCAGTTCAAAATCAATGGCCCTACTTTAAGTGCTGCAGTTTAGAAATGTGACACTTAGTGAGCCATCTAATTGTTTCCACCCAGTTTTAAGCAAAATTCATTCATGGTTGTCTCCAGACATACATATAGAACGTTTAGCTTCAGTGAGACTAATGTGTCAGTGGAAAAATCAAAATTGATTTTCACATGTTAATTTTACAATTTTAAGTGGAAATGTTTTTGCATTGTGTAAAACTCCTGGAAATTCCAGTAAAGACAGGACATTTGAGAACAAGCAGTTGTGGGATGTCTGCCCTGAATACTAAGACCTATGTACAATAACAACATGACCTATCTCTTCTGAAAAGTTGCCTCATAGTCCAGTATTTAGAATTTTTGTAGTCTGCTCCATTTTGTCATGGGACCAGACCCACTGATTTGCAAATTTTTTGCATTAATAGTTTTTGACATACATCATTTATTTAAATATTTATGTACTCTCAAGAGGCACACAAAAATGGGCACGTACTCACATACTTAAAGAAAAGTATAACTGAAGAACTGAGCTGATCTGCCCTACCAGAGCATACACTTGAAAAGAAAGAAATGAACACACACATTCACCTAGATCTATTAAAATCAACCTAGACACTTTGTACCAATCTGTCTTTGACAATTGTTTACTTCACTTGACCCAATGTGCTTAGTTTCAAATTTTTAATTATTCATCTGATTCAACTTCATATTCATTTTACTATGAATATATTTGTGTGAATAATAAGCATTATTTAAGTTAATAGACTTAATTCTATATTATTTTACAGTACATTTAATTGTACTGTATTGTAAAACCTTTTATTGAGCGATTTCATGTAGTATGACTGAAGTGTAATTTAAATGGAAGTATCGTATCCATACTGTATCCTTCCAAATACACATATTAAATGTTTTAATTACACAATGATCTGAAAACTTTTGTTTCATCATTCATTCTACCCAACAGGTCACTTTATTAGGTAAATATTCTCAAGTCTTCATCAGGTCACAAAGTCTCTTTACAGTTTCTTCCTTTCTCTTCCTGTGTATCTATGTACATCTAAATGTTTTGGACCAGCATTAGTGACTTTTTCTCTTTTATAATATATTTTGTAAATATTCAAATACACTCAAGTAAAAATGTTGAATGCACCATCTTTGAAATTTTGTTGACTTAAGTTACAACAACCTAGTATCACCAAATCCTAAATTTTAAATATAAGCTGGAGAAACACACATCACAGATCTTACTTTGCCATATTTTATTCAACAAAAGATAAGCCAAAATGCAGTGCCATGTGTGAGAGAGTAAACTCGGCACTATAATTTGCAAGTATCTCTTACCTCTAACTTGCCTGATTTTAGTCTCTAAAGACTGATAGTAAAAAAAAAAAAAAAATCAGCAATAAACACATGCTGAAAAATAAAAAAAGTGTAGAGGCTATGTAAGAGCCGTGCCAAGGGTATACAACTAACTCTTACACGGTTTGGCCTTTTCACAACTAACTCTTACACTTTATTTTTGGTTCCTCTCTAATATTATTTTAAAGCTGGAGGACAAGGACAAAACTATCTTACAATGTGTGCACAAATATCACAGACAAAAGTAAAAATTGCATAGGCCTAATGTGTTAGGTATATATTAAATTTCTATCAGCTTACAATATTTTAAGTATATGTATCCATTTTCCGGTACAAAATTTGCTGTTAAGGGACAGAAAATATGAGATGAGGTCATTGTTAATTTGGACATGTTATTTTTCAGTCAAAAACATAAACATACAGTAAACATTTTAAACACTTATCAAAAACAAAAAACATAACCTTAAAAACCTAAGAGAACCAATTCACAATCATCCAAAAGATGAAAATGTTAACGTAAATTTCAGTTTAAATTGTTTTAAAAATATATACACTTTTATTCAGTTAATAAGAATGTACATACAGTGGTGCTTGAAAGTTTGTGAACCCTTTAGAATTTTCTATATTTCTGCATAAATATGACCTAAAACATCATCAGATTTTCACTCAAGTCCTAAAAGTAGATAAAGAGAAACCAGTTAAACAAATGAGACAAAAATATTACACTTGGTCATTTATTTATTAAGGAAAATTATCGAATATTACATATTTGTGAGTGGCAAAAGTATGTGAACCTTTGCTTTCAGTATCTGGTGTGACCCCCCCCTTTGCAGCAATAACTGCAACTAAACATTTCCGGTAACTTTTGATCATTCCTGCACACCAGTTTAGAGGAATTTTAGCCCATTCCTCCGTACAGAACAGCTTCAACTCTGGGATGTTGGTGGGTTTCCTCACATTAACTGCTCGCTTCAGGTCCTTCCACAACATTTCGATTTGATTAAGGTCAGGACTTTGACTTGGCCATTCCAAAACATTAACTTTATTCTTCTTTAACTATTCTTTGGTAGAACGACTTGTGTGCTTGGGGTCGTTGTCTTGCTGCATGACCCACCTTCTCTTGAGATTCAGTTCATGGACAGATGTCCTGACATTTTCCTTTAGAATTCTCTGATATAATTCAGAATTCATTGTTCCGTCAATGAAGGCAAGCCGTCCTGGCCCAGATGCAGCAAAACAGTCCCAAACCATGATACTACCACCACCATGTTTCACAGATGGGATAAGGTTCTTACGCTGGAATGCAGTGTTTTCATTTCTCCAAGCAAAACGCTTTTCATTTAAACCAAAAAGTTCTATTTTGGTCTCATCTGTCCACAAAACATTCTTCCAATAGCCTTCTGGTTTGTCTGTGATCTTTAGCAAACTGCAGATGAGCAGCAATGTATTTTTTGGAGAGCAGTGGCTTTCTCCTTGCAACCCTCCTATGCATAGCATTGTTGTTCAGTGTTCTCCTGATGGTGGACTCATGAACAAGAACATTAGCCAATATGAGAGAGGCCTTCAGTTGCTTAGAAGTTACCCTGGGGTCCTTTGTGACCTCGCCAACTATTACATGCCTTGCTCTTGGAGTGATCTTTGTTGGTCGACCACTCCTGGGGAGGGTAACAATGATCTTGAATTTCCTCCATTTGTACACAATCTGTCTGACTGTGGATTGGTGGAGTCCAAACTCTTTAGAGATGGTTTTGTAACCTTTTCCAGCCTGATGAGCATCAACAATTCTTTTTCTGAGGTCCTCAGAAATCTCCTTTGTTCGTGCCATGATACACTTCCACAAACGTGTTGTGAAGAGCAGACTTTGATAGATCCCTGTTCTTTAAATAACACAGGGTGCCCACTCACACCTGATTGTCATCCCATTGATTGAAAACACCTGACTCCAATTTCACCTTCAAACTAACTGCTAATCCTAGAGGTTCACATACTTTTGCCACTCACAAATATGTAATATTCGATCATTTTCCTCAATAAATAAATGGCCAAGTATAATATTTGTGTCTCGTCTGTTTAACTGGTTTCTCTTTATCTACTTTTAGGACTTAAGTGAAAATCTGATGATGTTTTAGGTCATATTTATGCAGAAATATAGAAAATTTTAGAATATAGAAAATTCTAAAGGGTTCACAAACTTTCAAGCACCACTGTAAGTTAATTTAAAGTTAAATTGGAAATTTAGTGACAAACAAAAAAAAAACAAGCATTGACCCTAATCTCTCATTCCATGCACAGACTGTTTTGCTTGATGGCCAAAGAACACAAGGCTTCAAGAATGAACAAGATAATACAGTATTACATTTCCTAAACTGTGGCAAGCACTTTTGGCTAGTTTTTGGATCTAAACTGTTGTTACATTCAGAGGGCACACTCTACTGATAAAATCACATTCCACAAATGCTGCTGTAAAAAGACATCAGTTTTAGAGTCAGTGTTGGGTGCAGTCTGTATGCAAAAAGTTTACAGGGTCATAATTTTCATAGAAATGGAAACAAGCACTAGTGTGTTCGCACAAAGCACAGCCTATGTCCTGTTAAAGCAATAGTAGGTGCAAAGTATAGGTTATTCTGACAAAGGCATGTACAACAATTCAGACTAACAAAAAGACAAATCTAGACACACAGACAGATAAAAGTGCAAATAGTTTGTAACCAATTTCTTTTTCAAATCACTTTAATTTGCATTATATCGATTTGCACTTATATTTATCTTCACCTGAAACAAATGTATGAGACACAAACTTTGTATGATTCTAACACTTTAATGAGGGGATGTGAAGAAATGACTATCAAATTTGAATACTTGAATAACCAGAAGACTTGTTAAATGTATTTCACCACCTAAATGCTAAAGATAGGAACTACATAAAGTATATTTATAGTATATAGTATATGATGACATGGTGCTTTTTTACAATACACAAATCAAAGACTGAATTTAATATTATGCTCACATAAACAAAAATACCAACTGTGTATGCTTCATATGCATACAGAAATAATGTGAGAAAAAAGTGTTTTTTTTTTTTTTTACTTTTACTTTGAGTATGCTCATAAATTAAAATGATACATGTACTGGCAAAACTGTCACTTAATGCAGAAGTTTTTCTTACAATAAAATAAATATACCACAGGACTATGCACCTGGAGAGTAGACTACAGACTCTTTTTTAAAGCTGGAGCTTGCGGACTTCTTTCTAGGCTCCTCCCTGCAAGTAATTCCTCCTGGTTGTTTTCCTCTCCCAGTTTTTTTATCCTCAGATTTTGGGAGTCCTGAAAAAATCATTAGGAAATGCTGTATTAAATGAATCATGAAGAAAAAAATACTGATTATAAAAAAAATACACCACCTTTTTAAAAGGCCATAAAATATATTGAAGTTTATAGCCCATGGAGTTCAACATGTTGCAATAATAACTAATTAATCTATTTAAAAACAAACATAATGCGTATTGGATCAATAAAGGGATAAAATAAATACTGTATGAATTTTCAGTAAAACTAATCCCAACATATTGTTATTTATTTAATCTATCTAAAAAACATAATTTATATTGTGCAAATAAATGGATTTAATACTTAATGTATAGCGTGCATTCAGACCCTGTCACTATTTTCACAATTTTATGTTGCAGCCTTACGGTAAAATTGGTTAAAATGAATTTGTTCTCATATCAAGCAACACTTAATACCCCTAAACGATACAGCAAAACATGATTTAAAACATTTTTTGTAATTTTTTAATTCAATACTACGACTTTTGGCAGCGATTCCAGCCTGGGCTCTTCTTGGGTATGACACAAGCTTTGGATTTGGGGTTTCTGCCATTCTTCTTTGCAGGTCCTCTTAAGGTCTGATGGATAGGGATCATTGATGAACACCATTTTTATGTCTTTCCAGAGATGTCTGATTGGATTCAAGTCGTTGATTAGCGCTTAGCGTCATTGTCCAGGCTGAGATCCAGAGCTCTCTGGAACCGTTTTTCATTGAGGACATCTCTGTATTTTATTCCATTCAGCTTTCCCTCAACCCTGACTAGTCTCCCAGCCCCTGCTGCTGAAAAACACCGTCACAAGATTATGCTGCCACCACTATGTTTAACCATTTGAACAGTACTGCACAGGTGATGAGTGGTGCCTGGGCTCTTCCAGACATGATGCTCAGAGGCAAAATAGTTCAATCTTAGTTTAATCAGACCAAAGTATCTTGTTTCTCACAGTCTGGGTGTCTTTTAGGTGGCTTTCTGCAAATTCCAAACAGCTTCCATGTGTCTTACTGAGAGAGGCTTCTGCATGGCCACTCTGCCATAAAGCCCAAATTAATGGAGTGTTACAGTGATGTTTGTCCCTGTGGAAGTTTCTCCCATCTCCACACAGGTTTTCTGGAGCTCAGCTATAGTGACCATCAGTTTCTTGGTAACCTCTCTTAACAAGGACCCTTCAGCCACGACGTCTAAGCTCTGCAGACAGACTCTTCAACATCATGGGTTGTTTTTTGCTTAACTGTGAGAACTTCTATAGAGAGGTATGTGCCTTTCCTAATCACGTGCAATCTGAATTAACCATAGGTGGACTTCAAACAAGATGTAGAAACATCTCAACAATAATCAACAGAATGGAATGCATTGGAAGAAAATGTTAGGTGTTAAAGAAAATGGTCTTGATATTTAACTTTTTTTTTTTTTTTAATAAACCTGCAAAACGTTTTAAAATCTTGTTTTCACTTTGTCATTCTGAGGTAATGAATGTTGCTTAATGAGGAAAAATATGACTTAAAACAACTTTTTATTTTAAATTTTATTAATTTTATTGCAATCATTCCATACAAATCAATCAATTTTTACAAAAAGTAAAATTGAGTTATGAACAATTTTACTACAAGGCTGCAACAAAACAAGATGTGAAGAAAGTGACAGGGTCAGAATACTTTCTGAATGCAATGTGTATTTGTATTTTCAGTAAAACTAACCAAAATATCCTTTTAGCTATAATTGATGTTTGGTCCCCAGGTGTTAGGGATGTGCACAAAATACAAAATACTAGTCAACATTCAAAACAGGATGGAAAGTATTTCACAATAGTTAAAAGCAAACTGAAAATATGCTAGAAACAAGAACAAGAATTGTAAATAAAAGATTAAAAGGCTCTGCTCTAAAAGTGGTGATCTGTAAAAAAATGTTTCAAATACAAGATTTATCCTCCTCTAGGCAATGTGCAGAAAAACCATGAAGAGAAGATCACCTCTCTCTCTTGCCATTTTTCCATGATGAAGACAACTCTGTCTTGGCAGCTTTAATGCGACAGGCAAGCTGCCCATTTTAATACTCCTGCCTATGGATGCAAGATGTGCTGCTACTTAAGGCTGTAATGGTATTTTATTTTTCATATTATTTTTAGCATACTGCTTATAATATATAACTAATACATGTGTAGCTAGTTCCCCTGCTTGTCTAAGGTTATAGAAGGAAAAGGGGGAGGTGCTTTGTACTTTGACTACTTCTGTGGCACCCTCCTATTCACAATTTATGGATGGAATAAATACTACATGGATTAAGGTTTGGAAGCACTTCTAAAGGGATCGAAGCCTCTGCCAAATTCTTTGCTGACAGGTAAAGGTTACCATCTCCAAAAATCTAGACTATGCAGAAGATGTGGCTTGCTACCAAGACAAACACCTGAGAGTACCTTAAGGAAAAAGTGTTCTTGGTCTATGGTACACTGATCCTTACCTTACTGTGGAACAGACTGGTCCTGCAACTTACCAGCTTGCTTTGCTGGCTCATTTGCAAATTCACCCCTCCTTTCATGTTTTCTATCTAATTCTAGTAAATAAGCTGAGGCTCTGAGCATGAATATGAAATATAGAGGATTCCTAACTGTAAAAAAAGAGGTTTTAGAGTGGACAAACCTGTACATTGGATGGGTTATGGTTTGGAGGAATACACATTACATCATATCATATATTGTTGATTTGATTATACCTTATTGTCCACGCAGATCACTGTGATCATCTGATCAGCACTTGTTGGTGGTTCCACAGATATGTCTAAAAACAAATGGTGATTGTGCTTTTTTTTGTGCAGCACCCAACTTATGGAACACATTATTTATTCATCAGATTAGCCTTCTCAATCATGCTTTTTAAATTTAGATTTAAAACCTATTTTTTTCTTTGTAAAGGATTTGTTTATGTGTTCTTTTATGTGTGTGTGTGTGTATATATTTTACTTGTGTTGTTTTCTGGACATAGACTCCTGTACAGCACTTTGGTCGACCTTGGTTTTTTTTAAAATAAGCTTTATAAATAATACTTGCTTACTTACATGTCAGGTTTGTGAGATTTTTTAAAACTCTTTTTAAGAATATGCAAGAACACCAAGTTCTGTTATAAAATGCATGTTGTTAGAAACAGAATTTTATATTTTGGCCACAAGTGAAACAGGGCAACTTATCACCACTTTAGCTACAGGTGTTCATCCCAAACACCTTTTACTTTTGATTCACCTCCTGCCTTTATTAAATAAGCTGTTATTTCCCATTGCCAGAAATTTATAACAACATGGGTTTGATAAATATTTAAGGTAATGTAGCAAATTGTTGTTTGTGTGTGACATTAATAATTGCTCTTTTAAGCTTTTTCTCATTAATTAACATACAGGTAAGTGTTATACTGAAGTAGCTACTTCCATTTAGTATTCAATGTCATTTGCACCTGTGTCTGTACTGTTCATTACTAACTGTTAGTATCTGGATACAATTAAAGGAGTAAGCTCTACAATGAAAGATGAATTAAAAAGAATATGGCAAAAGAAAGATGACAATTAAAAATATAGCCTAAAATGCAAATTTTAAAATTTTGTTTACAAATAAATATACTGTACTACCACACATTTATGAATGCACAATATGTGAAAAAAGACTGATTAAACAATTCCATCATTTAGAAGTAATACTGTACAATTTATTTGTGAAACAGGCTGGAATGAAGAAATTCCGCAGTCACATTGGTACCACAGGACTGAACTTGGGAAACCCTGGTCAGTGTATTAAGGCAGCTTTACTAGAATCAATGCCAGTATGAGGACAAAGGTCTGCTAAAAGGGGAAGAATTGATCAGGAAAAAACTACTTATTTTTTTCTTAGGATGAAAATCATTTCTTTACTTATTTGTACACTCATATATACTGTTAAACAAAAGGAAAAAAATCTACCAAACCCCGAATTCAATGTTAAATACCGGGATAAGTTTTATACATGATTGATGATTACTTCATCATGAATACATTTTGCATGGCTCCCACAGTTTTTCGCTGTCTCTAATACTAGCCAAAAAGTATTATTTAAACCCTAAGCCCTTTAATTAGCAAGCAATAATTTAAGCAGGCAATTCATTAGCTTCAGAATTTGTAACATTTCTCAAAGTACATCTATAATAAATGACACGCTGGTGCAGCTAATTCATTTCAGCCGTTTAATGGATTTGAGATTGTTAAAACTCATACACAATACAGGGCTAGAAGGGCCACAGTAGATCCTGGTTGTGTTGAATGCAAGTCAGGAACCAGTGCTATAGAAGGTTCTACGTCATAGTAGGGCACACTCACACATACACACCCACAGAGGGCCAATCCAGAACAGCTTATTAACCTAACATGCACATTTTGAGGATGTGGGAGGAAATCCCACGCACAGAGACAGACCTTACATATTCCACATAGATAACCACCAGGGTGGGATATGAACCCTGGATAATGAATTTGTGAGGCAGCATCACTAACAACATAAAAATAAACTCAAAATACTTTATATCTAGACATTCTACAGATACAATTTAACTTTAGTATTAGCAGTGCAGTATCAGGTACAATAAAAATATCGGGGTAGCAAATTTACTGTGTATGCTTTTTCATACAAGACACTTTATAGCATCTCAGAATTTTAATTTAAGTAATTATTATTACTCAGCAGATGCCTTTATCGAAGGTGACTTACAACCTTACAGAAATGCAATTGGGTACAATTATTTTTGTTTTTCTAGCTGGAGCACAGGCATTTGAATGATGTGTTCATGTTCATACGGTGACAGTAGTGGGATTGGAACCCACAACTTCAAGGTTTGAAGTCCAAAGACTTAACCACTAATGTACACTTCCTGCCTTTTGCTTGGAAGTCTAAAATTCTTAGCATTTACAATAAAAGTAAATTGCTGTAACAAAATGGAATTAATCAAAAAATCCTTATTCTATATAGAATTTTTCAAAAAAGCTCAATTACCATTATGTACATTTTACCATTTTCTTCATTAAAGTGTACATTTGTTTGCTTTGTTCAATAAGTTTATAGACTTAATTTTTTACTTGTTTGAAAAAACATCTCTTCTATAATAACACTAGCAGGAGTACCCGGCGTTGCCCGGGAATCTATAACCAGTGAATTTCCGAAATGAAAGAAACAGAATACTGTATAGATATAGAAATAGAAAAAAAGTTTTCTCTTGGGATACACTATATTTTTTGTTTTCCCTTGTAGTGAGAAAATGAACAAATTCTGAGGATTGCCAACTGTAGAACATGCTACGTAGAGTTGTCCGTGTGAAAAGCATGGATTTTTGAAATTGATGCCTGCAACTTGTAGTGATTGCCCTTGAGCCTTATTAATTGACATAGCAAAAGCCAAACGAACAGGAAATTAGAGCAGTTTGAATTCAAAGGGTAAATCATTTGGAATCAGCGTTATTCTTGGTATGAAAACATCTTTACATCTTGCGCAACGTGTCATGATCGTTGCTTCAATAATATTACACAGTAAGGAGCGTCTTTGCTGAACCGTGCTGGTATCTAACGGATGTTGGCGATGGTAACTACAGAGAGAAGTGACATACAACCACTGCTGCGTGTGTGGAAAATGGCGGGGGAAGGATGCTGTCTTTTTAAGGCGAGTCTCTGTTTTAACGTGCTGCCATATAACGGACGTTGGTGAATGAAATACAGCACTATCAGTGCGTGTGGGAGTGTGACTCGCAGAAATGTGGGTGTGTCAGCCGGTCACATTTACTGAGTTGTTCATGTTTTATAACCGGTGAATTTCCGAAATAAAAGAAACAATATAGAAATAGAACAAACAGTTTTCTGATTCACATTTCATTGTAATAGGTAATATACTGTAAGTGCTCATTCCAGAGCCTTTGCATAGACTATATTTTTTCTTTTCCCTTGTGGTGAGAAAATGAACGAATTCTGAGGATTGCCAACTGTAGAACATGCTACGTAGAGCTGTCCGTGTGAAAAGCATGGATTTTCAAAATTGATGCCTGCAACTTGTAGTGATTGCCCTTGAGCCTTATTAATTGACATAGCAAAAGCCAAACGAACAGGAAATTGGAGCAGTTTGAAATCAAAGGGTAAATCATTCAGAATCAGCGGTATTTTTGGTATGAAAACATCTTTACGTCTTGCGCACCGTGTCATGAAAGTTGCTTCAATAATATTTGAATAGACAGTCTTGACACAAAGGCGAGTGGTATTACACAGTAAGGGGCGTCTGTGTTGAACCATGCTGCTATCTAACGGACGTTGGCAATGGTAACTACAGAGAGAAGTGACATAGAACCGCTACTGTGTGTGTGTAAAATGGCAGGAGAAGGGTGCTGTCTTTTCAAGGCGAGTCTCTGTTCAAACGTGCTGCCATATAACGGACGCTGGAGAATAAAATACAGCACTATTAGTGCGTGTGGGAGTGTGACTCGAAGGAAAATCGGGTGTGTTAGCCGGTCATGCGTACTGAGTCATTCACAATTTACATCGATACGGAAGTTCCCCTTTACCCGATCAAAGCAGTTGACCTTCTCATACTTGGACCCTTCCGCCATCTCTTGGCAATTTAAAGAAACATGGGTAAAGAGGGACGCACAGGGACCAAAGCTGCCGCTAGATGGCACTGCGGTGAAGTTCTGTTGCAACGTGCGGCCATCTTAAGTACGGGGACGTGTGCCGAACGTTATGTCAGTGAAAAGGTGCCCTGCGATTCACCACGAACATTTTTCCGAACCAAACATACCCCATGACCTTCTCCTGGTCACAAAGGAGCCCCATGCCCAGTTTGGTGGAGATCGGACACCTGGTGCAGATTTGTATGGCGGACAAACAAACATACATACACACATACATCGACTCTGCTTTATATATTAGACTAGCAGGAGTACCCGGCATTGCCTGGGAATGTATAGCCAGTGAATTTCCCAAATGAAAGAAACTGAATTCAGAGGCATGGGTATATTAGCAAAAAGCAGGACAATTATAATGTGTTACATGGTATCACGTACGGAATAAGGACCACAGTGAGATTAATTTACATTATTTACAATATGCCGAAAAGCGTTTGTGTTGAACCGTGCTGCCATCTAATGGACGTCGACGATGATAACTACAGAGAGAAGTGGCATACAGCCGCTGCTGCGTCTGGGGAAAATGGTGGGGGAAGGATGCTGTGTTTTTAAGGCGAGTCTCTGCTCAAACGTGCTTGCATATAATGGACGTTGGCAAATGAAATACAGCGCTATCAGTGCGTGTGGAGGTGTGACCCGCGGAAACGCGGGTGTGTGAGCCGGTCAAGCGCACTGGGTCGTTCACATTTTACATCCATACGGCAGTTCCCCTTCACTCAATCAAAGCAGTTAGCCTTCTGATACTTGGACACTTGCGCCATCTCTTGGCAATTTAAAGAAACATGGGTAAAGAGCAGCACACAGAGACTAAAGCTGCTGCTAGATGGCGCCACGGTGAACGACAAGTACGGGGACGTGTGCCGAACGTTGTGTCGGTGAAAAGGTGCCCTGCGCTTCACCACGAACATTTTTCCTAACCAAACATACCCCATGACCCCCTCTGGTCACAAAAGAGCCCCAGTTTGGTGCCGATTGGACGCCCGGTGCAGATCTGTATGGTGGACAAACAAACATACATACACACATACATACACACACACACACATACATACATCAACTCTGCTTTATATATTAGAAGATAATAAAAGTATTTATGCCTGTTTAATGCAACAGAATTTCAGAAAAAGACTGGTTGTCGTATTTCTGGTCACCCTGCCCCAGGGTTAATAAGACATAGCTAAATAATTCACTTAAATCATCTGTAATTATCATAAAACTCAAAAGGCTAACATACAGCTATATTATCAACATTTATATTTAAAGAATTTTCTTCTAAAATATTTTCATCTTTGTTGTTTTAACAGAAAACACTAAGCCCAGTCTTAATGAATAATATGCCTTAAGAAATGTAAGCAAACTCAAATTATATTGGTGTATCAAAAATAGATATTTTAAATTTTTTAAAAATGTTTAAGAATTTTTCAATCAATTTTAACACATAATAAATACATAATTGAAACTAATTTCCTAACATTTGGTTTAATAAAACAGTACGCATAAAAAAAGAAAAGCTTTTCTGTATTCTATCTCTGTGCTACTTAACTAGTCACCTGGGGCCTGATGTATAAACGGTGCGTACGCACAGAAATGTTGAGTATAACTGTTTCCACACTTACTTTGAGATGCATAAAAACTAAACTTGGTGTAAAGCCACACACATTTTCACGGCAGCCTTAAACCATGCATATGGTCTGTGTCATTTCCCTTTCTTTTTTAGATTCACATCCATGACACAGGCTGTGTCAAATACACTAATATTAATAACATGTTGTTTACAAATTTAAGGCAATTTATTGTAATCATTCTGTAATAATATAATGGTGCACAGAATGGTCAAACTATTCCAAATACCATAGCTGCTTTAGTGTTGTTACTCTTGGGCCGGAGTTATACTTCACGCGACGCGACGCATGCTTCAGTGGATGCTCCGGCTACGCAAGCGTTGTAGTGTTTATACTTGTGCGCGTACTTTACGTAAATCTGGAGGAACTCACCAGGTGGCAGTGCGAGATATTATCACGGTGAGAACATGTTCGGCTTCTCTGTGTTGTGAATTGCCTGGAACACTCATCAAATTCTGATGACACCTTACCGCAATATCTCTGAAAATTATATTTATTGATTAAATCCATCAATCCAGGGATGTGTCCATTCCAGCAAGCATTGGGCACTAGTGAGAAACAATCCCTGAGGCCTCAGCTCATTGCAAGATGAATACAAGCACTTGTATACACTAGCGCCATTTTAGCGGCAGCAAATCCCCAAATCTGCATATCTTTGGAAGGAAACCGGAGCACAGTGTGGAATACAAGCAGGAAATACCAGCAACATAACTCCCTGCGAGACAGTAGTGCTACCGCTCCGCCACCGTGTCACCCCATGTGTGTAATTATTCCCACCATGTGTGTAATTATTAACAGTATTCATTATTTAAACGAAATTATATGTAAAATGTAACATACACACTTAAATGCATTTCATCATGAAAGTGGTATCAAGTACAAATCTAAAGATTCTAAATGTGCAGAGAGTTGGAATATCAAAATGTAACATACACACTTAAATGCATTTCATCATGAAAGTGGTATCAAGTACAAATCTAAAGATTCTAAATGTGCAGAGAGTTGGAATATCATACATGTCATGTGTTCTGTGTGGCGATCTATTGCTGCTTGCTGCTGCTGTCAGGTCCAAGAAGCTCGTAGCGATTAAAAACTGGGATGACGTTTATGATGGTCTGCTTTAATGATAAAGTAAACTACGAGGTTAAAGTGGACATTTCGAGATTAAAGCCGAAATTTCCACTTTAATCACAAAATAAACGTTTTCACCGTGTCCTTTATTTTTTTCTCAGTGGCTCAAATATAGCGCTATACATTATGTTGCTGTTGTTAAGTTGCAAAAATAAAAAAAATTAAAAAAAAGACGGCACAAAAGATGGTATGTGAGACTTTTAAAATGTATCGTGTCATTACGATCGGGAATATGCGACGCTTGAATATAAAAACACCACGAATGCATCTGTATGTCGGCATTTTGCTTCACCACATCGAAGCATTCATCAAACCGCGAAGCACGCACATCGATCCCCGTAGGATCTGCATAGAGGCTTTCTGTCACATGTAGATAGTAAATAGAGACTCTGACGTCACATTCCGACTTTTAGCACACTGCGCCCCCGACTATTTGCTGGTACTGCAACTCGTGCACGCGTCGCGTTAATTTCTGAGGACCTGCTCAGAGTACGCATGAAATGAACGCTGGAAACGAGTGGCAGCCATGATGCAGGCGCGTAAGCGTTCTGAGCGTGAAGTATAAATGAGCCCTTAGAGCACCATTGAGAGTATTTTAACCCATTGTATCCGTTTGTGGTTTCATAGCTTCTGAACAGTGAGTTGTGTTGAGAGCGCAGAGGATTATTGGGGTACAGCTTCCAGCCCTGGAGGACATTAATAGCACATGCTGCCTCAGGAAAGCCACCAGCATCTCTATGGATTACACTCACCCCATGCCGCAGTCAATTTGAACTTCTCTCATCTGGCAAATGCTTCAGCACCTTTCCTGCATGGATCCCGATGCTCAGAAACAGTTTCATCCCAAAAGCTACAAATGCACTCAATCAGTCCATCAAGTGCTCTGGGTTGACCTGTTTGTACTTATAATTACAATTACCTCACTGTAAACTTGCACTACAACTGTAATATTTTGCACAACCTTAGCCACTTTATGAATAACTAGCAGAATACCCGCGCTTCGCAGCGGAGAAGTAATGTGTTAAAGAAGCAATGAAAAAGAAAAGGAAACATTTTGAAAATAACGTAACATGATTGT